>JAGFNQ010000982.1:606220-927834 GCA_024364735.1 Boesenbergia rotunda | reverse complement strand
GGTCGAACCGACGCCTACTGTTCCCTCGACGGGGAACGCGTCCTCACCTACTCCTCTCGGGAGAATATACCTGATGCCAACCGTTCCTCTAGTTGGACTTTTGCCTCACGGTCCTTCGCCAGGTCTTGGATACCGAGCTGTCCTTCGCCCGGTGCCTAGCATTCCGTCGCTAGGGCTTCAATCCCAAGCTGTCCTTCACCTGGTGCCTAGCAGTTCTTCGCTAGGGCTTTTCACCCTGGCATTCCTTCGCCAGTGCCTAGCATTCATTTGCTAGGGCTTTTTACCCTGGCATTCCTTCGCCAGTGCCTAGCAGTCCTTCGCTAGAGCTTTTTGCCCTGGCATTCCTTCGCCAGTGCCTAGCAGTCCTTCGCTAGGGCTTTTTACTCTGCACACTAGAATGACATGTTAGATAACAAATAAGACTTAACTTTTGAACCCTGTTGCCATTATCAAAACACAGGTTTGACTTGGGTGCTTTCTGCACCAACAGAGGTCAGTGGTAGCTGGGGTTGTTGCAGACGAGCTGGTGAGTTGCAGAGACGCGCCTGGTGACCTGGCGATGGGCAGAGGCTTAAGAGTTGGGTAGCGAAGAAGTCTCGGCATCACTGATCACTCTGAACTTTGGCTAACTCTTGCATACTCTTGAGCATTCTTTGAATCTTCTGCAACTTGAGCACCTTGAATCAGAGGAGAGCTTGGCAAGTCCATCAGCAAGCAGACACGAAGAGCGGGGAGCTCTTGCGTGAGAGTTGTGCTAGGTTGAACTCGGTGAAGTGTTTCTTTATGTGTGTTTATTGTGCTCTGTAAGTTTGTTTTTGTCTCTGTGCTTTTATTTCTTATCCTTCTGTTGAGACTTGTTGTGGAGAGGTTTTTCCACCGAGAAGGAGGTGGTTGATATCCTGATTTTCGGGGCTTGATCTACCGACGATCAAGGGATCACCCTCCTTACGGGCACGCCAAGGAGTAGGGGCAAGTTATCCCCGAACCTTGTACATCCTCGTGTTAGAGTTTGTGATTTTCTGTTTATCTTTGTTTCTGTTTCTGCTTGTTTGCTTCCGCTACTAACCTGACAGCAGAGGACTTAAAAGAAGCAAAAGTTTGTGTCTGGCTGCATTCACCCCCCTCTCTAGCCATCCAAGTTCCAACAAGTGGTATCAGAGCTTGGGGCTCTGTTCAAATGGACTAACACCCGAGAGCTTACAACAACAATGGCTTTGAGAGAAGGATTCAGCACCAACCGACCTCCCTTCTTTGACAGGGCTGATTTCCAGTATTGGAGATCACGTATGGAGTATTATCTCAAGACGGACATTGGAATGTGGTTTTCGGTGAGGGAATGGGTTCATCCCTCCTAAAGATGCTGAGGGAAAAGAGTTAGAATCCTCGAGATGGTCGGCTGAGCAAACCCGAAAAGGAGAAGTCAATGCAAAAGCGGTGGTCACCTTGCAGTGCGGGATGACCAAGGATCAGTTGATAAAAGTTGGTCCTTTCGCTAGTGCGAAGGACCTTTGGAATAAGCTTATCGAACTCCATGAAGGCACCCGGGACTCAAGGATAGCCAAGAGGGATCTTTTCCTCAACCAACTTCAAAATCTCACCATGAAGGAGTCCGAGATGGTAAGCGAACTCCATGGTCGATTCAAAGAGATATTGAACGACTTACACTCCATTGATGAAAAGGTCGAAAATCGCGACCTTGTGAGGTATGTTCTAAAAGCCTTTCCAAGGAATACCTTGTGGTCATCCATGGTGGATGCCTACAAGGTATCCAAGGATTTGTCAATTGTTAAAATAGATGACTTGTTTTGTGAAATGGAGCTACACGAAATTACTAACAAAGGCCCCAAGGAGAAGGGGATTGCACTTGTGGCCTGGGACAAGACCAAGAAGAAGAAGGAGAAGAAGAAGGAGAAGGAGAAGGAGGTCTCTTCTTCCTCATCCGAGTCCGAGGAGGATGGTAGCGAGTCTTCTTCATCCGAGATGGCTAACTTCGTAAGAAGAATGATGAGGAAGAGACGACGCTACAAAGGAAAAGGTAATACAAGTGAATTTAAAGTTGATAAGACTAATGTTACATGTTTTGAGTGTAGCAAGAAAGGGCATTACAAGAGTGAATGCCCAAAGCTAAAGAAGAAGGAGGAGAAATCGAAGAAGAAGAAGAAGAAGAAGGCCTTGAAGGCCACATGGGATGAGTCTTCTTCCCGCTCATCCGAAGAAGAAAAGGAGGAGAAGAACACTCGCCATGTAGCTCTCATGGCCATGAAGATGTAGAGAGCAGTGACGAATCTATGGACGCTTCAACCGCGGCTTCATCATCTTCGGATGATGAAGAGGTAATTTCTCCTGAATTGGATAAATGCTATAGGACCATTGCATGTCTAACTAATTTGTTAAAGAAATCTAAGGAGAAAGTTAAATTGTTAAAAGTAGAAGTAGAACAATTAAAATCCTCTAAGGATGAGAATCTTGATGATTTGCATGTTTAAGTATTAGAAGATGAAAACAAAGCCTTGAAGAGTGAGGTTGAGAAACTCAAGAGTCTTCTTGAGAAATTCTCAACTAGCTCCAAGACTTTGGACATGATTCTAAATGCTCAAAGAGCGGTTTACAACAAGGCCGGTATAGATTACTGACCAAAAGAACCAACTTTTGTTTCATTGAGGTCTAGGACCCATGTTAGATCATCTAAGGTGTCTAGGGTTCAAAAGAAAGTGGTCAAGGCATGGGTGCCTAAGTCATGCATTGTAGGTGCTTTAGGTCTCAAGATTTGAGTACCTAAATCTTCTATTTTTCGTATTGTGTAGGCATTGATTGAGGGGGAGCATCTATCAATTTGGTTCATTGATAGTGGGTGCTCCAAACATATGACCGGGGATAGATCTTTGTTCACTACCCTACAAAGCAAAAGTAGAGGTAATGTATCTTTTGGTAACAATGGTAGCCTTAAGGTTGTAGGGATAGGAAACATTCAAATATCCGAATGTCTTAGAATTAAAAATGTCCTTCTAGTCAAGGGGATGACTTTTAATCTCCTAAGTGTCATTCAATTGTGTGATACGGGTTACACAATTGAATTTCATCCAAGTCAATGCCTAGTTAGACAAAATGACACACTTGACACGGTACTAGTAGGCACAAGGATAGACAATATTTATCAAGTTTCTTTTAAAAGTGATATTAATGCTTCTATTAAGTGTTTCATGTCAAAAGAAGAAGAGTCTACACTTTGGCATCGGAGGATGACACATGTGAACATGAAGAACATTAGAAAATTGGCCAACAAAAGGACTTGTTCATGGCTTACCAAGCATCAAGTATGAAAAGGAAAAGCTTTGTGATGCATGTCAAATGGGTAAGCAAACGAAATCTTCTCACAAAGGTAAAAGTGTTGTAAGTACCTCTACTGCCTTAGGTTTACTACACATGGATTTATTTGATTGTAGCACAATTATCTCATTGAATGGTAGTAGGTATTGCTTTGTAATCATTGTTGATTATACTAGATATACATGGACTTATTTTCTAAAACATAAGGATCAAACTTTAGATGTTTTTATATCTTTTTGTAGAAGAATTGAAAATGAAAAATCTACAATAATTAAAACAATTAGGAGTGATCATGGAGGAGAATTTCAAAACCAAAAATTTTTAGAATTTTGTCAAGAAAGAGGATATAGACATGAGCTCTCCACTTCTAGAACACCACAGCAAAATGGTGTTGTAGAGAGGAAGAACCAAGTCTTATAAGAGGTTGCACGAAGCATGCTCAATGAGTACTCGTTACCGAGTTACTTATGGGCTGAAGCTGTGAACATAGCTTGCTATGTGGAAAATCGAGTCCTCATTCACAGATTTTTAGGGAAGACTCCTTATGAACTTTGGTTTGGAAAACCACCTAAAGTTAAACATCTTCAGGTGTTTGGGTGTAAGGTGTTTATTCTAAACACCAAGGACCATCTTGGAAAGTTCACAGCGAAAGCTGATGAAGAGATACTGGTCGGATATTCCCTTGTCAGCAAAGTTTACCGAGTCTACAACAAAAAGTCTAGATTGGTCGAAGAATCTTCTGATGTCATTTTTGAGGAGATCCCAAAAGCAATTGATCAATCAGAAGAAGTAGAGGGAGTTCAATTCGAACTTAGGAAACTAGGTTTGGATGAGAGTTCGAGTGTTGGAGATGGTGCTGATAAATCTGATGACGGTGAGCCTAGACAACATGTAGCTCAGCCGGACCCTGAGGCTGAGCCTGTGTCTAGTGACACCATCCAAGAAGCACCTCCAACACCAAGGCAAACTAGGTTAGCCTCTAGTCATCCCTAAGACCAAATTGTTGGAGATATCCATCATGGGGTTAGAACTAGATCATTCTTTAGGAATGAGGCTAATGAAGTTGCCTTAATTTCAGAAATTAAACTTAGGAAAATTGACAGGGCATTGCATGATCCCGATTGGATTATCGCTATGCAAGACGAATTAGGTCAATTTGAGAGAAGCCAAGTTTGGGACTTAGTCCCTAGACCAAAGATGACCACCATTATTGGAACTAAATGGGTCTTCAAAAATAAATTGAACCATAAGGGAGAAATTGTAAAAAACAAGGCACGCTTGGTAGCCAAGGGCTATAGTCAAGTTGAAGGCCTAGATTACGATGAGACCTATGCTCCCGTGGCACGATTAGAATCCATTCGATTGATGCTTGCATTTGCAGCACATAGAGGTTTCAAACTCTATCAAATGGATGTTAAATCGGCCTTCTTAAATGGGTTTATAAGAGAAGAGGTCTATGTTGAACAACCTCTGGGGTTTGAAAATTCTGAATTTCCAAACCACGTATTCAAGCTCAAGAAGACTTTTTATGGCCTAAAACAAGCACCTCGGGCTTGGTATGAGCGGTTGTCGACATTTCTCATTAAAAAGGCTTCGTGAGAGGACAAATAGACCCTACACTATTTCTACGTAGAGATGGTGATAGCATATTTGTAGCCCAAGTATATGTCGATGACATAATTTGTGGCTCCAACAACAAGGGCTATTTGAATGAGTTTATTGGACACATGGAGAGTGAATTTGAGATGAGTCTAGTGGGAGAATTGACTTTCTTCCTTGGACTCGAAATCAAACAAACTCGAGACGGAATCCATGTGCACCAATCAAAATACACTCAAGAGATGCTCAAGAAATTTAATATGAGTGACTCTAAAGAGGTAACCACTCCCATGGCGACAAACATAAGATTAGACAATGATGAGAGTGGAAGCCCGTTGACCTAACCCAATATCGGAGTATGATAGGTAGTTTGCTATACCTCACAGCTAGTCGCCCTGATATTCTTTTAGCTGTAGGTATGTGCGCTAGGTATCAAGTCTGTGCCAAGGAATCTCACTTGATTGTTGTTAAAAGAATTTTGAGATACCTTAAAGGCACAATTGGAGTCAGTCTTTGGTACCCCCGTACCGAGTCATTTGACATAATTGGCTATACCGATTCCGACTATGCTGGGTGCAAGTTGGATCGGAAGAGCACAAGTGGGGGTTGCCAATTCTTAGGATCATCGTTAGTAAGTTGGTCAAGTCTGAAGCAACATTGTGTTGCTCTCTCCACGACCGAGGTAGAGTATATCACCATGAGAGAGAGTGTATCACAATTGTTGTGGATGATACACACACTAGAGGACTATGGATTATCATACAAGGGTGTGCAAGTGTTGTGTGACAACATAAGCACGATAAACCTTACAAAAAATTCAGTCTATCATTCAAGGACTAAACACATTGAAGTGTGTCACCACTTCATTAGGGATCATGTTGCTAGGGGAGATATTGTACTCTCACATGTAGAGTCAAAATCAAATCTAGCAGACATTTTCACTAAACCACTCTCTGAAAATGAATTTAGTTTCTTAAGGAGGGAGTTGGGAATGTGTCGTGCTTCGTAGGATTGTCAAAAACCCTCATGATCATTTCAAATTGTTGGGCAACAATTATTAGGCAACTAGGGGACATCTCACAAACACTATAAGGTTTAACAAAATATTTTTATTTGCTAGAAATAGGGTGAGATGCTAGGATCAACCTAATTACTCAAAATGTTCATGCATCCCTTGAGAAATTAGGTTGACGAGACAAAAATCATTAAGTTGACTAAGTATGGGAAAAATCAACGCATAATACATGTGTATTTGGTTCCATGATCATACTTGGACATTCTAATCAAGGAAACTTGATTGGAGTTTTGTTGGTAGTACAAACTTTGTTTCATGTGGTTGACAATTCTAAGTAAAGTTGATTTCAAATTGATTGGAGTTTTTGATAACGAACATGTCACGAAGTATCCTGGAGCTTTTAAGTACACCTCCAGGATCAATATGCTTCCATCTGATCATATCAGAATTTGAAAGGAGGTCTGAAACTACGATTTCTGAAATGTATCAGACAGTTTCTGATATCTAATCGGTCCACCGACCGATCTAGAGTTGGGCTGATCGGTCTACAGACCCATCAGTGAGCTCACAGAAGTCTGTCCGATTCTGTTTAGTCCCTGATCGATCCGCAGACCGATCAGGGACCTCCCTGATCAGTCACCGGACCGATCAGGAGTTGGCCTGATCGGTCACAGTGACCGATCAAGCAATTCTCCGAGAAATCCTTCCGTCTTGGACCTGATCGGTCCACCGACCGATTAGATGTGGCCTGATCGGTCCACAGACCGATCAGAAGGTTCACAGAACCTTTTTGTTCGACCCTTGATCGATCCATAGACCGATCAGGGACTTCCCTGATTGGTCACTAGACTGATCAGAACGTGGCCAGACCAATCAGGGAACCTCCTGATCGGTCTGGGCATCCATGGATCGGATGGTGGATCCGATCTACTGCATTAACTTCGGTTGGTGGATCGGTCCACCAACCTATTAACTTCATCTACGCCTTACATCTCCAACCATAGCCGCCTGAACCTCTTTCCTACGTGAGAACTTTCCTCCCTTTCACTGTGAGTTTTTGGCAAGCTCCACTCCCTTGCGAGCCATATTTGTGAGTTCTTGCAACTCTGAGAGCCGCGATCTGGCCTTCTCTGCTGCAAGCTCCTCCCGTGCAATCCGTGCAAGCTCTTGCGGTTCTCATCTCTTGCGCAAGTTCTTGCGAAGATCTGCAAGTTCTTCTCTTCTTCAAGCTGCCAAGATCTTCTCCAACCAACCTCATGGCACCTAAGTAAGCCATTTTGTACTTCATGGCACCTAAGTAAACCATTTTGTTTCTGGTTTTACCTTGCTGTTTACTCCATAAGTTATGATTTTGTACTAATCAATTTGTTTCAACTTGTGGTGTGTCTTTAATCTCTTCTGTCGTAACCTTTCAACCTCACTTGACCCATTCAAACATTTATGTCGTGACCTTAATCATCATTTTTATGTGTTATGCACTCCATTCCATCTTTGTGTCATGACCTTATTTTCATTTGATCATTATTTTTATGTTATGATTCATTTGATCAATTCAATGTCGTGCCCTTAACTTCAAATCCTTTTCTTGTGTCGTGACCAAATTGTCCAACATTTAGGAAGTCTACCAAGGGGAAAGCACTGGCTGAGGAGACCTCAAGGTCTAAAGCTCCCTCATCATCTTCTAGACCTCAACCATCCTAAAGTTCACGATTTCCCAATGCATATTTTGAACAAGCCTTCCAAAATAGGACTTTTAAACTCCTTCCTTGTAGATCTCTTGATAGACCTTTTGTCTATGAGCACTATGATGAGGCAATCTGTGGTCCGGATGACCAAGTGTTTTGATGTTTGGGCAAAGGGGTTAAGTTAGGTTTATCCTTGTGTTCTTATATGTGTATGTTGAGTGTGCAGGTTGTATAAGTTACACATATGGACTTGGCTGGATGACCTCGGTACGGTAAAGGGTGGCATGGAGACAAGCTGGAGGCTTGTGTGCACCCGAGGGACCTTGGAGAGCAGGGACGATGAGCTGATAGGCGTAAACTTTGAGCCATGCGTGAAGGATGGCATGGAGGCAAGCTGGAGGCTTGTGTGCATCCGAGGGACGGGAGCCGAAGATGAAGAGGGCGCGAAGGCAATAGTCGAGGCTGCAGATGAGGAATCAGTCGAGTCGTGATGGTACGAGTGTTGTGTGATTGTACTCGGGGAATCCTAGGGGTTGAGTGCTGAGAGAAGTATACTCGGGAAGGGAATCCCTAGGTGTGTGAGTGGGGCAGTCAACTGCCTGGGAGGCAGTCGACTGATAAAACTCACAGAATGATTTCGGGGCTGGACCAGTAGACTAGTAAAATGGCAGTTGACTGGTAACCCCGAAAACTAGCCGTTGGCTAGCAATTAAGGCTAGACCAGTCGACTGGTAAATTGGCAGTCAACTGATGGCGAGGGTTTCAGCCCGAGTCCTATTTAAAGAGGGCTTCGTGGTGGCAGAGATTATTGACGAATCTTGTCTTGGTTAAAGGCAAGCTAGTAGTCTTTGTGCTCAGTGCTTTGTTTGAGTTTGTGGCGAGGTTTCTCCACCCACAAGGAGCAACGAGGGCTAGCCGGAGGTTATCCGGGGATTGATCCATCGACGGATTCTTGGATTAGTCACCCGTCCAGGGTGGATACCAAGTAAATCTTCCGTCCGAGGTGGATACCAAGTTTTGTTGGTAGTACAAACTTTATTGGCGTAAGGGGAACCTTGGAGAGGTTCTTAAAAAGTCTTTGTATGTCCAATGTAGGGGGAGCTTGGGAGAAGCTTTAAAAAGCCCGTTTAGGTGTAGAAAATTCCTAACTTGGAGGGTTAGGTGTGGAAAATCCTAACTTGGAGGGTTAGGTGTGGGATGCCTTGGGATAGGATTCCGTTGTGGAAATTCCTAACTTGGAGGGTTAGGTGTAGGATGCCTTGGGATAGGATCCATGTTTGCATTTGCATATGCATTGGCGGTGTAAGTCCAAGATGAAGTCTTGGCAACATAAGTCAAGTTGTTTGTTTTAGCATGGTTTTTGCTATTGACTACTATTTTGCTTTCCCTAACTTAAATGTATTGCCAAATATCAAAAAGGGAGAGATTGTTGAGGCAATCTGTGGTCTGGAGTGACCAAGTGTTTTGATGTTTTGGCAAAGGGTTTAAGTTAGGTTTATCCTTGTATTCTTATATGTGTATGTTGAGTGTGCAGGTTGTACAGGTTACACATATGGACTTGGCTGGACGGCCTTGGTACGGTGAAGGGTGGCATGGAGACAAGCTGGAGGCTTGTGTGCACCCGAGGGACCTTGGAGAGCAGGATGATAAGCTGATGGGCGTGGACTTCGAGGCATGCGTGAAGGATAGCATGGAGGCAAGCTGGAGGCTTGCGTGCATCCGAGGGACGGGAGCTGAAGATGAAGAGGGCGTGAAGGCAATAGTCGAGGCTACGGATGAGGAGTCAGTCGAGTCGTGAGGGTACGAGTGTTGTGTGATTGTACTCGGGGAATCCTAGTGGTTGAGTGCTGAGAGAAGTGTACTCGGGAAGGGAAACCCTAGGTATGTGAGTGGGGCAGTCGACTGCCTGGGAGGCAGTCGACTGCCTGGGAGGCAGTCGACTGATAAAACTCATAGAATGATTTCGGGGCTGGACCAGTCGACTAGTAAAATGGCAGTCGACTGGTAACCCGAAAACTAGCCGTTGGCTAGCAATTAAGGCTAGACCAGTCGACTGGTAAATTGGCAGTCGACTAGTAAATTGGCTGTCAACTGGGGGCGAGGGTTTCAGCCCGAGTCCTATTTAAAGAGGACTTCGTGGTGGCTGAGATTCTTGACGAATCTTGTCTTGGTTAAAGACAAGATGGTAGTCTTTGTGCTCAATACTTTGTTTGAGTTTGTGGCGAGGTTTCTCCACCCATAAGGAGCGACGAGGGCTAGCCGGAGGTTATCCGGGGATTGATCCACCGACGGATTCTTGGATTAGTCACCCGTCCGGGGTGGATACCAAGTAAATCTTCCGTGTTAGCATTGGTTAGTATTTGTTTGATTGTTTTATTGTATATGCTGCTTGCGCAACTAACCGTGTAGGAAGAAAGATTGGAAGAAACGCTATTCACCCCCCCTCTAGCGGACACATTCGATCTATCACACTGTCCCTCGGTGAAAGAGGTTATTGATTTCTACAAGCTTGAATTTTTCCTTTCTCTCGAAAGAAACATCAATGTTAATCTTGTGTCCGAATTCTATAATAATTTGCAACCGGCACCGTAAGGGGCTTTGGGGCATATAACTCAGGTAGCCAAAACTAATCTTGACTTTACCTACGAAAATTTTTCTGAGTATCTTGGCTGTCAACAATCGCCAAATAGATCTCCAATCTTTCCTGAGCTTCCGGATCCTTTACTGCCTCCGTTTGAGGGAGTCACCCCCGACTCCATCTACGAGTATTTCTTTGGACACCCTAGGCCAGATGGCCTTGATGAGATGGCTCCTGATTTCCCCACCTTTGCTGCTCTTAGACTATCCCCAGTGGATTATATCCTTTTTAAGATCATCACAAACTGCTTCCTGCCTATTACTTCAAAACCTCTAGCTGAAATCCGTCCATATCATTGTTTGATGCTTTAAAGGATGCACCGCCATTTTGATTTTGATATCACGGCATGCATGCTCTTTTCCATCATGACCTATAGTGAGCCCGGGCGGCGCACAGTCTACATGTCGTTCGGACACATTATCACTGACTGGCTTCAGTCAGTCGGTATCGATGTGTCCTAGGGTAGGACTGTGCCTATGGGTCGGCAAGACTGTAGACTCGGTAAACGTGCATTTGCCAAGTCTGGCATTATTGTCAGACCTCAGGGCCTTCAGTGGAAGGATGGGAGGGGTTTAGGGGAGTTACCACGGGCCGCACACGTTCAGGTACCAACAGCACCAGCTGGCCATCATGATGCACCCACAGCAGCACAGGAGGAGTACGAGCCTGATCCTGACCTCCTCTGGCAGATCGCGGAGCTCGAGCAGTCTGTGGACCACCGACTACACTTGATAGAGTCCGAGGTTTCTCGGCTACATGACGGTCAGCAGACCATCCGGTCTGAGATCTCTGGGTGGCGTGCGAGTCAGGAGGTCTTTCAGACGGCGATCCAGTCCAGAGTATCGACGATGCACGCCGAGCAGCAAGCGTGGATTGCGGAGTGGCGCACTTGGGCGGCTGGTCATCCGTACTAGCCTACATTTCCTGGATCTGCGCCCTCCAGCAGCACTGCTCCGGCGAGCTTCTTACCTGTCGATGACACATCATATGACCCCATGCAGTCTGACGACTCCCCTGCTCAGGATTGATTGTTTCTGCTGTACTCTCATTCTGACTTCTATTTCATGACGTTATGTATCTGACTGTCTGATGGATTTCATGTATGACTGTTAGTTCATGATTTTGCTATCTATGTTCCGTTTCATATGATGCATATGATTATTCTGTATTGCTATCTTCTTTTCATATGCTTTCAAATTAATCATATCCTGTTTGTTTTGGGAAAACCCCTGAGTTGAGGGGGAGGTATTTTAAACTTAACAACCAGTCTACACCCTTTTCGGTGTTTGACAAAGGGGGAGAGTTTGGTTAGTTAACTTTAGGATGATTATGAGTATAACTATTGTAGGGGGAGGACTCTGATTCTCCTGCGATAGTAAAATTTGATTACAATTGATTTCAAATACCTAAACTTAAAATCGGGTTGCCAAACAGCAAAAAGGGGGAGATTGTTGATGCAGTCTGACCCTGATTGTTATTTTGGTGTTGACACCGATTTAAGTTTAGGTTAATAAGATGAATCTGGTTTAAGTCTTGGTCGGGGACTGGGCACGACTCTCGGTGAGTGAAGCCGGGTTACGAAAACCCCGGTGAGTGAAGCCGGGTCGTGGTGAGTGAAGTCGGGTGACTGAAATCCCGGTGAGTGAAGCCGGGTCCTGGTGAGTGAAGCTAGGTGACTGAAACCCCGGTGAGTGAAGCCGGGACCTGGTGAGTGAAGCCGGGTGACTGAAATCCCGATGAGTGAAGCCGGGTCCTGGTGAGTGAAGCTAGGTGAGTGAAACCCCGGTGAGTGAAGCCGGGTGACTGAAACCCCGGTAAGTGAAGCCGGGTCCTGGTGAGTGAAGCCGGGTGACTGAAATCCCGGTGAGTGAAGCCGGGTGACTGAAATCTTGGTGAGTGAAGTCAGGTCCTAGCAAGGGAAGCTAGGTTGAACGAAGTCCCGGTGAGTGATGCTGGGCACGAAGTCTTGGTCCGGGGGACTGAGCATTGAGTGTACTGGTCGGAGAGGGCACGTGGGCTCTTTCTCCGGGACCAGAATGAGTCAGAGAAGGCTAGGGAGCCTGTTTTCTGGACTTATGGTTGAATTGGTCGGAGTTGGATCGGTCTGGAGATCGATCAGGGAGTTGGCACAAATTCTTTGTTGTGGATCGGTCTGGTGACTGATCCAGGAAAGTCTAATCGTTCTGGTGAACGATCAGAAAGAGAACAGAAGGATTCTATTCGGCTCCTGATCGATTTGGTGAACGATCAGGGAGAGAACAGAAGCTTCTATTTGGTTCCCTGAGTGTTCTGGTGAACGATTAGGGAGGAGGGCTTAGCTTCTGAAGAGAATCCTTGATCGGTCAGTTTGACCGATCAAGACTTCCTGGACCGATCAGGGAGGGTCCTGATCGGTCCAGGAGTGACTTGATCGGTCACCGTGACCGATCAGGGCACACCCTGATCGGTCTGGTGACCGATCAGGTCCTTCTAGAAATGTAATGGCCAAAAGGTTGATGGATCGGTCAGCATGACCGATCCACACCCCTGATCGGTAACTGTTGTAACGACCCGCATTCTGGTACTAAGCTGTAAGGCGGATCGCTACTAACTAACTGACTAACTGGCTGGCTGACTAATTACTGATTTCTGGTAATGCTAAACCAACTGGGAGATTTTAAATTTTCTTATTTCGCTATTTACTGAACTAACAATTCATAATCATGTTTAAAATACTAACCAGCCAAAATAAAACCAAAAACTTTAATTTTATTAGCTTGGCCAGGATTCGATCCCCCAACTTCTACATTGCATGACTAAAGCACTAACCAGCTGCTCTACACCAGTTTTATTTTACACAGCACCAGTCGACTTATATATACCAGTCGACTGGTCGGGCCACCGAATGGTTCTGTGCCCGATACTAGTCGACTGGTGTTTTCCCAGTCGACTGGTAGTTCTGAAAAACCCAGATTTCAGCGTTTCAGAATGTGCCAAAGTCGACTTATTCCGTACCAAATGCTCCATAAATTCATATCTAAGCTTCCTAACAGATCTACAATGATTCTAGGGCATTTGATACATGTTTTTAGAGGGTTTCTAGCAGGAATAGCAACTTAGAAATCATAAAAGCGACATGTAGAAGCATAAACATGAATGTGCCAAGTTTGTATCAACTTCTTATTGTAACTATTCATTTCCCATATCTAAAAGCATCCTTAGCTACTACATGTCATTCTATATGGTGCATTAATCTTAGAACAAGCATATCTTAAGTATTTAGCATGTAGATCAAAAGTATCAAGTTCTTACTCCTAAAGCATAAACATGGATCTAAATTACCCTATCACAAGTAAATGACTCATGACATTCAAGCATTCACAAAACCAATATTAAGTCAGGTAAGTAAACTACTTCCAGCATACTAGGCACCACGAATACAAGTCTAATTAAGTTCATACATGGTTCACATAATATATTGCAGAATAACTAAAGAAGCATAATAAAGACTGTTTCTATGCTTTGTAAGTTCCGAAGACTTTTATTCCAACTCCACCATCACACACACTTTACATCAAGCCCGCCGCCTCCGCTACTAGTGCTTTCCTTTACCTATATCTGCAGTATAAGGAAATGCAAACTAATAAGCATAAAGCTTAGTAAGTACCATCTAGCCTCACAAAACTATGAAAACTCGAATTATGCTTTTGTAAAACATGTTGTGCACATACATGCTCATATCCATAAGTAATCATGCTAGGCTCATGCTAAAATACGTATCATAGAATGTCATGGCATATAACTGAGACATGGCACATACTGAACTAGAACTGAAAAGTAAGCTATAGCATGACATACATATCTGAACTGGAACTGAAACTAACTAACATAAAACTAATTATTAAATTCACCACATGCTAATATGAATTTCTGAAAACTAAATACATATAGTAGGTGAAAGTAATAATCAACTGCTGTGGGCCCGGCAATGTACCAACTGTGCGCGCATCCCTAATAAACCCGAGGTAGCAAATCCCGAATCCATTAGGGTTCTACTAGGTTATCTAAACCTAGGGGCAACTAGGAGTCCATCCCATACTAGGTTATCTAAACCTAGAGGCAACTTGGAACCTATCCCTGGACCGAAGTCCGGTACAATGTCAACTGAAAATAAAATAGTCTTTTATACTTTTCTTTCCTTTTCTGATTCTTGCTTTTACTAGGTTATCTAAACCTAGGGGCAACTAGGAGCCCATCCCGTTGGACCTTGGTCCCAATCATAAGCTGGAGTAAGAATTTCTATTCTTTAATGCTTTCTATAGCATTAACTGAACTGAACATTTTAACAAACACCTAATGTGCGTGCTTTTTCATAATTTACGATTTCTAATCGTAAAACATACATATAAGGAGATAAAGCATACGGAAAATTGATCGAAACTACTTATACTGCAGGTGAGGGGTACTTACATCCTGCGCTAGGTTTTCTTACGAAAAAAATCTGAAATTCCTGAGGGAACGTCGAACTACAACGTTCTTCTTGCTTCTTGGCGTTCTCCTCGCGTCTACGAGGGTCCCCGTAGAGAATAGGGCCTCTTGGGACCTTCCCTTTGTTCCCCTTTGTCTTGGGCGGCAAGAGAAGAGGAGAAGAGGAAGAAAAAATCGCGAGAGGGAGAGAGGGCGTCGGCGGTGAGAGGATGTTAGGGAAAAGAATGAATATAAAAACCCTAAGTTTCCCTTTTATACTTATGGAAAAAAATTTAACTAAATTTATCTTATCTATATTTCCCTCTAGCCTATTCTAACGAAAATCGGCCAGCCCACTTGGTAGCCTTAGTTTCCTCTCACTTGAAAGGTCTAGGGTTCAAATCCCACTTTAAGCCTTTTTACTACGTATTCTATTTTTATTCTTTTTTGCCTTATTTGTCCATAGAAAAATTCTATAAAAATATCCATAAATTCTAGGATATTTCTAAAATTAGATTTGAGAATTTTCGGGCGTTACAATCCCCCATACCTTATAAAAAGTTCGTCCTTGAACTTAAAACAATTCTGGGTATTTCTGTCTCATGCTGTCCTCTGGCTCCCATGTTGCCTCTTCTACTCTGTGATTTTTCCATATAACTTTCACTAATGGTACCTCCTTGTTTCGCAATTTCTTAACTGCTCGGTCTATTATCTGAATAGGTCGACTATCATAACTGAGATCTTCGCGAACTTGTACCGTCTGTGGCTCTATCACCTGGGTGGCATCTGGGATATGCTTCTTCAGCATGGAAACATGAAATACATTGTGGATAGCTAACATCTCCTGAGGTAGCTCCAACTCATAAGCTACTTTGCCAACTCTTCTAGTGATGGGGTATGGTCCTACATATCTGGGACTTAGCTTGCCCTTCTTCCCAAAACGCATTACTCCCTTCATGGGAGCTACTCTGAGGAACACTGAATCCCTAACTTCAAACTCTAATGGTCTGTGCCGCGTATCAGCATAGCTCTTCTGGCGGCTTTGAGCTGTTTCTATTCTCTGGCGGATCTGCTGTATGGCTACGGTGGTATCATCTATAAGATCTGTCTGTAGGCCTAACTCTTGCCTCTCACCACCCTCGTACCAGCAGATAGGAGATCTACACCTCCGCCCATATAAAGCCTCATAGGGTGCCATGCCGATAGTGGCCTGATAACTATTGTTGTAAGCGAATTTCGCTAAGCACAAGTATCTGCACCAACTGCCCTTGAAATCTAAAGCACAAGCTCTGAGCATATCTTCTAGTACTTAATTAACTCTCTCTGTCTGACCATCTGTCTGAGGATGGAAAGCTGTGCTAAACTTCAGTTTGGTGCCTAGTGCTGTCTGTACGCACTCCCAGAAGTGCGAAGTGAACCTACTGTCCCTATCTGAAATGATAGTCGTAGAGACTCCATGTAGTCTGACGATCTCCTTGAGGTATAACTGAGCTAGCTGTTCTATGGAATAGGAGATCCTGATAGTTAGAAAGTGGGTAGACTTAGTCAATCTGTCAACTATTAACCAGATCGCTTCATATCCATTCGTTGTTCTGGGTAGTCCCACTATAAAATCCATGGAAATATCTTCCCATTTCCATTCTGGAATCTGAATAGGCTGCAGGACTCCACCTGGTCTCTGATGTTCTGCCTTGACTCATTGGTATGTCAGACAGGTACTGACATATCTGGCGATGTCTCTCTTCATCCCAGGCCACCAAAAACGTCCCTTGAGCTCTTGGTACATTTTGGTGGAACTAGGATGCATCGCATAAGGAGATCCATGTGTTTCCTCTAGGATCTGCCTTGACCCGGCCCTGTCTGACTGTTGGCTGTGTCGTTACTCTACTACTGGTGGTCTTCCCGCCCCTGGCCAATGGGTTTTTGCCTTCCTCAGGATTCGAACTCTAGACCTCCAGGCTAAAGTACTAGAGTTCCTAACTGATCCTGGTACCCAAGTGAGCTAAGTTCACTTGGGTACCAGGATCAGTTAGGAACTCTAGTACTTTAGCCTGGAGGTCTAGAGTTCGAATCCTGGGGAAGGCAAAAACCCTCTGGCCAGGGGCGGGAAGACCACCAGTAGTAGAGTAACGACACAGCCAACAGTCAGACAGGGCCGGGTCGTTACAACTGTGACCGATCAGGGCACACCCTGATCGGTCCATGGATCGATCAGGGGCTTCTGACAGAGAACAAAGGCTTGTTGGCCAGTAAGTTCATGGATCGGTCACTGTGACCGATCCACATCCCTGATCAGTCAGTGTGACCAATCAGGGAGTCACTGGATCAATCAGGAGCTTACCTGATCGATCAAGGACTTCTCTGATCGGTCTGTGGACCGATTAGTATCTTATAACTTTAATTCAAATTCGTTGTCAGACTTCTGTTTTCGATCTGATCACGTCTATTTTCTCTGCTACCTCTGTGATTCACTTTTGATTTGATTTGCTAAGCATCGGCTAAGTGTGTAGGTAATACAGGGGTGATTCAAACAATAGAGGAGGGTCAACTGGAGACTTTCCCTTGCTCAGGTTTGGCTGTTTTCTCTTCTCAGATTACAACGGCTTCTGGCGCAGGCTGGCAACGACTGGGAAGCTGACAACTAGCATGGGGCTCGGCTGAAGAGGGTTCAGGGAGTCTAGAAGAGGTCAGTGGTAGCTGGGGTTGTTGCAGACGAGCTGGTGAGTTGCAGAGACGCGCCTGGTGACCTGGCAATGGGCAGAGGATTAAGAGTTGGGTAGCGAAGAAGTCTCGGCATCACTGATCACTCTGAACTTTGGCTAACTCTTGCATACTCTTGAGCATTCTTTGAAGCTTCTGCAACTTGAGCACCTTGAATCAAAGGAGAGCTTGGCGAGTCCATCAGCAAGCAGACACGAAGAGCGGGGAGCTCTTGCGTGAGAGTTGTACTGGGTTGAGCTCGGTGAAGTGTTTCTTTCTGTGTGTTCATTGTGCTCTGTAAGTTTGTTTTTGTCTCTGTGCTTTTATTTCATATCTTTCTGTTGAGACTTATTGTGGAGAGGTTTCTCCACCGAGAAGGAGGTGTTTGATATCCGGATTTCTGGGGCTTGATCTGCCGACGATCAAGGGATCGCCCACCTTACGGGCACGCCAAGGAGTAAGGGCAAGTTATCCCTGAACCTTGTACATCCTCGTGTTAGAGTTTGTGATTTTCTGTTTATCTTTGTTTCTGTTTCTGCTTGTTTGCTTCCGCTACTAACCTGACTGCAGAGGACTTAAAAGAAGCAAAAGTTTGTGTCTCATTCACCCCCCCCCCCCCTCTAGCCATCCAAGTTCCAACAGTCTAGTCTAATCTGAATGAGTCTAACTCAAATTAGATCTCAATCCTATAATCCAATTGGATTCACTTGAGTCTAACTCAATCAATCCAATTCGGATCAAATCATAGTCAAACTAAGATCAATCAATCTCCGAAGCATCATGTCCTTAGTGTGTGACCCAATAGGTTCTCGTAACATTGGAAACATGCCTAAACAGCTTTAGACACATAAGCAATAAGTGACATCTAGCAATGCATCATTGCTACCCAAGTAACAAGAAAAGTCGAGATCCGACTTAACCTCCGTAACTATGACAATGTATGACCTTGTCCTTCTATCCTCGATATCTAGATTGACCAATGAGGCATAAACTATGTCATCCTTAATAAATCTTTGTGTTTCTTGATCCCCAAGTAGACTCACTCAAACAAATGAACTCAATATCTCATATTGACTCATTTGAGCATGGTCATGCATTTTAGCAGTCCTACTGGATCAAGGGGCTCACAAATATCACTCCCGTCATATGGGAGGGATGGATCCCATCTACATCACTCACATCCCTCTGCATAATTCATTATATACCCAGTGATCGCCTTTATAGTTCACCCTGTTACGGGTGACATTTGACGATACCAAAGTACATAACTCCTCATGTAAGGAACCATAGTGACTTCAGCTCTAAGGACTATTCATACTAATAGTCACATGAGAAAGTTTATGACACTCATATGACAATCTATGAAACTTTCTCATGATGGGTCAATTTAGTACACATTCTCTAATGTATACCTATGTGTCAACTTGATACCACATATCCATGACTGTGAGCTTAAGTCATCAATTTACCTGCATGCTAGTCTCCATGCATTAATATTGTCCTTGAATATTAATGCTTGAGTAGGAATGGTTTAGTGTAGTATTCTCTACATTATTTCACTATCAATTCAACCAATCGATATGATGTAGATAAGAACCTACTACCCATGGACATTATTATACTAAGTTATTTGATACAAGTATAATAACCAAACATGTATTTATTAATGATAGAATATGATACAAAAAGTCTCTAGTCAATCATCACATTATTGGCTCTAGGCCTCCTACTAACACTGAGAACTCAGAATACGATGACGTTCAACCTTGAACTGTCTCGACTCTTGTCCGAGATTAAAGTCTTCTGCTCGGTCTCTCGGATCAAGTCTTCGTGCTTGGCTTCTCTTACGAAGTCTTCGTTGCCCAATCCCAACCAAGACTTCGTTGCCACCTGGAACCTCTGGTTGGACTTTTGCTCGGCCTCCGAGAACCCAAAACTTGACAACGTTCGACCTCTACCCATCTCGACTCCTGTCCGCGATCCCAGCTAGGCAAAGTCTTTTGCTCGGGGTCCCGGACCAAGTCTTCGTGCTCGGCTTCACTTGCCATGTCTTCGTTGCCCGATCCTCGACTAAGACTTCGTGCTCAACCCTACATGTTAAAACTTCGTGCCCAATTCCCTGAACCAGGACTTCGTGCCTCGATAAGGACTTCTTTGATAGTCATCTTAATCTTAACTAGACGTCTTTCTGCCAAACATCAAGTCTTATTTGGCTTATCTCTTGGTCAAACTGACCAACCCTGGGATCTCTGCCAATCATCAAATCCTGTTTGACAAACCCTTATTCTAACTGATCAAACCTTGGTATATTATCAAACATATCAGATCTAGATTTGATCACCCTACCAAACATCAGGTCCTGTTTGGTTTAACCCTTGATCACTTTGACTAAACCTTAGTATATTGTCAAACATCAAAACTCTAGAGGTTGACTGTTCATGTCTGATGGTCTTTGCACCAACAACATATAAAGGTTTGTGTATTATGCATGATATGTTATCTTGTGATGCTCATGTTGCTGGAGTAGACCTGTATATGGTTTTAAGGGTTTCTGATCATATTACCCCTTATGTCGGTTTAATTATGGTATGTATTTTTATTTAGTTGTTCCGACTATGTTTTGTTACTCCTGTGAAATTGTACACCTTTGTTTCCATGTTGCTTGTTATTACCAAGTTGATGTCATGCATTATCTCTGTCTATTACCCACGGAATCCGTCTGAACTCACCATTGCCACTATATCTTTATGTTTTTCAAATAGCTGATAGACATGCTTTAGTGTCGCCAGGAGAAGATTCATCTATCAGTCCCACCCACATTGGCATTTATTTCTACTGTGTTTCTTTTTTGTTTCTTTGGAGCATTTATTCCCCCTATTACTATGTTTGTGATGTGTTGGTTCGTGTGAACTGGTAGTGATGGATTTTATGTTTTGTGTGCCCTGGTGAGGTTTGTTGTGTTGTTATTTTGGTATAAGTTGTACCAGTACGCAGTTTGTTGTTTGTGAATCTTTTACTTTTCTATTTTCCAACCGTGTGGGTTGAGTTAGATATATGTGTAGTCGTGTGACTTGTATATATAATCCATATGTTATCTGTATAGAGAAGATGTTATTCGATTTTCATCAGACATGTGGATCCCCGGGGCGTGACCATTTTAATTTTTAATTTTAGGTTAGGTTTTAACATAGTTTTAAATTTTAATTTTAAGTTAGGTTTTAAAAATAGTTTTAAAGTTAAGATTTAAAAATAGTTAATAGTTTTAAATTTAATTTTAAAATTAAGTTTTAAAATAGTTTAAATTTTAATTTTAAAGTTAGGTTAAAAATAGTTTTAAAATTAATTTTAAATTATGTTTTAAAAATAGTTTTAAATTTTAATTTTAAGTTAGGTCATAAAAATAGTTTTAAATTTAATTATAAAACAAGTAAACAAAATGAGTTCCTGACAATGACGTCAAAAATAGCTAGAAAAGAAAATGATCCAATACGATCAGATTGAAGTTCAACTAATATTACTCTAAACCAGTCTCCGGCAACGATACCAAAAACTTGATGTGTGCAAACCGCAAGTACAGTGATGTCATCGAATATTAAGATATTGAATCCATAGGGACTAGCGAGTAAGTATTAACCTACTATTCAAGCTCAATCATCTGGACCAAATCAGAGGTTGAGAGTTTCGTGACTAAAATTTCTAAGAAAATAGAGAGAATACAAGGTGTGAGAGAAGTAAGTCAAAGAAAAGATAATGAGATCAACAGAGGGACAGAGATAAGCTCTAGAATTTAGTCAAAGAGAAATGATTCCAAGATTTTGGTTTCACTTTTACGCTAGCTAGCAGTAGGGCAATGTTTTAATCCTTGTCCTCAATGTTGATTTGTGTAGGTAGGTCATTCTAATTTATTCATGTGAACTTTTACAACTATATCAGCATACCAACCCTAATTCTTGCCTATTTCAGAAGATTCACAACTAGGGTCTACAACATAGTGACGACTCTATCACAAAATTCTGCGACCCCTAATTACCCCTCTCCTTACTATGTGACATCGCATTAGGTTTGATCCATTAGGTTCTATGATGACCTAGGAATCCTTGTGATTCGTCAAGTTGCACTTTCATATCCGATTTCTCGCATCGCCATTCTCTACGATTCGGATGATAGGGTTCTCCTTTTGATTCATCCCCAAATCCTCATGGGATGCGATTCTCAATCTTTTGGAGACGAGATCGTGTTAACACAATAGGGCTAGAACAACAATTCAACACATCATAGAACAAGATACCAAAACATACAATTAAGTAAGATATAGCTAATATGCATTAAAGCTACTCCCTAATCCTAGAATCCAACGATTACCCCATAAAAGTGGGGTTGCAATCCAACATCGTGATTAAGAATTCAAACATCCAAGACAAATCCAGAAAAAGCTAAGAAAATAGGAGAAAAACATAGGATCGTAATGTAGAATCTTCCTCTTAGCCGCTCACGATCTTCCCTTGGTGTGTGGATGATTCTAGATCACCTCCGGAACACCTCCTCTAGTCACTTTGGGGGTCCTTAGTCAACTCCAAATCGAAATTCCCAACCCTACCCTTAAATAGGGTTGAAAGGTGGTTGCAAGACATGGGCATGCCACGGGGCATGAGCGCCCGTATTGGGCTCTGGCTGTCTCTATGCGATGGTTGGCTGGGCACGACCCATGTAGCGGGGCACGAGCCGGTGTGTCAAGCTGGCCGAATGGGGCACAGGTGCCCGTGTCAAGCTCTAGAGCTCCTTGTGTTCTTCAACTCAGATTTTTGCTCCAATTCACGTATTTGTCATCCAAAACACACGAGAGCAGTATCCAAGTATAAAAAAACATAGAAATGAGACAAAAGATATAATCAAGATGAAACTCATGCATGTAAAGTATGTTAAAATAGCATGAAATCATAATGAAAAACCTTATATTTTTCATGCTGACAAATAGCTGTCAAAATAACTTCAAGGAAGATGAAGAGATGTTGCCTAAATTACTCGAAGGAAGATGAAGATTTTACTTCCGAAAATTCCAAAAGGAATTCAAGTTGTGGTTTTTGAACTTCTTTAAGGAGAATGATAAGAGGTCGTTTCCCAAATAATCTGAGTAAATAGAAAAGGTTGGTTGCCGTGAACTTCATGGAGTAATGGAGTTAGTGGGAAAAAAATTAATTTTAATTTTTTTTCTTTTCTTGATATATTGTACCTAGCTATTTTTCTTCTTACATCTTGACCCATTGGATGCTAAAATTTTTCTAAACCCAATAATAATAGTCCATAATCATATTAACAATCTAAAATCCCCAGTGTGGCGAGCACACTTGTTTACTATTATGACAATACAAATCTGATTTGTAGATCTAGGTGGAACTTTCCACTCTCCTAATTTCCATTGATTGGAAATCACTCATAATATTTGATCATATCAAACTTTATTTGTCAATACACTATTTGATCACATGAAACTTTATCTGCCAAATTCCACTACTTGAATTTGACTTTCTCAACGGAAAATAGGGAAACCAATACTTGTGTAACCCACAATGGTTCAAGGATATAGCTAGTCGTGAGTTCACAACTCTTTGTGATGAAAGACGATGTTCATCTTTTGTTCAAGCATACCCTTAATAGTCTTATCCTATGATTAGCTGCTTGATTATAGGATATCACAATTAATTCTGATTAGCACTCAATGAACCATGGTAAGAAGGTCTAGCAACACTACCCCATGACTCTCTAGGTATTACTGAATAGTGCCTATAAGAACTAGTCGATTATGGTTAATGTACAGTTTGATCCCTTCATCTCATATATTCTGGTTGAATCTGTAACTATTGGTATATCAGGAGTTGTATATTTATTCAATAACCATATATTGTAACTTATAGCGACAATGCATATGCAACTAGGAACCTCCTTTCCTAAAGCATATCTTTGATAAGCATAGATTTGGTATGTTTTTATGCTAGTATTAACGCTCATTCACTCAGTTTTCTTGTCTCAAGTATACATGATTGTACCCTCTTTATCATTTAATCAACATATTTTCTTTCTCTAGTTCAAAGATCTACTTTTCTCTTATTTTCACTTTCAGGGAGAGCTTTGGAGCAAAAAGGACACGAAAATGAGTAAGACGAGAGCTGGAAAACTTGAGAAGACTGGGCCATGCACCCTGGGCATGACCCTTGCAGATTCCACTGCCGGGTTGTGCCCCTTGGCACGTCCCGTGCAACTTCCCAGACTAGGTTGTTTCCCCTGGTACCACCCTTGCCTAGGTAGTGCCCCTCGTGCCGAAAGGGGCATAGTAGGGTTGTGCCCCTGGCATGACCCATGCTTAGGTCATGCCCTATTGGCTGAAAATAGCACGACAAGGTCGTGCCCCCTAGCACGACCCCTGCTTGGGTTGTGCCCCATGTGCTGAAAGGGGCACGGCCCTGCCAGGGGGCACGACCCCTGCTTGGAGCGTGTACATCCCCTGCTTGGGTCGTGTTTCCCCAAGCACGACCCGTGCCCAAAGTCGTGTGCCCCATCTAGACAAGGGGATTTCTCCCCCTTTTCTAGGGGAGAAGGTTTTCTCCCCTTTTGGGGGTTTCTTCCTTGGGGAGAATCCATCCCTTGGCCATCTCCTACTTCTCCAGTAAACTCCGGCGGCTTCAAGACCTTCTCCGACGCTCCTTAGTCTACGGATTAGTTCCGAAGACACCACGCACCAAAGTTAATCTTATGTTCTTCTACTACTCTTGTATTGGGTGGAGATTGCTTCCCTTCTGTCTTAGGTTCCTTCCCATGCTTAGAGAGTAGATTCTCCTTGTTCTAGGGTTTAGGAAGTAGTTGTGATGTGTATTAATGTAAAATACTATGGTTCTGTGAAACCTTTATGTTGATGAAATGTTCATGCATTGTTTTTGTTTAATGAAATGCCTCTATGAATGTTTTATGCTTAGATCCCGTATGTGTATGCACAATTATTGTGTTTGATTGAATGGATGTATGGGATGGTCTCTATTAAGGGGATATACTCAAAGTTGTATGCCCGAGGAGCCCTCCGTGATAAGGGTAATCTTTTCAATTGGAGAACTTTGGATGTTTCCTTGAAATTGAGGTTACTCTCATGCAAGGAAGAACCTAATCAAGACTTAGTGTGTTCCCTAACTTCATGTTAGGAGATGACTTGTGTAACTTGGAATCGTATGACCGGGTAGCCCTAGTGACAAGGAAAATTTTTTAACCGGACATTCCAAGTTATCCCGTCTATCTAATTACATTGAATGTAGTGGGGAGACATACCGGTGTGGCATTCGCGACATTGCACCGGTAATTAGTTATGCTTCCTACAAGGCATGGATGCAGAGACCAAGAAAATAGCTACCCATAGGGCGTCAATGACCATCACAATGAAACCTACACCCTAGGACATCCTTCTCCCACACAACCTCCCGCACTCTTCTAGTCTAGCTCACACACACACGCACTCTCTCTCTCTTTCTCTCACTCTCTCTCTCTCACTCTATAGAGCTCTTAATTCTCCTCTCTAAGCTTGTGAACCTTCACACTTTGGACTAGTCTAGGTAACTTGCCTTGTGAACTTATAAGTGCTTGCCTCATCAGTCCATGTGGATATGATATCTTTTATACTACTTAACAACATTCTCGTGCACTTGCGAGATACACACCAAGTTTTTGGCGTCGTTGCCATGAATTGAATAGAGCAACATTAGTAGATTAGCAATTTAGTTAGCCTAGACATTTTCTTTTCTTTTTGTGTGAATACTTTTTGCTTGCTTGTTCATTTCTCTTACTTTTATTTCAGCATTTCCGTTATTGTCTATAGCTTATATGCATTTTGTTTTCTTTCATTTCTGCACTTCTTTCTCTTGCTTTATTTTTGCACTTCCTTGTTAAATTTTTTTATATGATCCTATGAGCTATAACTTGAGTAACATGCCTTTGAGAGAATTATTCACACCCACATCTTCAAGATCTCCATCTCCCAATGTGCAACCCTAGATTGAGGATGATAATTATGATGCTAACCAATATACGTACCTATGCCAAATATATAGAAGCATGACCCATCTAGCGACTTTGTGCTACCTTTTCCAAAGGGTTGCTAACACTCCTACAGAACTTTAGAGTTTATTTCAACCTCAGCAAACTCTTGAGCAGCATGAGTACTTCCAACCATAGCAGTTTGTTCCTAATCAACCTCAAGACTACAATCAGGATTAGATGGATCTCGTCAATATTTTGACTACGGAAGCATGCAAGGAGTTGAGTGGACTTTCCAAGATTTTCAAAGCCCGTTAGAATTTCAAGATGATTCATCACTAGATGGGTCACATCAATCTCAACATGTTGAGTCAACTTTCTAGGAATAGGGGTGTAAACGAGCCAAGCCGCTCGCGAGCTATTCGGGTCTCAGATCAAAAAATAGTTCATTCGATTAAGTTAACGAGCCAAGCTCGAGCTCAATTTTGAGCTTGAAAACATTATCGAGTCGAGCTCGAGCTTAAGAGTATTTGGTTCGTGAGCTCACGAATATGTTCATTAAGAGGCTCACGAACTTGTTCATTAAGAGGCTCGCGAACATGTTCATTAAGAGGCTCATTTATCCTATTATTATTATTATTATTATTATTATATATAATTAAATATCACATAAATAATAAATATAATAATATATTATTAATTATTATAGTTAATTATTTTAAATGAACTTGAATTAAGCTCGTTTAATTTTTAAACGAGTTTTTTCTAGCCAAACTCAAGTTGAGCTCGAGCTATTTAATTTTATTACGAGCGGAACTTGAGCTTAAGAACTAAAGTTCAAATCGAACTTGAACTTGAGCTCAAGCCTAAAAATAACAAAACGAGTCTGAACTTGAGCTTCTTACTGTTCGGCTCAGCTCGGTTCGATTACACCCCTATCTGGGAAGAACTTCAAGAGATAGAAACTCTTACTCCCATTCAGATGAAGACCACAATGCAAGATTCTGAAGAGCTCTTAGTGTAATGGGGAACGTGGTTCCTACAGACACTATGTGGAACTAATGGAGATATTGATTCTGACTCTATATCTCTCTATGACTCCTCCGTTGCTTTGCTTGACGTAGTTGACGGTACTTAAGATAAAGATAAAACTTTTGATACATGTCCATCCACCCTAGCCGATGTTCTTGTTGAAGCCCCTGAAGTTGATGAAGATAGCTCACATATATTAGCCGATGACACCGTAGATAGGATGAATATATAGTTGGGTGGATGGTATTGAAATAAGTGGACTCTTCGACACATATGATGAAGTTGATATGGTGGATGTAAGTCTAGGGACCCATGATTTGGAAGACACGTTCCAAGGATCACCTCCCCTCCCCTTTCTTACTCAACCAACTGAAGTAGTTAGAGCTGAAATATTTGAGAATACATGTGTAGGGACTTGTGCAATGAAAGCAAGGCACCAAGAATCACCAATTTCAGAGACACCACCATTAGATCCAAAGACAGGGCCACTACAAGGACATGAAGAAATCACATCCACTTGTTTGAGATTCTCAGATAACTCTCAACAATGCAAAGTGAGTATTCTTGAAGATCTTTCAGAAAATTTAATAGAGATATCTTTATTTGATTTTGTAAGATGTGATTTATTTTCTAATTCGTGCACAATTAAACTTGATATGATTCTTGTCTTTTCTTATCTTACATGTGCTTGGGATTTATGCTCTTTTATTGGATGTGTAAATTTTCAAAAGGCCTACAATTAAATTCTTTATTTGAACCGCCTCCAGCCTCCAAAGTGTACATGTAAGGAGGCAATAAAAGAAAGAGCTTTACTCTTTCCTCTGCTAAAAGCTTCTCCCAACCTTGGGGTATAGGAAAGAAGGCCCGGAAGTATCTTACTTTGGCCTGATCGAGATTTAGATGAGTTCTCCAAGGTGATCGAGCTAATGACCTTAAACAAATGCTTCTTGGAAGGCAACCCAAGTTCTTTCTTATCTTTGTTTAAGTCTTTTTCTTCTTTCCTTTTTCCTAAAGCTTAACCCCTACTTGATTTTCTTGTCCAATTTTCATTATGCGGAATTTAAAGCCAAGGAAGAGTGTGGTACAAGGTAGAAGGGTGACAAGAAAGGATACGAAGAGATCCTCATGTGTACCACATAATAACATCCTTCACTTTAAATTCTCCACTACTCTTACATTTTATTTTTCATTGGGAATATGAAAAGATTAAGTCTAGGGGGGTGTATATATGTTAGGCAATAGTTAGTTTATGTTTTATTTCCTTTTTCATAATAAAATTTTCCCTAGTGTCATCTTTATGCACATTACTGTTGAATTATTTTGTATTCAAGTAGATACTCTTGCAATTCGTTTCTTCATATATGTTATCAGTTATTTATGCTAGTATGTTAACTAAATGGCTTTCTTTTATCTTCATTAGCATGAAATGAGCATTACTATATTGAGATATTTGAGCCTAGCCTAGTTTTAGGATCTCACTCCACTTTGCTTATTTTTGAAAAGTTGATAACTTGATACATAGTCATGATAGAACTTGCTAGTACTTGTGTCTCATAGTGATCTTTTAAATTGCATTTTGATTACTAGATTTGGCTCGGATCATTAAAGCTCACTCGAAAAAATTGAACCTCATTTTGTTTATATAGACTATAACTAGAACTTGAGTAGTGCTACACTGTTAAATCACTCAATAAAAAAAATCATTTGAATTAAATAAGAGATTAAAAAAATAATTTCGTAAGTGAAAACTAACAATTTACCTCTTCAAGACCGAGTTAGGTTACTGGGGAAATAAATGTTAAGCTTCCCTTGATCTAAGCATACCTTTGAGACCATGGCTAGTTTGAAAGAAATGAATTAAGTATGTGGCAGGTAAGTGCCTATCGGCGGAACTATAAGGAAATCAATTAGATGATGACTTGACTAGGCATTAGGATTGATACTTGATAAAATATGACCACCTATCGCACTAAGCACGGAGAACTTCTACTAGGCTATGCCAAACTAGTTTTGATATCACTAGGGATTATGATGCATAATAATTGATACATAAGTACATGAGAAGTGTTTGCTTGGAGACAAACAAAAGTTCAAGTCTAGGGGTGTGATGAACATAGATTTGATATGTTTTTATGCTAATATTAACACTCATTCACTTAGTTTTCTTATCTCATGTATACACGATTGGACCATCTTTATCATTTAATCAGCATATTTTCTTTCTCTAATTCGAAAATCTATTTTTCTCTTGTTTTCACTTTTAGGGAGCGATTTGGAGCAAAAATGACACAAAAAGGAACAAGACAAGAGTTGGAGGACTTGATAAGACTGGGTCATGCCCTTGGGCAAGGTCCCTGCAGATTCCACGATTAGGTTGTGCCCCTTGGCACGGTTTGTGTAGCTTCCCAGAGGAGGTTGTGTCCCCTTGCATGACCCCTACCTACGGCATGCCCCCTGTGCCGAATGGGGCACGGCACGGTCGTGCCTCCTGGCACGCCCCATGCTTGGATAGTGCCCCATGTGCTGAAAGGGGCACGGTAAGGTCATGCGCCCTGGCAAGACCCCTGCTTGGGGCGCACATAGCCCCTGCTTGGGTCATGCCTCCCCTGGCATGACTGCCCGAGCTATAAAAGGGGATTTCTCTACATTTTCTTGGGGAGAATCCATCCCTTGGCCATCCCCTTCTTCTTCAGCAAATTCCGGTGGCTCCGAGACCTTCTCCGACACTCCTTAGGCTATGGATTAGTTCCGAAGACACTACAAGATAAGTTTTTCTTCTCCTCCTTCTCTTGTATTGGGTGGAGATTGCTTCCCTTCTGTCTTAAGTTTCTTCCCATGCTTATAGAGTAGATTCTCCTTGTTCTAGAGTTTAGGAAGTAGTTGTGATGTGTATTGATGTAAAACACTATGGATATGTGAAACTTTTGTGTTGATAAAATGGCCATGCATTATTCTTGTTTGATAAAATGCCTCTATGAATATTTTATGCTTAGATCCCTTAAGTGTTTGCACGATTATTGTGTTTAATTGAACAGATATATGTGATGGTCTCCATTAAAGGGATATGCTCAAGGTTGTATGCCCGGGGAGCCCTCCATTACAAGAGTAATCCTTTCAATTGGATAACCTTGGGCGTTTCTTTGAAATAGAGTTTGCTCTCATGCAATGAAAAACCTAATCAGGACTTCGTGTGTTCCCTAATTTTATGTTAGAAGATGACTTATGTATCTTGGAACCGTATAACCAAGGAACTCTAGTGACAAGGAAAATCCTTTAATCGGACATTCCAAGTTACCCCATCTTTCTAATGACATTGAATGTCGTGGAGAGACAAATCGATGTGGCATTCGCGACGTCGCACCAGTAATTAGTTAGGCTTCCTACAGGACATGGATGTAAAGACTAAGGAAATAGCTACCCATAGGATGTTAATGTCCATCACAATGAAACCTAGACCTTAGGATATCCTTCTCCCACACAACCTTCCTGACTCTGCTTCTCTAGCTCTCTCTCTCTCCCCCCCACCCCCACCCCCACCCCCTCACTCTCTCTAGCATTCTTAATTTTCCTCTCTAAGCTTGCGAACCTTTACACTTCCAACCAGTCTAGGTAACTCGCCTTGCAAACTCGCTAGTACTTGCCTCATTAGTCCTTATAGATATGATAGCTTTTATACTACTTGATAACATTCTTGAGCAGTTGTGAGATACACATTAATCTTACATCTCTGATCAAAGACTTCATACATTATAAAGCAATATATTACATAGGATATCTACACCTATGGGTGTGTGTCGAATCTCCGACCACAATACACTAACCCCTATACGTTTTGTTACTATACCCAATCTCATTACCTGATGACGACCCTAATTGAGTCAGTAAATAAGTCAAAGTACAACCCCAACATATAAAATCTCTGGGTTATAAACACTACTAGTGTACCAAAGACTTATCCACTCGATAAATGATAACCACTTGAAAAATCCGTGTGAGGGTTGTTCAATCAACTTGTCGTATGAGCATCTATATGTATGCTTGAGCATCTCTATGTCCTTACCAATAAAATATGGTACACTACATCACAGATGCTAATCTTTAACTCGAGCGATCTTTAATCATTATTTATTAGGCAACCAATTGATTTAGAACACACTCTAACACCAAGTACGTAGGGGCTATCCTACGTTATAGCCCTCCCGAATTTTTGCTCCGGACACACAACACCTGTTTCCTCTTCGTCGTCGACAAACCTCCGCCTCCTCCATCCAGCTGTCGAACCAGCTTAGCTTCTAAGCCACCTTGTGCCGGTAGCAGTGCATCTGCAAGTTCTGGTCCCAATGAAACCCCTATTTGCAGATCTCACACACATACCGATCCAATTCCATCGGCGCCCCTGGCGACAATAACACCACCTCTACTTCAAGATCTATTTTTTTAATAAAAAATAGAATTTTGATTAGCAATTAAACTCTCGCGAACAGAATATAATTGATTAATTATTTTGGTACCAGAGTTCGGCTGAGTGATGCTTTTTCTTGGCGGCGTTTTAGGATGGTAGAGTGGTGGCGCCGCCGAGTGGAGGAAGGGTGGGAAGTGGAGGGATAGAGCGGTGCCAAATTAAACCGCTCCAGTTCTGTAGGACTAATTTGCAATGAGCAAAGAAGGTGGAGCCCACACAGTGGGAACAAATAGAAAGTCACGATAGCAAAGAATCAAAATGGCATATAATTTCATGATGACTCCATCACTATGCAATATTACACAATATCGCGGTTTAAAATTGACGATTCAACGATTCCATAAATCGATCTTTAATCTTAACCATCCAAAATAGAATGATTATGATTCACGATTTAAAACCGTTGATTCACAATTCAATTCATTATTCGTCATCATACAAATTATTATATTAAAAATATAAAATTATAAATTCATAAAATCGCTTGGACACGGTTACATCATGATTATTACGAGTAATTATAAATAAACAATTATTAATTAAATAATTAATTAACACATAAATCATTTGTTAAACAATTATAAATTAACTAATAAAAGAATAAATATCTCTTTTATCTTTTTCAAATATTAAAAATAATAATATAATATAATATAATTATTAATTAATTATTAAATAATTAATTAATATATACGAATATTAATAATGATAATCTAATTAGTTAGGTTACTTCACGTTTATCTTGTAGACTTGAATTCAAGTTTCAACGCAATCAAATATGTGTGTGCGCGTGCGCGCGCAACTATACTGCATCCTAAAAGAAAAACTTTATTAGCTTAAATTTATTATAACCAAATTCTTAAATCCTAAAATATACCGTGAGTATTTAAATTTTTTTATTTTGAATATTATAATCTAAAATAGAAGATTGATTCCTAAAAGAAAAAATATATAGGCTTAAACCTACTAAAATTCAACTTCTAAATTTTAAAATTTTAAAATTTAAATATATTTAATATATTTAAAAATATAAAAATAAAAAACTACCGAAAGAAAAATAATATGTATAATATATTTAAAAAAATATAGAAAGAAAAAACTATCGAAAGAAAAATAAAAAAAGCATGAAGGTGCCGCCATTGCGCCTTCCTTGCTTAAAAAATTAAAAAGGCAAAAGGACTTTGCGCACGGTCCGTGGCGGTTGATAAGCAGGGGAAAAAAAATCTTTTAACCATCTACGCAATACACCTGATTTCCCCTTTTTTCGAAAAATATAAATATTTTTCAAGGAAATCAAAATTTAATTTTATATGTACGTTTCTACTTATACAACTTTAAAATCTTTTTAAGCAAAAATATATATATTTTTTATTAGGATAGGGAAAATAACAAAGAAGAAGAAAGTTAGGTATCCATTATGGATTTTATTTTATATCAAATCTAAACTTCTCTCTTGAAATAAATTTTCTCTAGTTTGTCTTTCGTAACTTACTTTATCAAATTCATGTAATTATATTGAATGGTCCTATTTTGACGTTGCTTATTTTGTCACCACCGGTCAATAAGTTTTTTCAACAATAAAATATAAAAACAATTTTATAATAAAATAAAGGATAATTCTCTCAAAGATTACTTGATACACTATATTGGGTGATATTTTTATCTAAAGATATAAATTTTATTATATATGAATTTTATATTTCAAAATTTTATAAAATATAATTTTATTGAATAATATAATATAATAACTTTATTTATTTTATATGCATATAATTTTTTTATAATAATATATAATTTATATATTAAATTTAATTAAGTGTAAGTACATCCCAACTCTAATTTTTAAATTCGTCCCGTCGACATCCAACTAAATAACAGATTTCCGAATTAACAATCTCCATCGTTTAGATATCATTTTTCATGCTCTTCATTGTGCCTTCAATTCAAATAATCATGGATTGTGACTTGTCTCTATCTATATATCCTCTTTCCTGGCTCTCATGCCATCCATTCCAAACTGTATTAAATTGTAATGTCTCTTAACGTTTTAGTGTATGAATTTACATGACTGCTATGTTTTCTGTTTCTGTATGAATTATAATGCAAATACCCAACTAAAAGTTTGTGGCTGCTCAAGCGTACAATTGTAGATTGTAGTGATCCTTTTCTTATCACTTGAATACAAATTATTATTTTACAAGAGGGCAGGGGATAACGTGGGGGGGAATGTCATTTGGAAACAGGATTTTGAGGTTGTCAGTCTGCAGCGATTGGATTCCTTTCCTCGTCGATCTCGATAACTAATAGGCGATCTGGATCGACGAGGCCCTTCGGTCCCTGAGTGTAGAGTGTCGGAAGATAGGCCTTATATGCTGGTAAATAACGGGATACGAAGTCGAAAACCTGCAAATGTCCTGGTATTTTAATGATAACCAAAGTGCGATTAATTTGATATGCAAAATAATAAATACTGTGAAAACACTTGGCCAACGAAAGATTACAGTCGGCTAAAACTGATTGGAAAGGGAAGAAGGTCCCTCCCAAAAAAAAAGTGAAATATGATAGATTTTTATAGAGCCGACAAATCTAAAGTAACGCATGTTTCTGCATTATATTTTATGGAAGATCAATATGGTTGTAGAACTGCAAAGGATGATGATGCAAAACAAATTAAAAAGTTGAAAATCATGAAAAAACATGGACAGTCTGAATGAGCATCCAAATCACTAGACCACAGAGGATGTGATGTTGAATTACCTTCAGCTGCAGATGTCAAGACTTTGCCTCCTGATTCTATATCACCTATGCTTTCAGCCTCGTTTCAAATTCTTATTTTATTCCAAATTGACTTGCAAATTCACTATTTGTGTCACATTTGCATATATTTTGGTTGTAGTAAAATCACCCTATCAAATGATGGATCATACAACCCTTTCGGGATGCTAATTTTCATGTCTTCAAAACCAATTTATCACCCTCAACATTTAATCTTCTCCATTTAATTAGATTTATTAATTTTCTCTACCTCATATATGTGCCTCAAGTAAAGTAACAATATTAGAAAAATATGCACACCTTATAGGAACATATGATGGAAGTAAAAGGATGGGAAACAAAATAACTTTAAGGAGAGGTTATGAACACAAGGATTAGAAGAAATATATGGCAATTCAAATACAGCATAGGATTAGATGACATCAAATTTGAAAATGGTAACAAAAAACATACACAATGAGTCAAGAGGATGGTTACCACCAAATAAAGAAATTTGGTGGCGAAATGAGGAAGTATAAGAAAAAAACAAACGACTTATGAGTTATTGCACACTTGTAAGAACGAAGAAAACATAAAAAAATATATAGTAATTAAGAAGATACTAAGAAAGTACTTGATGAAGTTAAAATAAAGCTTATGAACGCTTATATTGACAACTTAACACAAAAGAAAGTAAAGGGGCATCTATAAAATAGCTAAAGTGAGAGAAAAAACAAGAGATCTTACCAAAGATGAATCTTATAGGGCAATAGTAAAAGATGAGAAAATAAAAAGTTAATAAAAAAATATTTTCATTAACTTTTTAATAAAGGATTAGATGACGAACTTAACTTTAGAAATTTAAGATATATAGAAATTTAAATTTTTATCATAGAATTTAAATTTCAGAAATAAAATAGGACTTAAATGGGATGAAAAAGTTATTACAGATATTCAAATAAAACAAAGAAAATATTTGATTAATAAAGGGTAAGTACTCTACTAGTCTCCTTGAATAGAAATAAAGAAAATGTACAAAACTGTGTGAATTATCGAGACATTAAACTAATAAATCATACAATTAAATTTTGGCAAAGAGTGATAGGAAAAACATTAAAAAGAAGACTAAGGTGACAAAAAATTAATTTGGATTTATACTTGAAAGATCAACAATAGAAGTTATATATCTCTATAGACACTTGACAACTAATTAAAAAGTATCGGGAAAAGATGAAAGAATTACACTTGATATTCATTAACCTAACAAACTTTTGGCAAAGTCCCGAGAAAAATTATGTGGTGGACTTTAGATAAGAAAAGTGTCAGTATAGCATATATTGAAACAATTAAGTATATGTATGAGGATGTAATAATAAAAGTAAAGATAGTAGACAATTAACTTAAGTGTTTTGTATAAAAATAAGATTATACTAAGGATCAACTTTAAGTTCATATCTTTTTACATTAATCATGGCTAAGACATATTAAAGCGGTTCATGTTATTTGCATATGACATTATTTTGGTCTGGTCGATGAAACATTGAAGAAATAAATTCTAAACTCGAATTTTGACCAAAAAAACACTAGAAGTAAAGATATTAGATTTAATAGAATAAAAATAGAATATATAGAATGTAAGTTTAGTGGTATTTGACAAATAATTGTTAAGATAGTAGATGACGAGTTACCATAATTAAGGACTTTAATATATAGGATCGTTTTTGCCAAAGAAATATAAGTAGGATAGTTGCAATGCAAGAGGGTATCAAATGTTCTTTATGATCGTATGATATCTCCAAAACTTAAAATGAAATTTTACAAAACAACGGTTAGACGAAGGCTATGAAGCGAGAACACGAGCAGAAGATTAAAGTCACAGAGATGATGATATTAAGGTAGATTTGTAAACATATGAGGATGGACAGATAACTAATAAGAATATTAGAGAGAAAGTTAACTTGGCGCTTATTGAGAAAAAACTTTGAAAGATGCATTTAAGATTATATGGGCATATACTTAGGTGCCAATAAATATCTCAGCTAGCCAATGTGAGATCATAACAAATACACGTATTAATCAAGGAAGAAGGAGACCAAAATATACTTGGTTAACAATGATAAAACCGAATAAAACTCATTTACATAATATAGTTAAGGATATAAGTAAAGAATGAACCCAATAGCGTAGGATAATCCATACAGATGACCCCACTTAGTAGGATAAAGGTTTGATTGTTATTATTGTTTATTCTTTTTTTCTGATGCAAAATATCCACAAATATAGAAATTAATTAAATTGTAACCATAAAGTATGTTAATTTTTACTAAAATGCATTTAATTAGATATTTTTATTTTATTTGCATTAAATTTTTTTTTGTTATACTTGAATGTTGAGACACAATGATAGTTTTCTCTGAAACTTATTATGGTTTGTAATTCATTATCACTCATATGCATAAACATCAATTTAATGCTAACTAACTGTTCCAACAACAAACTATTTGCCACCGTGAAGGTTCAATATTAATTTTTTCAGCCTAACACTCAAACCATTTTGGTTCTTCTTTCAACTCTAGTCATTACGTTCCAGCAATAATTAAAATAACATGATTATCAAAAATATATTTATACTTTTAAGAAGCATTTGCTATTTTTCTCAAAGCGTTGGATTAAGTAGTGGAACAATAAAACAAAACCAAGAGAAGGATGACACACCTCTTCATCAGACATGCCTGATTTCCCATCTTCCTTCATAGCCACCTCTGCCTAAAATCCACAAGAAAGAAGGGAATTAAGGATCTAATATGAAATAAGAATATTAAAGAAACTAGACTGAAAGAAGATGTAAGATAAAGAGGTTAGACCATATTAAACAATATAGCAGTTTTTTCTTTTATCAGAATGTAGTAACCTGTAGTCGCCACTGGTATACACAACTGGGGTTCTTAATCTTGATGATGATCCAAGCTTCAACAAACTTGTCCCATGCATCATAGTAATCTTTGAGGTTTTCGTTTACCACTTCGAGCTAAAAACCAGCAGTTTCAAATCAATAAATAGCAAAAGCAGAAACAAATCACATTCTTTCTTAGTTGTTTGACGTCTCCCCGGTTATCACTGTATTAATCTCAAAATGTTGTTTTTGGGCCTTGGCTTAACCACGAAAACAAAAAAGACAATATGCAAGTGCATTCACTAAAGAACTTACCTGTGGATCAACTGCATTTACTACATCATTTGTAAGTGGTTTAAATCCAAGCATCCAACCTTCAAATAGAATGACCTAGAGGAAAAGAAAACCAAAAATAGACAACTTCACATTGTTATATCAAGGATGGAGCAAGTATTAAATGTTTCAGAATTTAAGAAAGTATACTTCTAAAGGCCCTTCCACCTCAGGCCATGTTGAAGGGTCAGCCCTATCACCCCTCCCTCCATAAGCTGACTATGTGAATAAAGTACTGCAATGGTAATTAACATATAGAAAAATGAAAAAAATAAAAAAAGGAGTAAATTAAGATGATAAGTGTACCTTGTCATACCGTGGTAGTTTCATCTTCATACCTGAATAGTTATTCAACAAGCACAACTTTAATGTAAAGGAACTGATAACAGTTTGCTAAGATCTATATCAGATAATAGAATCCCTACAGATGAATTTAGTAATAGAACAATACCATTCTTTGTTAATTTCTTTAAGGATGTAAGAGTATCAATGGAGAATTGGAGGTCATGGCTTCCCGCATTCCCACGGAACTGGAAAAAATGTTAAATGATCACTTCACGATGTAGCATCTAAAAACTTGAAAGGGAGACTATGATTGCATGCAAGATTGAATATGTAGTCCAATATAGGGGGATAACGACCCTTTTTGAGCACCTCTAATAGAGCATTGCTGGGATTTTGATTCCTTAGTTTCGCCTAAATATACAGCTAATAATCAGTTGTGAAAGTGAGGATGAGAAAGAAGGATAGGAGAGTACATACAAAATGTTGGTATGTGTACCTGCTCCTCAGCAGTCAAATAGAAGTCATCAATTGATAAAGTTGCAGATCTCCTGCATTCCATTAGAACTTGCTTCAATTAACAAAGTATAAGTTGCCAGGGTAAATGAATTTAAGGATAGTGGTATACCTCCTAGATTTCCGAAAAAGGTAATCGAGTGCAAAAACAAGGGTAGTTTTTCCACTGCCTTGAGGAGCACTGACGCCAATCTGCAAAGAAGCAAAACAAAAAAACAGATCCTTTTAACTTGAACTGAGAAATTGTGCACCCACAAAAGAAAGAAACAGAAGACAACACACAAATAAGTGTATTTTCTTTCTAACAGTTATATTTAATGCTGGATAAAGTAGGTCTCTAATATTAGTGAAGAATGGAGTGACGATTTGCGGTATACCACGAGTGGAGGAACATCGACGTCATCGCCAAACGTGGTTCGGTGGCGCTTGAGCTGTTCTTGACACCAAAGGAACACCGGCACATAGTAGTGGTAGATCCTGGCCCTCTCGGGAGGCGATAGGCTGAGGTCATCGAATCGGAACAATTTGCAAAGGTGCACCCCGGCTGTGATCCAGTTGTCGATGGACTCTGCCACCGTCTCAGGGGTGAAGCCTAACTGCTTCATCAGAGGACCTTTGCATATAAAGTCGAAGAGGTCACTGAAAGAGGAGACGAGCGCAGGAGATGCTGGTAATGTGGAGCGCAAAGCCGTTCCTCCCCGCACAGTAAGTGATAGACAGCCACCGATGAATGCTGGAAAACCTGCAAGAGAAAGAGGGGATAATATGTTGATAGGAGAAGTTGAAATAGATTTGATGCAAACCTGAGAGAGAGGGTTGGGGAAATCGAAGACACGATGATTTGAAGGTAAGGGCTTGAGAGGAACGGGAAGGTGCTAGTGGATGCGGTGAAGCGGAAGGGCGATGGGAGATGGCGGTGAGAAGGTCCATGCTTGCCACTGCCACACCACAAGGAAAGGGAAGTCGACGATGAGAGGCTGCTTGCCACTGCCACTGCCAACCAGAAGGAAAGGGAAAGAGGACGATGAGAGGCTGCTTGCCACTGCCACTGCCACACCACAATGAAGGGGAAGGGGGCTGCTTGCCTTGCCACCGCTCTATCCGAATCGCCAAACTGTGCTCCTCATCTCATCTGTTTTGCTTTGCGTGCTTTTGTTTTATATCACGGCTAACAAGATGCGCATCATTGTCAACGAACCAAATCCTTCCCTTCGATGATCGTTTTGGAGTCGTAAATTGGAGTTTATCCGTTAGATTAGTTTTATCCGTAAAATAATTTAAATGAATTATATTAAAATTTATTAATTCATTTTAAAATGGATTCAGTCATTCAGATGAGTCAATCCGTCTGATCCGTGCAACTCGATCAATGACGGATCAGGATTTGTGGGTGGGTTGAGAAACAAATCAAATTTAATTTATTATTTTTCTTTATTATAATTGAGAAATAAAAATAAAATTTTTTTATAAGTATTTGTTTTATGTTTATTTATCTTTAAAATATATATTTCTGAAATATCGTGTGAAAAATATTTTTAAGATGAAAATTAATATTATCTTTTCAAAGTAAATCCTTCAAGTAAAATCTTTAAAATATGAAAAAAAAAATTCAATTTTTACTCGCAATTCATTTTGAATTGAGTTCAGTTTGATTAAAAAAAATTTAATACATGTTGGCAAAAATGAAGATTCGTTTGTCCTAGTGGTCTCATCAATCCGTCCAAGGATCAATACGGAGAAGGTAAATTATGGAAGTTGAGGGTTACTAGTTCGGATCGGGGGCTACTAGTCCGATACTGTGGATAGTGTGTGAGAAGGATGAACATACTCACTTTACCAGATTTTTTTAATACAACAAGATGATGAGGTAGCCATCTCCGCCTCATCAGAATGACTGTTTCATCCATTCCATCGACCCATTTAACCATCTAACTTAGCTAATATCATTATGATTAATAACCATTTTGTTACCAAATCAATTTTTTAAAAATAATATTATATTTTAATGATATTTTCATCTTAATAATATTCTTGTTACTAATGCCCATCATTTTTGTTAAGTACAATACAAATCTAATTACTAGTTCAATAGCTATTAAATTTCTAATTTTCTATTAAGTATATGTTTGATCTATTCAAATAACTATTTTTTTTATAAATTATGCTGAAAAAATTATTCATATATTTATTTTTTTAAAAAAATGGAGAAAGAATATTTATATAGAGAGATTGAGCACATACTTATCTATAAAATAGAATATTCTCTGGATACAAAAATCGTTAGACGTGTATATATCAAATACATTTTTCACCCACACATATAGTAACTTAGCACATAAAAACTAATATAACTAATACTTTTGGATTCTAATAAATAAGATGGTAAAAAATTAATTCTTCAATAATCATCTATTTTAGGATGAATTCGAAAGAGATAAATTATAAAAATTACTAATCTGAAAATTGTGACTTATATTAGCTTTGTTAAATTTTGACTTTTAAATTTTAAGACGGCAATTTACCAAAGGGCGAACCTAAGAATTAGAAATTACCAATTCCGTATCATGGTTTCTATTTTACCAAAGGGCGCAGACCTTTATGTGAACTTCCTCTTATACCCCTCCTTCTAACTACTGTCTTTCTATTTCTCTCTCTCAGTAACAAATTTCGAGACGTCCGTGCACATGCTTGTTCAGACTTTTATTTTAAAATAATATATTATGGAATCGGCGCTAAAAATGAAAGGTAAAAACTAAAAAAATATTTCAGTTAAAACTTGATTAATATATAAATATTTTTTAATATTTCAGCCGATTGGTTAAAACTTTGATTAATATATAAACATTTTTCAGTAAAAACGTAAGGTAGATGATTTTTTTAAATTTAATTAATAATAATTAATATATTTAATAATATTTAATAAATATATAAATATATACAAAAATTTAAAAAAAATGTAAACTGATTTCAGGCGTGGGCCTGGAATGTTTTGTGATGGTGATCGTATTCATCATGTTAATTTTCCATTATGCATCAATAAATCAGCTCCGCCCTCGCCGGCGAAGTATCCACGGTGCCGATGTCGGTGCCTGTCCGAGTGGCCCGGGAGCTGCTTCAGGCCGGCCACCGCTATCTCGACGTCAGGACCGTGGACGAGTTCAACGCCGGCCATCCAACGGGAGCCGTGAACGTTCCTTACATGCTAAAAGTTGGTTCAGGTATTTTTCATAATTAATCGCAAGCAATTTTTCATTTCAGAAACTGGGATTCTTATTTCTTTTCCTCCTGCAGGGCTGACTAAAAATCCCAACTTCCTGGTGCAAGTATTGTCAGCCTTCAGCGTGGACAATGAGATAGTAATTGTGAGTTGTGATCGATCAACTTCTTGAATTATATAATTATATATATATAGTTTCTGAAAATTGGATGGATATTTTTGGCACAGGGATGCCAAAGTGGAAGGAGATCACGCTGGCCTGAAATAAAACATTTCAGGCTCACGCTGGGCCTGAAATGTTTTATTTCAGGCCCACGTTGGGCCTAAAATGTTTTGTTTCAGGCCCACGTTAGGCCTGAAATCTTTTGATTTCAGGTCCGACGTGGACTCAAAGTTTTTTTCTATTTTAAAAATATATTAATATATAAAAAAACGTATCAAAACACTTAATTTCATATTCAAACGCAGGGCCTGAAGTCATCCCAAGAGGGTCTGAAGTCAAATAACTTCAGATCTTATAAATAATTAATTTAATAAATAATAATTAAATATAAAAAAATATTTTTAAAATTAAAAAATTTTTAGTGAGGGCCTGAAGTCATCAGACTTCAGGCCCTCACTGATGGCCTGAGGGCCTGAAGTCTCTGATGACTTCAGGCCCTCCATCATATTAAATATAAAAAAATATAAAAAAATTTTTTATAAAAAGGTATAATATATAATTACATATTGTTTATAATTTTTATAAAAAAGTATAATATATAATTACATAATAATAAAATGTTATTATAAAGAAATCCAGATATGAGAGGTCCATCACTGGGTTTTGGTCAAAACCCACTGATATTTGTAAACTACTCCTATTTCATTGGTGATATCTAATATATAGATGTTTGGACACCTAAAACATCATCTCCTACCTCTACCCTCTCTATTCATATGGAGTTTTCAGAAATCCAGATATGATAGGTCCATCAGTGAGTTTTGGTCAAAACTCACTGATATTTCTAAACTACTCCTATTGCATTAGTGATATAGAGTGTATAGATGTTTGGACACCTAAAACATCTTCTCCTATGTCAACCCTGTCTATTGATATAGGGTTTTCAGAAATTCAGATATGGGAGGTCCATCAGTGAGTTTTGGTCAAAACCCACTGATATGGCTAAATTACTCCTATTGCATTGGTGAGAGCTAATATATAGATAATTGGGCACCTAAAACATTATCTCCTACCTCTAACCTCTCTATTCATATGGAGTTTTCAGAAATCCAGATATGGGAGGTCCATCAGTGAGTTTTGAGCAATACTCACTGATATACCTAAACCACTCCTATAGCATTGGTGATACAGCAAGATTAGAGGTTTCGGCACCCAAAATCTCATCTCCTAGCTCAACCCTATCTACTGATATAGGGTTTTCAGAATTCCAAATATGGTAGGTCCATCAGTGAGTTTTGAGCAAAACTCACTGATATACTTAAACCACTCCTATAGCATTGGTGATACAGCAAGATTAGAGGTTTCGGCACCCAAAATCTCATCTCCTAGATCAACCCTGTCTACTGATATAGAGTTTTCAGAATTCCAAATATGGTAGGTCCATCAGTGAGTTTTGCTCAAAACTCATTGATATACCTAAACCACTCCTATAGAATTGGTGATATAGCAAGATTAGAGGTTTCGACACCCAAAATCTCTTCTCCTAGCTCAACCCTGTCTACTGATATAGGGTTTTCAGAATTCCAAATATGGTAGGTCCATCAGTGAGTTTTGCTCAAAACTCACTGATATACCTAAACCACTTCTATAGCATTGGTGATACAACAAGATTAGAGGTTTCGGCATCCAAAATCTCATCTCCAAGCTCAACCCTATCTACTGATATAGGGTTTTCAGAATTCCAAATATGGTAGGTCCATCAGTGAGTTTTGCTCAAAACTCACTGATATACCTAAACCACTCCTATAACATTGGTGATACAGCAAGATTAGATATTTCGGCACCCAAAATCTCATCTTCTAGACCACTCCTATTAGATGTTTCGGCACCCAAACTCACTGATATACCTAAACCACTCCTATATAATATGTAATTATATATTAAACCTTTTTATAAATTTTTTTTAATATTTTTTTATATCAATGATGGAGGGCATGAAGTCTGATGACTTTAGGCCCCAGGGCACTGAAAATTTTTTTAATTTTAAAAATATTTTTTTATATTTAATTATTATTTATTAAATTAATTATTTATAGGATCTGAAGTTATTTGACTTTAGACCCTCCTGGGATGATTTCAGGCCCTGTGTTTGAATATGAAATTAAGTGTTTTGATAGGTTTTTGTATATATTAATATATTTTTAAAATAGAAAAAAAATTTGAGTCCACGCTGGGTCTAAAATCAATACACGCTCTTTTTTTTTAATTTTCAGCCAACATTTTTTTTAAAATTTTCTTATATATTAATATATTTATATATATTTATTAATATATTTATTAATAAAAGCGTGGGATGAGATATTAATATATTTATTAAATATTATTAATATATTTATTAATATATATATATATATATATTAATATATATATTAAATATTATTTAATATATTAATTTCTATTAATCAAATATAAAAATTATTTATTTATATTTTTAAATCACGTTGGATGAGATATTTGTTAACTGAAATATTTTTTTGATGTTTACCTTACAACGTTTTCAACGTCGATTTCATAATATATTATTTTAAAATAAAAGTCTGAAAAAGTATCTGCAGATGTCTCGAAATTTGTTACTGAGAGAGAAGGAGAAAGACAGTAGATAACAGGAGGGGTATAAGAGGAAGTTTACTATTATTAAGTGCGCCTTTTGGTGAAAATGAAACCATAGTATGCCATTTGGTAAATATTTATTTTTGGATACGTCTTTTGGTAAATTGTCGATTTTAAGATGTTAATATCATATACGATCAACACAATTCTAATAAACAAGATTTTTTAAGTAAGTAGATGATCAAATAAAGATATTCAGGCATGCAATCTACCTCTATGTATCTCACCATTTGTTTAAAATTAATCTCACATTCGATTTTTTTTTAAAAAAATAATAAATTTTTCATTGCTCCAAGCAATGATAATGAGACCATTGATCAAGTAAAAAACAAAGGACACCTGATGAGGTGATAACATACATCCTTTTCCTTTCAAAATTTCCTATTGCGACACATGCTGCATGGACATTTTATTTTGTTATCATAGACACAAGTTGAATATTCATAGGTAAACTTTAAGAATCCTTTGACCTCTTCAATAAACTCATTGTGAAGATAACCAGTAACATGGTGTGTGGTGATACATAGAAGATCGTGTTATCAGTCTCTTACAGACTATAAGTAGAGGCTCACAACCGAGATGGAGTTGGACAAACCATCGGGATGATTATAGTGTAAATTAGGTGTGATTATCTTGACCATATAATTACACTATTGCACTTTGTGTGCATTGAGCAGGACCAACATAGAGGTGATCCATTTCACACTGACTTTATAATTGGATCAGACCTCGATTTATTATGGAGTACATGCTCTGAATCCGGATATAATAACAGACACATGTACTTAGTAGTTATTTCTTTGATTTATCAATGGACGAGATTTATTCTATTAAATCGATAGGCCCGGTATGTTGGGAAATAATATTATTTACATGGTGTGTCGTTGATTATAGACGAAATCCGTGTCCTGGTGGGTCGAGATGATGATGCCCCCTTGATGAGCTCATAAGGTTCATCATGTTAAATCCTGTAGGTGGACTTGGTCCAACATGATGATAAGGATGAATAGTACTAGTCAAGGAGTTAGAGCTTGATTAATTAAAATTGTCAGTAATTTAAATTAATCAATGGGCATTCAATATCTTAAACACGGGGAGAAATTGTACTCATAATAGGTGGAGCCCATATGTAAATATGGGGGTAGGGCAAAGTTAGGGAAGTCACAGAGATAGATAAGACTCTTTTTGACATTTGTAAACTTGATAGGATTAACCTACCTTATATCAGATTCTCAAAGAAATCAATTGAAGGAACTAGGCAAGGGTGATGTACTGCCAAAAAGGATCAAGGATATTGAATTGCACTGATGGTTTTTGAAGACTGATGGCTGTTTTGAAACAAGGAAATGGATGGAGGAGGTTTCCTTCAAAATTGACCAGATCAGGCTTAGTTTGCTCGGGCTTCATCAGCTGACTCACCTACCCTATTTGGGTTGACTAGTATGATGAAGCTGATTTGGATGTACTATGATACTACTAAACCTGACAAGAGGGGAGAAATGTCCTATCCTTTTCTGTATCTGAAATTGCGGCTAGTGATACTACTGAGTCTAAGATGGCCTAGGTCTGAATTTACAGTTACATGTTGGCTGCCTTACGCGTATAGAATTTACTTAGCCAGATTTTTGCTTATAGTTTGATATCTGGACTTCAGTGGTTTTTGAGAATTTGTTCAGAATTCCACTAGAGGAGGTTATCAAGAGTTTTTCAGTGTATGAGCTGGTGATACGCTATTGCTGAACCTGCTGTGTTCTGCTACTTTCTGCTACTTTTCTCATCACTTATGGTTGCTCTTTGTTTCTGAATTAAAAGGTTTGGTTTTGACATGTCAGTTTGCTGGATGTAATTTCAGAGAAACTGCAAGGGTCTCATTTGGAGAAAATATGACAGTTAAAGAATAGACAGATGCCTAGTAGAAGTTTGATAGTTGGCAACTGCGGTTGGAAAGGGGATTTCTGATTTTGTTTTAGAAACCAGTTTGCAAAGTTGGATGAAGATATCAAACAACTGTGATGTTGGTCGTACCATTGTTATATGTTTTGTATTCAATTACCCTAGCTTTGTGCTGTGTGCCAAAAGACTCACGTTTCTGTGCCAAGTTATTGCCGAATCTGCTGTTTCCAGCTAGTTTTTGCTGTTTTGTTATCACTTATGGTTGATATTTGTTTCTAAATCAAAATGATCAGTTGGGGTTTGTATGACAAGCTGTTAGGTATAATCTTAGAAACCAAACAAACTCAAATCTGCTGCTTCCTGCTGTATCTTGCTAGGTTGTCATCAGACTCAATTTGAAGAGTTTTACGTGAAGAGAATATGCGAGATGTGCCATTGATATATGTTTTTGTCATCAGACTCAATTTGAAGAGTCTTACGTGAAGAGAATATGCGAGATGTGCCATTGATATATGTTTGTCTTCCACTATCTTAACTTGCTAAAAGACTCGCGTCTCGGTGCCAAGTTATTGCTAAATCTACTGCTTCCTGCTGTATCCTGCTGGGTTGCTGAATCTGCTGAATCTGCTGTATCCTGCTGAATCTTCCACTACTAGGTGTAATTTCAGAAATCAATCAGACTCAATTGCTGAATCTGCTGGAAAATTGAAGGCTTTCAAAATACAGTTAAATCAGACTGATAACTGGTAAATTTGGATGAATATATTCAATCAACTGAGATGATGCATGGATATATGCTTTGTCTTCTACTTTGGCTTAGATTCCACGGCAGTCATGGGATGGTGAATGAATCCACCATTTTTGATTCATCTAGTCCATAGTAAACGACTATGGTAAAGACACTCAAAATCCGTTGATGGCTGAGACTTTACCAAAAAGCCTAAGAGGATGAATAGATCCACCATAGATCTATCTAGTTCGTAGTAATGGCTACGGTAAAGACATTTCAAACCCGTTTTTGGCTGGTCACTTGCCAAAAGTGAACATCGGATGCGTGTTTTGTTTGGTTTATCTTCTGAGATAACAAAGGATTTTATATATTGGTCATATACATTGGAAGCTTTGGTACGTGGTGTGAATGCTACTGCAATTTTTCAGAGGCCTGCTGCCCTACGATTCTAAAGCGTTATTATCACTTCTTTCAAAGAAAATTGAAAGGCAGCTAGGAAGCAAAAAGCGAAGGTCAATATGCTGTTTGGAGAGTCACCTTCAATACTAGTCTTACAATGATAGGGAACTGGTCGAAAGTGTATAGATCCATATAGAAAGCTATTTGTTATAACATTTTGCATTACTTGTAAAATCTTTTGGAGTCTTTGTAATTCTGTATTAGAAGGTCAGGTTTGGTCCCCCTTCTAATATGGATCTTCTTTCCAGTTATAAGATGTTTCCGTTTTTCAAAAAAAAATATGTAAATATGGGGGTTGGTGAGGTAGTTCAATGAAGGGCCTTTAGTGGAATGGTTCTTCATTAATGGATCGGGTTTGTATCCATTAGCAGGCCAAGATCCAACTCCTCCACATGGTCCCTATTGTACCCTATATATACACCCATGGAGTCATGAAACAAGGGGATCTCATACCACAACAACCCTAAGTCTCTCCTTGCATCTTCTCTCTCTCCCTTCTCTGTCCTAGGGCTCACGTCGGCGGTAGAAGAAAAGGAAGAAGTGGTCTTCTTCCTCTCCTTCTCTTCTTCTTCTTCCTCCATCTTAGAGGTCGGCGATTACTAGACAAGGAGGATACCTTCCTCCTTTGTGGCGTGCCGCGAGAGGGAAGAAGAAAGGCGCGCGCGTGTAGGAGAGTTCCACCACCTTGTGTGCTTGCCACCGCAAGGTGGAGAAGGGGAAGAAGAGATTGTCCTTCCTTGTGTGCTTGGTGCCATGAGATAGGAAGAACAAGAGAAGGTCGGTTAGGGATCACGTGAAGAAGAAGGGCTTCTTCTTTTCTTCTCCATCATCTTCTTCCTTCCTAAGGTGGACGGCGGCAACCCTTTGGATTAGGGTTTTTGGCGCAAGTGGAAGGGAAGAAGAGAGAACGCCTTAGTGATTCTGGTTTTTGGTAGATCGTTGCCCACACGACGTCTAAGAGGGGAGGGTCATACGATAGAAGATCGCGAGGTAAATCCTTGGCTCTTTGATTCTATCATTGCATGTGTTGATTAATTAATTATCATGTTCATAATTATTTGTTAATTATTGTTGATAATTAATTATTTAGACCCCGATATTAAATACAAAAACTGACGATCCGCTCGTCGTCTTTTCCATGACCAATTGGTTAGGCGAGTTACAATGCTTGAACTTTGAGTTTGGCTAAGTTGTAACTTGAACCAATTGATACGATGACGAGACGGCTGTTTGGGAGATTGGTCTCTATTCGGATTAATTTTTTAATCCGTGGACATGGAGAGGTCTCTCATAGACTACCCGATGTTCGCTTAGGAAACCCGCCAAGCTATCCAACAAAAGCATGGGCAGGTCGTGCCACAAAGTAGGATCTGTTAGTGTGTGCACTTATGTGCCAAGATACTTTTATATATTTATGGATAATTTTTTAATAAAGGCAAGTATTTGTTGTTAATCATTTACCTTTCTGTACGTATATGATTAATGATAAAATCCCATAGATTAATGGTTATATTATTCTGAAAAACATCCTTGATCGGATAGATATCTAGAGGGGGCATAGATATCTAGATCAACGCTGAGTATGACTAGGTCAAGATAGACCGAGGGATGTGTATTCAATTTGTACTTGGGGGTGCCTTGAGTATAGAGGTACACTAGACACGATCCGCTTAAGAGAACACCACATATTAAGTATCATTGGTCGTTCGTCTTAATGAACGAGTGTAACTGATCTTTTGACTTGAGACCTTCATATATTTTATGCGTGGAGTTATATACTTTGACACCGTTAAAAGCAATTTTTAATCAGATTGTGATTAATACGATAGTTGGGTGTATGACAAAATGTAGAGAGAATAATGTTGAGTCAATAGAAGATTCATCGCTCTCTTGGATTAGAGAGTTAACATCCTGACCGCTTGATAGAGATATTAGTGACTCGAAATCCATATCCATGGGAGGAATGATTATTATTCAAGATGAGTCTATTATATCTTGGAAATCAAGTAAAATAATTATTTTGGTGATGATGCATAGTGCACCGAATTATTGAGATGTAGGGTAAAGATGAAGAGATTGAATTACACAGTAATCGGTTCATGGAGGTTTTAGTTCATAACTAATATTCTATCACGTTGGATGGCTAAAAACTATTGCTAGACAGTTACCTTAGTCTGTGTACGGATTTACAATGCCTTCGTGTATAGAACCTAGATGGTCGCACGCAAATCACATAGACACGAACAGTATTTGTAATTGATTATTTTAGTGAATACTAAAATTAATCAATTTATTATTTCTGAATAAGAATTAATTGGATTATTAATTATTTTTGAAATATCGGAAGCGAGAACGAATCAAGATCAAATATGAATTTATTTGATGTAGAGAAGAGAGAGTAGATTTTTCTCTTATTCTCTTTGGAGAATTTGAAGAGTCATAATTATTGTGGCAATAATGGAGAAGATGAAGAGTCTCTATTAATGATTATTAATGGAGAATTTCAAAAGTCACAATTATGATAAATTAATGAAGAATATGAAGAATCATGTCTCTTCATCTTCCTTGGAGGCTATATATATATCCACCTTTGGAAGAAGAGAGGTAAGTACTTCTCCTTTGTCTCTCTCTTGTGCGAGTTCTCTCCATCTCTCTCGGGGAGCCTTCGGTAACTTCTTCTTATCGGAGATACATCTTCAGATCTGTAGTGCTTCCAAAAGCATTCTATCGATCCAAGTGGCTAGCACCTAACGGTCATCCAATTCATGATCTAGTGCGCGTGAATACCGCTAGAGGAGTCACACGTGGGGCTCTCATCTTTTCGTGACATCGATCACAAATATCCAAAGGATTACAAGGATTACAAGGTATGTGTTAATGCCAGATTTCATATCATTTTATTTAGAACCATATGTACCATGAATAGATACATGATTTAAGAGCAAAGTTTGCTTTATTATAAATATTTGTTGCGCATAGAACCCAACAGGATCATGCCAGCCGCCTTAGTATAAAGCACATGCAGCTTGTGTCATCGAACATGATCATGTCCATGATCCCAAGTGAAAACATAGTTAGGTCATGTCATCAAACATAGTCGTGCCTAACCGTGTCAAAAAAAAATCATTAACATGGCCATGTTGGCTAGATACAACTGTGCTAGAGGCCTCAGAATGGGAGACGGTCTAGCCGTGTTCCCGAACACGGCCATGCCCGCCGCCACAGCTCATGGAATGACCAAGCTATGCCACCAAGCATGACCATGTTGAGTCTCCAAAGGGTTTTTAAAACCCCCTTTTGAGTCGTGTTCTTCCCCACATCAAGTTGTGCCCACCACCCCTCTTCTTCGAATATCTTCTTCTTCCTCTAACCTGAGATCAAAAGCTTCCAAGACCTCCCTTGATTTAATTTTCCACTTCTTTCCCAATCCGTTGCAAAGAATCTTCTTCCTCATTTTCTCCCCTATTCTTCAACCCGAGATCTCTTGAGAAGAATCTCCCTTCTCTCTCTCCTTTTCTCCTCAAGCATTCTCTCCTTTCTCCTTCAAGAGAAGGATCCTCCTCCTCTTGAACTCTCTCTTCTACTCTCTCCTCACCCCTTCTCTCTAACCCTATCCCCTTGCTTAATATTTCTTGTCTAACATTTTTTTATAGGAAGTTCAAGATGGTTAAGTGACTTAGATGTAGGGATGGATCAAGCGGCGGAGACAAAGGAAAGGATAAAGCTAAAGATAAAGGCATGTGCAAGGCACGTTACAAAGGTAACAATAGTAGTTTTGGTATTATGTTTTGAGATAATGATCATAAAACTCATTTTGATATGCTTGCCAACTATAAGATTGTTAGTACTAGATATATAGACAATCATGCCTTAAAAACCTAAGGAATAAAGGATGATATTGATTGGATAATAAATATAATAGGAAAGGATAGTTTCGTGTGTATGAAATATCATACCTACACTAGAATCACCATTGAGTTTTTGAGTTTCGTGGAAGCCATTGTATTGATCGGAGAATGGTGTCATATGGGAAAGATTTCATTTTGGATGCTCAATAAGGAGTATGTGTATACTTTGGAAGAATTCAATGTGTTATGAATTATCATGTGGGGGATAGAGAACACATGGAGATTTTCTTAGTAATGTCTTTTAGAGAGATATTGTCAGAATTTACTCTACAATTCCTCAAATCTAAAGCCACAAACCTTCTAAATCCTATTTCCACTACTCCACTGAGTTATGAGTATACCATCTTTGGACATGGGGATAGCGAAGGTGTGGTGCATCAGAGTGAGTTATTATGTCTATGGGCCATGATTAATAATGTTAACATTGATACAGGATCTCATTTTATCTAGCACCTAATAAAAATTAGAAAAGCCTCGACAGGGACTATTATTTGTGGTGGTTTGATCAGTCGGATCATGATATCCTTAAGATATTACCTCGAGGGACTCAAGGTAATACATGGTAGTTCGAGAATTGATATTGATGTATGTTTGTCTATGAGAATGATTTGTAGGGATGAAGAGAGTTATGAGCTAGTTTAGAAGGATAATTTCCCCCTGCGATAGCCTAATCTTGAATGCACCACTATCTGAAATAAAGACAATTGGCTCCTGACATATACAACACTAATCCCCACTTCTATAGAGCTCCCTAGACCTCCCTCCTCTAGACCTAAACCTATTAAACATTCATTTTCTTTAGGTGATTCCTCTGCAAGTCATTCCAAGTTCAACTTCTCTAATTTCCGCACCTCCATCGATGCTATCCAAGTGGAGCAAAATGAGCACAAACGCCTCTAGGAGGAGCGAGGCATCCTTCAAATGGGCAGTATCAAAACATCCAACGACTTTTTCAAAGGGAGGATGGATTATATTCGAACCACTAATTATTTTGATGTCGAAGTGACACATCAACGATGCCAAGAGCAATAGTGGCCACGAGAGGAGGAGCATCAACATTTGATGTAGAGGACCAACAATAAGTCAACAAAATATATGATGTTCATAGATTATATATATTTTTATGCATTGTTTGACGCATATTTACTTGTATTTCATGAGCATGATTTACATTATCATACCCTATTTTATTAATTACTCTTTTTATTTGGAGATCTATTCATTGTCTATTTTCATTGATAGGATGCATTTTGGAGCGAAAATGGAATAAAAATGGACATTGGAACAACTTTGGAGGAAAAATAGCAAACATAGTCATGCCCCCTTGGTAGGGTCGTGTTTTACCTGCTGACATGGTCGTGTCTCCTAGGAGACAACCAAAGTTGTGCCAGAATTACACATAGCATGGTCGTGTCTCACTCCAGCCAGACAGATGCTAAGGCCATGTCAATTAGACACGATAGTGCTTCATCTTCGAGGATTCCACAGGTAGGTCGTGCCTATAAGGCACGACCGTGCCTTCTTTTCCCAGAACATCCCATGGCTCGATTGTGCCTAAGAGGCACTATCGTGCCATTTCTATGCCGTTTGCATGCCACAGTCGTGCCCCATAGTGATAAGATCACCTTGAATTGAATCGCCTTGAATTTCAGTTTGGGGAAGGATAGTGACGCCACACTCAAGAAAGATAAGAAGGTGAGTAATAAGTCATGGGTGTTTTGATCGCCACAAGTTGCCTTGATAAGATCAGATTTAGTTCTTAGCCTAAGAACTCAAAGGAAGCTCTCACAATAGAGAAAACTCAGATTTCATTCCAATCCCAAAAACTACATAGCCATACAAGAGTTTTCCTATATATAGACTTAGTGGAAGTTGAAACATCAACCTCTACTACACTTCCCACTAAGTACTAATTATGCACCATTATCATGCATGCATGAATGTATGACATTTATTTTCCACTAATGCAATCACTAATCCCTCATAATAGCTTAGGAACTTTCAAAAAGGCATTACAACCCACCAAAGGACTTCAAAAGTCACTCTAGAAAAATCCCCCAAAAAATACATACGAAAATGGTCCTCATGTTGGCTCAATTTCATTTTAGTTGAAGAAATGTGATCCATTTAGTTGTTGCCTCCATTGTGCATTGATCCTCCTTTTCCTTGAGCTCATTATTAAGCCTTCCAAGGCTTGCTTCATTTTTTTAGTCTTGGACCTTGTCATGAGTCCTCCAATTCCCTTCAATGCCTCTTCATCCTCGGCTTTGTCTTGTAAGCTTGAAACCCCTCCTTGGCTTTCATCACATAGGCACTGTCATGTGACATGGAAGCAGGGATTACACCCCCCAACTATAAAAGGGAATTTTCCACCCCTTTTGGAGAGGAGGAAGGGTTTTCCCTCTAGGAAAACACATGAGATCCAAATCCACAGCAGATTTTGGTGATTTATCAGCAATCCGAGGCTGATTTTAGTGATCCATGTATCATCCCAGCGAGGATTTCATCCCCCAAGACTCTGATTCACCCAGCTAATCTTTCTCTTCTATTTTCTTCCAGATTTGAGTTATAGTTGCTTCCTTCGATGTCTTTGGGCTTTATTTCTCTTGATATGTAGTAGATCTATGGATTCTAGAATGTAGGGAGTAATTGTGATGTGATGTTGACATATAAACTATGAATTTGACAATTTTTTATTTCAATGACATATTTATGCCTTGTTTATGTTTGATTAAATGTGTGTGAGATGAATGTTGATAGATTGTATATTTAATTGAATGGATGTAAAGGATTATCACCACGTGGAGGAGATACTTTATATCGTATGATGGGAGGGGCCCTTAGTGGCAGAGGGTATCCCTTTAATTAGACTTTCTAGAGTATCTCCTTGAAATGGAGGTCAATTCTCTATAAGGGATTGTTTAATTAGAGCTTAATGGATTTGCCTCATTGCTATATTAGGAAGTGACTTGTATATTTTATATTGATGATCGGGTGCCCTTTAACCAAACTTTCTACATTACCTCTTCTACATAATGACATAGAAATCTAACAGGAGAAACACTTCGGTGTAACCGTTATGGGGTAGTTGTTGGGTATGGCTTGGCGGGATTCCTAAGCGAATACTTGGTCATCCTTGAAAGACCTCTCCATGTCTACGGATTAAAAATTAATCCGAATGGAGACCCGTCTCCCAACGACCATCTTGTCATCATATCGTTCGGTACGAATTAAACTTGGCCAATCACAAAGATCGAGTCTTGTAATTCTTCTAACCAAACGACCGCGGAAGAGACGACGAGTGGATCGCCAGATCTTGTGTTTACGGTCGGGGTCAAATTAGTTAATTATTAACCATGATACAAAATCAAAATAATTAACTAATACACATGAAATGACGAAGCAAAACAATAAGGCACCAAAAGAACAAAAGGAGCTAAGGGAGATAATTATACCTTCCCTTACCTCGTAGCCTTCTACCTTATGTCCCTTCCCTCCCGGACATCGTGTGGGTGATGAGCTACTGAGAACCGAGATCACCAAGAGCTCTAAAATATCACCTTCTTCTCCACCTAGCCAAAACCCTAACTCTAATGGATAGAGTTGCACCAGCTCACTTCCTCTCCTTCTTCCTTGCGCCGCAGGCAACCAAAAGCCACCCAAGATCACCGCCCACAAAGAGAACCTCGAGAGGAAGAAGAAAAAGAGGGAGAAGAAGAGAAAAAACCTTCTCTCTAACCTAAATCCGGCCAAACCTACCTCCTCCTCCAAGCATGCGGCACCGTCGGCCACAAGTGGTTCTTCCACCTCTCCAAGCCGCCCGACCACCTTCCTTTTCCCTTCTTGCTGAGCCACAGAAGGAAGAGGACCCTCTTCCTTGTCCCTGTGTTTGCTGAGCACCAATGGTGAAGAAGAAAGGAAGGAAAAGAAGAGAAGAGATGGAACTCTTCTCTAGCGTCGGTCGGTTGCCCTAGGAGAGAGAAGAGAGGGAGAGGAGAGGAGAGAGGCCTTGGGTTTGATAAATTGGATTATTCCTCTTGGTTTCATGATCCCATGGGGTTTATATAGGGATAAGGTAGGGACCAAGAGGAGGAGTTGGATCTTGGCCCACTTATGGATTTAAAACCAATCCATTAATTAAGATTCATTTCACTAATGGATCTTAATTGAACTTCCTCACCAACTCCCATATTTTCATATAGGCTCCACTTATTATGAGTCGTCCATCCCCCCGTGTTTAAGATATCGAATGTTCGTCAATTAATTTAAATTAATTAACTTCTGGATCCTTGAGTAGTACCACTCAACCTTATCATCATGTTGGATCAAATCCACCTGCAGGTTTTAATATGATGAACCTTTTGAGCTCATCAATGTGCATCATCATCCCGACTCACCAGGACACGGATTCCGTCAATAATCAACGACACACCATATAATTAATATTATTTCCCAACTTACCGGGCCTATCGATCTAACAGAATAGATCTCGTCCATTGGTAAATCAAAGAAATAATAATTAATCATATGTGCCCATTATTATATCGGGATTAAGGGATCGTACTCCATAATAAAATTTGAGATCCTATCCAATTATCAAACCAGTACAAATTGGATGACCTCTGGTTTTGGTCCTGCTCAATGTACTCAAAGCACACTAGTGTAATTCTATAGTCAAGACCAACCACACCTAATTACACTACAATCATCCCGATGGTTTGTCCAATTCCATCTCGGCTGTGAGCCTCTACTTATACTAGGCAAGGAACTGATAACATGATCTTCCATGTGTGACCACACACCATGTTCTCTACAAGACAAAGTAAAGGACTTTTATGCATGTACTAATATAAACAAGCATCTAGTGTCGTTGTGATTCTCTTTTCAAAATATATAGATGATCTTATATAAAAGAAGCAATTCTTTTAGTATAAACATCTAACAATCTCCCACTTATACTCAAAAACTCTGTTGTTCTCTCACTGCCATACATCTGACTCCCATATCCTCCACATGTCGATCAAAAGCTTTAGCTGGAAGAGCATTAGTGAAAGGATCCGCCAGGTTGTCCTCCGATGCAATCTTGGCGACAACTACTTCTCCTCGCTTTACGATTTCTCGTATCAGGTGGTGCTTGCGCTATATGTGTTTCTTGCCTTATGGGCTCATGGTTCCTTCGAGTTTGCAACTGCACCACTGTTATCACAAAAGATTGTGATAGATCTGGGCAAACCAGGAATCGCATCCAAGTATATAATTAAGTTCCTGAGCCATACAACTTCCTTGGTTGCCTCTGAGGCTGCCACATACTCAGCTTCCATGGTAGAGTCCGCCACACATTTCTGCTTGACACTCCTCCAAACAATGGCTCCACCTCCTAAAGTAAACTCAAACCCCGAGGTAGACTTACTCTTGTCCCTATCTGACTGGAAATTTGAATCCGTATAACCTACAGGGACTAATTGGTCTGCCCAGTGAACCAGCATATAATCCCTAGTCCGTCTCAGGTATTTCAATATATGCTTTACCGCAGTCCAATGTCCCTGTCCAGGGTTACTCTGATTTCTGCTAACTATGCCCACGTCAAAACAGATATCTGGTCTCGTGCATAACATAGCATACATGAGGCTTCCTACTGCCGATGCATAAGGAACCACCTTTATTTCCTCTATCTCCTTTGATGTTTTCGGACACATCTCCTTGGATAGAGGAACCCCATGCCTGAAGGGTAGAAAACCCTTCTTGGAATTTTCCATGCTAAAACGAGCCATGACAGTGTCAATATATGAAGCTTGGTATAAGCACAACATCCTTTTCTGGCGATCCCTTATGACCTTGATCCCAAGGATGTGTTCCGCTTCTCCCAAGTCCTTCATATCAAACTGTTTTGACAACCAAACCCTTATGTCTAATAACACTTTGAAATTATTGTCAATTAACAAAATGTCATCTACGTAAAGTATAAGAAACACCACTACGTTTCCGTCACACCTCTTATATACACATGATTCATCCGGGCTTTGAATAAATCCGTACGACTGGATTACCTCATCAAAGCGGATGTTCCAAGATAGCGAAGCTTGCTTCAATCCATAAATGGATCGATTAAGCTTGCATACTAGATGCTCTTTACCCTTTGCAATGAACCCTTCTGGTTGCTTCATGTAGATGGTCTCCTCAAGACTTCCATTAAGGAAAGCTGTCTTGACGTCCATCTGTCATACCTCATAGTCCATATGAGCCACAATAGAGAAGAGAATTCGGATAGACTTAAGCATGGCTACCGGCGAAAAGGTCTCCTCATAATCGATACGCTCTTTCTGAGTGTACCCTTTTGCAGCAAGCCTAGCTTTGAAGGTCTCAACCTTCCCATCTGATCCACTCTTTCTCTTGTAGATCCACTTGCATCCGATGTCTTTTACACCATCGGGTGGTTCTACTAGCTCCCAGACATGATTAGAATCCATAAATTCTATTTCAGAGTGCATTGCCCTTTGCCAAGAATTTGCATCCTTATCTTGGAGGGCCTCGTCATAGGTCCAGGGATCTGGTTCATGTTTACCTGGGACTAAGTCTGACGACTCTCCCAAAAACATGAACCTCTCAAGCTGTCTAACAACCCTCCCACTGCGATGAGGTACCACCTATGTATCTTCTGTGATACGCAGTGCAGTCACTTGTGGTGTGTCCTCTTGTACAGTTGGTTCTAAGGCCTGAATGTCCCCTCTTAACTCTTCGAGCACTAGTCTACTCTTAGGCTTGTGGTTCATCACATAGTCCTCTTCTATGAATCTGGTATTCATGCTAACGATTACCTTCTGATCCTTAGGACTATAGAACAGACCACCTTTTGTTCCTCTAGGATAGCCTATGAACAGACGTACTTTCGTACGAGATTCCAACTTATCAGTATCTCCCTTTAGCACATGTGTTGGACTACCCCAAATCTGAACATGTCCTAGACTAGGCTTGTGCCCAGTCCACAGTTCTGTGGGAGTAAAAGGGACTGACTTAGATGGAACCAAGTTCAGTATATACGCTGTCGTTTCCAAAGCATATCCCCAGAATGAATCAGGTAGTAGCTCACCATTGACCTAACCATTTCCATAAGAGTCATATTTCTTATTTCTGCCACCCCATTCTGTTGGGGCGTACCGAGTGTAGTCAGCTGGAACTAAATCTCAGCCTCTGATAAGTAGGTCCTAAACTCTCCAAAGAGGTACTCGCCACCACGATCAGATCGTAGTGTCTTGATACTTTTACCTCGATGTTTCTCCACATCAGCCTTGAAATCTTTGAACTTATCAAAGCATTCAGACTTGCGGCGCATCAGGTAAATGTATTCATACCTTGAATAATCGTCAATAAAAGTGACGAAGTATTCAAAGCCACCTCTAGCCTGGATGGACATAGGACCACACAAATCAGAATGAATCAATTCTAGCACATCTTTGGCCCTATACCCCTTAGCCTTGAAAGGCCTCTTGGTCATCTTACCTTACAAGTAAGACTCACAGGTCGGGAAGTCTTCCACCACCAATGAACCTAAGGGCCCATCAGCTATCAACCTCTGAATCTTACTAAGGTTAATATGACCAAGCCTAAGGTGCCAAAGATATGTCTGATTCATCATAGAAGGCTTTTTTCTCTTATTTAGGTTAGATGATGAGCTACTAACTTTGTTTGCATCGTGGGAGTCTTTGGTTTTAGAGTGTACAAATTGCCAACCATAGTACCCGAACAGATAATCTCTCTATTTCTCTTTAAAACAACTCTGTTATTAAAAGCAATAGAATATCCATCCTTTATTAACTTAGAAATTGAAATTAAATTCTTTCTAAATGAGGGTACATATAAACAATCTCTTAAAACCAACACTTTATTCCTCTCAAAAGACAAATAAAAATCTCCCACTGCAACTGCTGTCACCTCTGTAGCATTGCCCATGTAGACCACGATTTCCTCATCAGGTAGCCGTCGGGTTTCCTGGAACCCTTGCAGAGTATTGCAGACATGATCAGTGGCCCCCGTATCTACGCACCAGATACTGGTAGATAGCACCGCTAAACATGTTTCAACGACAAAGTATGAGGAAATACCTTTGTTTTGACGACAGGGACAGTCCGCCTTCCAGTGTCCAGTTTGCTTACACGTGAAGCACTTGCCTTTCGGCTTCTTCACGCCAGTCCGAGGTCCCTGCGATGTTGCTGCCTTCTTGAACCCTCCTTGTTTCTTCTTCTTCTTGCCTTTCGACACAGAAGTAGAAACCCTTTGAGTTATTAAGGCCTGCGAATTCTGACGAAATAGCCCCTCCGCCGCCTAGTGTTCTCCCAGGAGTTCCCCCAATGTATACTCATGCTTGTTCATGTTATAGTTGAGCCAGAACTGCTCAAAACTCCTAGGCAGAGATTGGAGTATAACATCGACCTGGGATTCCCCATCGATTGATCCTCCAAGTACCTCAATCTCATTGAGGTGGGTCATCATTTTCAGGACATGATTCCTTACGGGTGTCCCTTCGACCATAGTGGTCGTCATCAGATTCTTCATCGCCAGCTGCCTAGCGGCACGACTCTGGTGCCCGAAGAGCTCCTAAGGTTCAGCATCATGTCACAAGCAGTGGGCATGGCCTGATGCTGATGTTGCAATACATTCGACATGGATGCTAGAATGTAACACCGCGCCATCTCATCTGCCTTAACCCATTTCTTATAACGCTCCCTCTGCTCTTCACTAGATTTGTCGCTAGGCTTATCAGGACAGTTTTCAGTGAGTACAAATTTGTACTCTTCAGCTGTAAGGACAATGTCTAGGTTTCTTTTCCTGTGAATATTTAGGTCCAGTAAGTTTGTTATCCTTAAGTATGATAGCTAGTGGGTTAAAGGTCATTTTGAAAATCCTGAGAATCACAACATACACTACTTTAGAAAAAGAAAATAAATTGATTTCTCAAAACAATAAATTTTCGAAATCAACCAACACCCCTATACATCGAGAAATTTACATGCCACGATGGTGTGGACGTATACGAATTTCTACATTCGTAAGAGGAGGTTTTACCCATTAATCTTACTATCTTGTCAACCTAACCTTTTGACAAGTAAGATTAATAATTGGTTCACTTCGGCCCTGCAAAATAATAGCAGTGACTCCGATGGGGAGGATATTATTATTCGCATTTAAGTGTTTACCATTACACGACACTAAGAAAATTATTTCCAATTATGTGCCTTCCGATGGGGAAGTACACACGATCTTTAATAATTTTTTATAGTCTTTTCCGACCTAGTGATCCGCAGAACAAGTCCATCCGATGGGGAGGAAGGCACTCAGAGCCGACGTGCAGACTTGTTCGCATCACTTATCGGATTGTAATGGAGGCCATGGGACCCTTAAGGTCCATCTCCCACTTAGTAATTTAGTTTGAGGAATTTTAACAAGCACATTTACACGACAAGCACATAACCAACATAATGAAAATAGAAAATCCTAGATTTTCCAACTTCTCATGGCCTTGGTCTCCAATGCGCCTCCAGTCATGTCATCACCTCGTCCGCTCCTTCCTACCTTATGCGCAAGCCACCTTAAGGGATCTCCGAGCCGAAATGATTAGCTAATTATTTACAACATCGATCCTATACTCCACGAAGGAGTGTACATGAAATCTAGATCGAAAGTAAAATAATAAGCTCGGCTAAACATGTGTCGTATTTAATTACAAAAATTAAATACTACCTAGCCTCGTCAACCCCGAGGATTAATTAATTTACAACACATTGCACAAACATTCACACATATCAATTATTTGGCCATGATAAGTTGAAATCCAGTGTCTGCAACACAAATTTAGCCTACGCACATCCACATATCATCCAACAAAATAAAATGTATGAAAATGCAAAAATTAACCAATCCTTAAATACACAAAACCGGAAACCTTTGTTCTGATACCAATTGTTGGGTATGGCTTGGCGGGTTTCCTAAGCGAATACTTGGTCATCCTTGAAAGACCTCTCCATGTCTACGGATTAAAAATTAATCCGAATGGAGACCCGTCTCCCAACGACCATCTTGTCATCGTATTATTCGGTACGAATTAAACTTGGTCAATCACAAATATCGAGCCTTGTAATTCTTCTAACCAAACGATCGCGGAAGAGACGACGAGTGGATTGCCGGTTCTTATGTTTACGGTCGGGGTCCAATTAATTAATTATTAACCATGATACAAAATCAAAATAATTAATTAATACACATGAAATGACGAAGCAAAACAATAAGACACCAAAAGAATAAAAGGAGCTAAGGGAGATAATTATACCTTCCCTTTACCTCGTAGCCTTCTACCTTATGTCCCTTCCCTCCTAGATGTCGTGTGGCTGACGAGCTACCGAGAACCGAGATCACCAAGTGCTCCAAAAGATCACCTTCTTCTCCACCTAGCCGAAACCCTAACTCCAATGGATGGAGTTGCGCCGGCTCACTTCCTCTCCTTCTTCCTTGCGCCGCAGGCAACCAAAAGCCACCCAAGATCACCGCCCACAAAGAGCACCATGAGAGGAAGATGAAGAAGAGGGAGAAGAAGAGAAACAACCTTCTCTCTAACCCAAATCCGGCCAAACCAACCTCCTCCTCCAACCATGCGGCGTCGTCGGCCATAAGTGGTTCTTCCACCTCTCCAAGCCGCCCGACCACCTTCCTTTTCCCTTCTTGACGAGCCACAGAAGGAAGAGGACCCTCTTCCTTGTCCCTGTGTTCGCCGAGCACCCAAGGTGAAGAAGAAAGGAAGGAAAAGAAGAGAAGAGATGGAACTCTTCTCTAGCACCGACCGGTTGCCCTAGGAGAGAGAAGAGAGGGAGAGGAGAGGAGAGAGGCCTTGGGTTTGATAAATTGGATTATTCCTCTTGGTTTCATGATCCCATGGGGTTTATATAGGGCTAAGGTAGGGACCAAGAGGAGGAGTTGGATCTTGGCCCGCTAATGGATCTAAAACCAATCTTTTAATTAAGATCCATTCCAATAAAGGATCTTAATTGAACTTCCTCACCAACCCTCATATTTTCATATGGGCTCCACTTATTATGAGTCGTCCATCCCCCCATGTTTAAGATATCGAATGTCCGTCAATTAATTTAAATTAATTAACTTCTGGATCCTTGATTAATATCACTCAACCTTATCATCATGTTGGATCAAATCCATCTACAGGGTTTAACATGATGAACCTTTTGAGCTCATCAAGGGGGCATCATCATCCCAACTCACCGGGACACAGATTCCATCAATAATCAATGACACACCATATAATTAATATTATGTTCCAACTTATCGGGCCTATCGATCTAACAAAATAGATCTCGCCCATTGGTAAATCAAAAAAATAATAATTAATAATATATGCCCGTTATTATATCGGGATTAAGGGATTGTACTCCATAATAAAGTCTTGAGATCCTAACCAATTATCAAGTCAGTACAAATTGGATAACCTCTGATTTTGGTCCTGCTCAATGTACTCAAAGCACACTAGTGTAATTCTATGGTCAAGACCAACCAAACCTAATTACACTACAACCATCCCGATGGTTTGTCCAATTCCATCTCGGCTGTGAGCCTCTACTTATACTAGACAAGGAACTGATAACATGATCTTCCGTGTGTCACCACACACCATGTTATCTACAATGCAATGTAAAGGACTTTTATGCATGTACTAATATAAACAAGCATCTAGTGTCGTTGTGATTCTTTTTTCAAAATATATAGATGATCTTATATAAAAGAAGCAAGTCTTTTAGTATACACATCTAACAGTAGTACTAATATTTAGTTAGAATCCCTACAAAAATATAAATATAGAGGGCGGGAGATTAACAATTCATAGTACATCAACTATCATTATAATGAAACTGAATGTCGGTGCCGGAAGCACCAGATCAAACCTGATTTTGATAATGGCAAAGAGTTTAAAGATAAGTATGTTTTGTAATTTAGCAAGTGTTGATAAGTGTGCAGGAAAGTCATAGTTTACCTAGGCACGAAGTCTTTATTGGGTATGGCTTGGCGGATTTCCTAAGCGAATGCTCGATCGTTCCGAGAGACCTCTCCATGACTACAGATTAAAAAATTAATCCGAATAGAGACTCGTCTCCCAACAACCATCTCGTGCAATATCGAACGATCCAAATTACAACTCGGCCAATTACCAAAATCGGCCTTGTAATTTGCTCGACCGTTCGACTGCGAAAAAGGCAACGAGTGGATCGCCGGCTTTTATGTTTATGGTCAGAGTCCAGTTAATTAATTATTGACTATGATTCGGAATCAAAATAATTAAATATCTCACATAAAAGGACGAGGCGAATGAATAAGGCACAAATAAGAACGAAGGAGCGAAGGAAGAATTATACCTTCCATTACCTTACGATCTTCTGCCATATGACCCTCCCCTTTTGGACGTCATGTGGGCGACGATCTACCAAGACCCGTGGTCACCAAGACGATCCCTTCTCCTTGCACCAACCATGCCCTTACCAAAGGGATGCCGCCGGCCACTCCAAGGAAGAAGATAATCCAAAACACAAAACCCTACTAATTCCCACCTCCGCCAACCAAAAAGTTGCGTTCTCCCTCTTCCATCCGATTTGTTTCCTTCAACCAAGAACCAATTTGCGTGAAGCAATTTGTTTTCCCCTCAGCCAACAACAAATGACGTTTCCCTAAACCAACTTGTTTGCTTCCTTCAGCCAAGAAACAAATTGCACGAAGCAATTTGTTTTCTCCTCAGCCAACAGCAAACGACATTTCCCTCAGCCCCGTTTGCTTCCTTCAGCCAAGAACAAGTTGCGTAAGCAACCTGTTCTCTCTCAGCCAACAGCAAACGCCGGCTGTTAGGTGCGTAGCCATGCCTCACGTTCGGTTCCTTCAGCCAAGACCGAGAACATGTTGAGTTCTCTCTCAGCCAATAGCAAACGACGGCATGAGCAGAACGGGTCGCTGCTTGCATCCCGTTTGCATGCACAGCCCGTGCGTGGAGAAGAAACCGCAGGTGAGCAAGTTGCGTTCTCTCCCAGCCAAGCTAATGCGGGCTTCAGCAGAATGGGTCGCTGCTTGCACCAGTTTGCATGCACAACCTGTGTGTGGAGAGGAAACAGCAGGTGAGCTGCTGTTTTTGCCGCCGCACACCGTGAGGGAGAGGGAGAAGAGGAGAGAAGACACAAGGGTTTACATGTGTTTTCTTGGATTAATCAGATTAACCATCAACTTGGTTTCATGCCACATGAGGGTTTATATAGGGCTACGGTAGGGACCATGAGGAGGAGTTGGATCTTGGCCTGCTAATGGATCCAAACCCGACCCATTAATGAAGATCCATTCCACTAAAGGATCCTCATTGAATTACCTCACCAACCCCATATTTACATATGGACTCCACTTATTATGAGTCGTTCATCCCCCCGTGTTTAAGATATCGAATACCCGTTAATTAATTTAAATTACTGACAATTCAAATTAATTAACTTTTGGATCCTTGATTAGTACCACTCAACCTTATCATCATGCCAGATCAAATCCACCTGTAGGGTTTAGCATGATGAATCTTTTGAGCTCATCAAGGGGGCATCATCAACCCGACTCACCAGGACACGGATTCCGTAAATAATCAACAACACATCATATTATTAATATTATCTCCCAACTTACCGGGCCTATCGATCTAACAGAATAGATCTCGCCCATTGGTAAATCAAAGAAATAATAATTAATAATATATGCCCGTTATTATATCGGGATTAAGGGATTGTACTCCATAATAAAGTCTTGAGGTCCTAACCAATTATCGAGTCAGTACAAATTGGATAACCTCTGATTTTGGTCCTGCTCAATGTACTCAAAGCACACTAGTGTAATTCTATGGTCAAGACCAACCACACCTAATTACACTACAGCTGTAACGACCCGGAAAATTCTCTTAATATTTACTTAAAATATTAAGCATGTCTAGATAATTTTCTAAGGAACCTAGAAATATTAAGGCGAACATTGGCCTAGAAAATCCATGTTTTCTCATTTAAATTGGGAAAAAGGGCACTAATGGGCCTTATATGGGCTTTCTAGTACCATAATTTTTGGTGAATTTTAGGTGAAAATTAGTATAAATATAAAGGGATTTTAATAAGAAATATTAACATAATTATGAGGGAATTTTTAAAGGATTTTCGGAATTTTAGGGAAATAAAAAGAAAAATAAAATAAAAATAAGGTGCATGACCCAAGGATTGAACCTTGGACCTCTTGTACAACCATGTATGCACTAACCAACTCACCTAGCAAGGTAATGTTATGAGGGAATGAAGTGGATATTGGTTAAAGCATAGAAGAAGATGAAGGGTCATGGAGAGACTCTTCATTTACCTTCTTAATGGGCTATAAAAGGGGGGTTTTGGGAGTTACCTCTTCTTCCCATTACTTGCATTTTCGAAACTCCTTCCCTCATCCTAGCCGAACACCCAAGGAAGGGTTCTCCCTTGGAAAAGCTCCACAAGAGGTCTCATCTCCAAGATCTAAGGGGTCTTCCAAGGATACAAGGACAAGGGGGGCAAGGGTCCAAAGATCTTACCATTTTCTTCCCTTTCAAGGTTCGAAAAATCAAGAAACCCAAGGTAAGACTCCCTCACCTGTGGTATAATAGTTCCTTATGATTTCCATGATTTTTAGCATGATATATTGGTTAGTTTTTGGATTTGATGTTGAAAGGAAGGAAAACTAGGAACCTTAAGTTTAAGGGTTTCGGCCACCATGATTTAAAGGTCTATAATTATGATAAAAATCTTTATAATATTATTTAATGTTCCCTTATGATGTGTAGAGGTTAAGTATAATTTTTGGGAATTTTTGGAGTACCCTAGGACACCCTAGGGTTTCGGCCAACATGAAAGGAACAAAATCAACACCTAGAGACCCTATGGGTTTCGGCCACAATGTTTTAGGGTTTATAATTATTCTAAAAATCTTTATAATGTTATTTCATGTTCCCTTATGATGTGTAGAGGTTAAGTATAATTTTTGGGAATTTTTGGAGTACCCTAGGACACCCTAGGGTTTCGGCCAACATGAAAGAAACAAAACCAAGAACCCTAAGCTTGAGGGTTTCGGCCACCATGATTTAAAGGTCTATAATTATGTCAAAAATCATGATAATGTTGTTTAATGCTCTCTTATGATGTTTAGAGATTAAATATAATTTTTGGGGTACCCTAGGATACCCTAGGGTTTCGGCCAACATCAAGAACCCTTGTGTAGGGTTGGGTCTCAAACTTCAAGTGTATGTTTTATGTTTTATCATGATATAAGGGAGATGGAGGGTGTTTATGTGAATGTTTCACATGGCCTAGAGACCCTATAGGTTTCGGCCAAGTACCCTAATAGGGTGGAAAGTTAGGACTTATTTCAAGTAAGGGCCCCAATGGCCCTATGGTAAGGTATGGTTGGTGTTTAAGCAATTTATTTGGGGTTTTAATGGAATTTCTCCATGGCCCCATGGCCTTGAAGTTTCGGCCAAGAGTAAGATTAGGGCTAAAGAAATTAGGGTTGGCCTTAAGTATGGACTCAAAGGGGTCCTATGGCCTAGTATATGTGTATGAGATGTTGTTTGGGGAAGTTATGTGAAGCTTCATGAACCTATGGTTCCTTGGGGCTTTCGGCCAAGGGCCTAACCTAGGGTTAGGGTTGGGTTAAACCTCCAAAGATGCTTGTGTATGAGTTACCAAGATATATGTTTAAGTAAGATGGAAGAAGTTCTATGTTAACCAAACCCTTAGTTTGTATGTCATGAACTATATGTTAAGTCATAGATGTTTAGACATGTGCCATGATTTATGAATGATAGGTATGCATGCCATGTCTTATGAATGATATGCCATGTTTTATGAATAATATGCATGTATGCCATGTCTTATGAATGATACGTATGTATGCTATGTTTTATGAATAAGATGTATGTATGCCATGTCTTATGAATGAGGTTAAAGTACTTGCCTTTAAGGCATAACGATGATGTTAAGTATGATGAATGAATGATGATGAATGACAAGTATGATGAATGAAAGATGATGCTTATGTATTTAAGGCATAAATATGCTAAACGACACGGTTGATGGTCGACGGTACGACGGTCGAGAGGACCGGTAAATGGGCCGGTAGACGGGCCGAGCCGTAACAAGTTATGCTATGTTAAGTATGCCATGAAGGTCTCATGAATGATGAAGCATGTAAAGTATTTTACTTTATGAATGGGCTTGTACCGGACCGAAGTATGGGTCCAAGGGATGGGCACCTTAAGAACGCCCCGGTTCTGGACTACCGACTATGCTGTCCACGGTTCTGGCACTATCGAAGCTGTGCAACAGGGATGAGCACCTTAAGAACGCCTCGGTTCGGGGACTACCGACTATGCTGTCCTTACCCTAGTAGGTCGAGGCTAGCTACCTTGTATTTACTTAGGGATGCGCGCTTATGATGTATGTATGTGGTACAAGCCAGGGCCCCAATGATATGATGATTATGTTTAAGCATTTAAAAGCATGTTTTTAAAGATTAAGCATCCTTATATATATATATGCAATTGCCACATGCATCCATTCATGTTATGCATTATGTTATGAAAAGTATGTTTATGAAAAGTATGTTTAGGAAAAGTATGTTTATGCAAAGTATGTTCATGTTAATATATGATGCCATGATTTAGTTGTGTTTATGCTAATATATGATGCCATGATTTAATTGTGTTTATGCTGATATGTGATGCCATGATTTATTTATGTTTATGCTAATTTAGGATGCCATGATTTTATTTATGTTCATGCTAGTTTAGGATGCCATGATTTAATTATGTTTATGCTAAGTTAGAATGCCATGATTTTATTTATGTTCATGCTAGTTTAGGATGCCATGGTTTAATTATGTTTATGCTAAGTTAGAATGCCATGATTTTATTTATGTTCATACTAGTTTAGGATGCCATGATTTAATTGTGTTATACTAAGTTAGGATGCCATGATTTTATTTCTGTCCATGCTAATCTCTGAAGCCATGATTTAATTAGGTTTATTATGTTATGTCTGTGCCAAGTATTATGCCATGCTATGAAAGTTTACGATGTTTATGTCTATGCCAAGTATTATGCCATGCCATGAATATTTTTATGGCTATGTTTATGCCATGCTACGAATGTGATTAAGTTATGATCATGCCATGACGAATGTATGCTAAGTGATGAAAAGGCTTATGTTCAAAGTAAAGCACTAAGTATGTTAATGTCTTATGTGCTCATGATGAGAAGATGAATGGTTTTAGTGAGTAGGAAAGAGTCTTACTAAGCCTGTGTGCTTATAGTCTTATTTCTTATACCGCAGATCACGCAAGGGGACACTAAGGAAGCAGCAGGAGGGCATCCAAGAATGTGTGTGATAGTGACTTGGCCAAGGAGCAATATGGTTGCTCGTCTTATGATAGAACTCTACCTTTACTATTAAGTACTTGAATGTGACTCTATGACATGATGCTAAAGTATGACATGATATGATGCTAAATATGACATGATGCTAAGTATGACATGATATGATGCTAAGTATAAAGTTAATATGTCAAGTTTCCATGTTATGATGCTAAGAATGGTAGTAAGTGCATGTAGGAGTAAGTTTAAAAGTTTCCGCTGCATTATGATATCTACATACCCTAAATATGTTAACGTAACGCCGCTTTAGGAAAAAGAAAAAAAAAAGAAAAAGTGGGCGTTACAACAACCATCCCGATGGTTTGTCCAATTCCATCTCGGTTGTGAGCCTCTACTTATACTAGGCAAGGAACTCATAACATGATCTTTCGTGTGACACCACACACCATGTTATCTACAATGCATAGTAATGGACTTCATACATGTACTAATATAAACAAGCACCTAGTGTAGTTGTGATTCTCTTTTCAAAATGAAGATGTTCATATAAAGAAATTCATGTCTTTCAGTATACACATCATACAATATCCCACTTATACTTAAAAACTTTGTTGTCCTCAAAATGTCATACATCTGATTCCCTGATCCACCACATGCCTAAAGCTCTCGCTATCAAGGCCTCAGTGAAAAGATCCCCCAGGTTGTCCTCTGATGTAATCTAGGCAACAACAGCTTTTCCTCTCCTAGGTGGTACTTACGCTCTATGTGTTTTCTCGCCTTATGAGCTCGTGATTCCTTCGAGTTTGTAACTGCACCATTTGTTTATCATAACCAAATGTGATAGCTCTGAGCAAACCAGGAATCACATCGAAGTCCATCTTGAGGTTACTGAACCATGTAACTTTCTTGGCTGTCTTAGAGACTGCCATCCATCCAGCTTCCATGGTGGAGTCCATCACGCAGTCGCTGCGCGACACTCCTCCAACTATAGTTCTACCTCCTAAAAGTAAACACAAAACCCCGAGGAATACTTATATTTGCCCCTATCCGAGTGGAAGTCTGTATCCGTATAACCCATAAGGAATTGTTAGATGTGTATACTGAAAGACATGCTTCTTTTATATATATGAACATCTTTATTTTGAAAAGAGAATCACAACCTCACTAGGTGCCTGTTTATATTAGTACATGCATGAAGTCCAATTACTTTACATTGTAGATAACATGGTGTATGGTGTCACACGGAAGATCATGTTATCAGTTCCTTACTTAGTATAAATAGAGGCCCACAACCGAGATGGAATTGGACAACCCATCGGAATGATTGTAGTGTAATTAGGTGTGGTTGGTCTTGACCATAGGATTACACTAGTGTGCTTTGAGTACATTGAGCAGGACCAAAACATGAGGTTATCCAATTTGCACTGACTCGATAATTGGATAAGACCTCAGACTTTATTATGAAGTACGATCCCTTAATTCCGATATAATAACGGGCATATATTATTAACTATTATTTCTTTAATTTACCAATGGGCGAGATCTATTCTGTTAGATCGATAGACCCGGTAAGTTGGGAGATAATATTAATAATATGATGTGCCGTTGATTATTGACGGAATCCGTGTCATGGTGAGTCGGGTTGATGATGCCCCCTTGATGAGCTCGAAAGGTTCATCATGCTAAACCCTGCAGGTGGATTTGATCCGGCATGATGATAAGGTCGAGTGGTACTAGTCAAGGATCCAGAAGTTAATTAATTTAAATTGTCAGTAATTTAATTAATTAACGGGCATTCGAAATCTTAAACACGGGGGATGGACGACTTGTAATAAGTGGAGCCCATATGTAAATATGGGGGTTGGCGAGGTAATTCAATGGGGGCCCTTTAGTGGAATGGATCCTCATTAATGGACCGGGTCCATTAGCAGGCCAAGATCCAACTCCTTCTCATGGTCCCTATCGTAGCCCTATATATACCCCATGGTGGCATGAAACCAAGTTAATGAAAATAATCCAATAGATGACAAGGAAACCCTAGCCTCTTATCTCTTCTCCTCACCTTCTCTCTCTCTTCGTGAGATGCCGAACGGCAAGAGCAATTTCATGAGGCGATTAAATTGCATTGATATGCAATTAAAACTGCAATGGAGCAGTTCACTCCACCGATTAATTGCATGCGGCAATTGATCTTTCTCCAAGGCAATTACTGATCGAAGAGAACGGTTTCTCAGGAGATTAATTACATTGCATGCAATTAATATTTCTCCAGGATGATTAACTGCTCGAAGGGATCGGTTTATTGGGCGATTAATTGCATTGCATGCAATTAATCCTCCATGTGATTAACTGCTCCAAAGGGGCAGTTTCTTCTCCACGCAAGCATTATTATCTCCACGCCATTTTCTGTGGAAGAGATCTGAGGATGAAAGAGAGGCTCACGCTACTTTCTCAAGGATTCATCTTTGCTAAAAAAAAAATTACATACGTAATTGGCTTGAGGATGCAACGTGGGTCCCGCAAATTACATATGGATTCAACTTTGCTCAAGGAAAAATTGCTCATGCAATTTTATTGAGGATGCAAAGTTGATTACGTAATTTGTTCGAGGAAGGAAACTTCATGCAACTTTCTTGAGTTTCTCCAAGCCTCGTGATCTGTGTAGCTGTGGAGAAGAAGTAGCTGTGGAGAAGAAGATGAGGCGCCGATGATGGAGGAGAGGAATAGATTGGGTTTTGTGTTTGGATTATCTTCTTCTTAGGAGCGGCCGACGGCATCCCTTTGGTTAGGGATTGGTTGGCGCAAGGAGAAGGGATCAACTTGGTGGCCACAGGTCTTGGTAGATCGTCGCCCACACGACGTCCAAGAGGGGAGGGTCATACGGTAGAAGATCGTAAGGTAACGGAAGGTATATTCTTCCTTGGCTCCTTTGATTCTTATTTGTACCTTATTCAATTGCCTCGTCATTTCATGTTTGTTATTTAATTATTTTGATTGCGAATCATAGTCAATAATTATTTAACTGGACCCCGACCATAAACACAAAAGCCGGCGATCAACTCGTCGCCTTTTCCGCGGTCGAACGGTCAAGCAAATCACAAGGCCGATTTTGGTAATTGGCCGAGTTGTGATTTAGATCGTTCGATACGGCACGAGACGGTCGATTGGAAACGGCTCGCTATTCATATTAAATTTTAATCCGTAGGCATGGAGAGGTTTCCCGGATCGACCAGGTATTCACTTAGGAAACCCGCCAAGCCATACCCAACAATTGGTATCAGAGCTGAGGTTTCCGGCTTTGTGTGTTTGAGGGTTGGTTAATTTTTTTGCATTTTCATACATTTTATTTAGCTGGATGATATGTGGATGTGTGTAGGCTAACTTTGTATTGCAGGCACGAGATTCCAACTTATCATGGCCAAATAATGATTGTGTGAATGGTTTTGCAAATTATTGTAATTAATAAATCCTCGGGGTTGACGAGGTGACGATACGATTGGAGGCGCATTAGAGACCAAGGCCATGAAAGTTAGAAAATCTAGGATTTTCTATTTTTCATATGTTGGTTATGTGCTTGGTTGTGTGGTTGTGCTAGTAAAATTCCTCGAGATAAATTACTAAGTGGGAGAGGGACTCGATGGGTCCCACGGCTTCCATTACAATTCGATAAGTGATGCGAACAAGTCTGCGTGTCGGCTTTGAGTGCCTTCCTCCCCATCGGATGGATTTGTTCTGCGGATCACTGGGTCAGAAAAGACTATAGAAAATTGTTAAAGAGCGTGTGTACTTCCCCATCGGAAGGCACATAATCAGAGATAATTTTCTTAGTGTCGTGTCATGGTGAACACTTAGATGCGAATAATAGTATCCTCCCCATCGGAGTCACTGCTATTATTTTGCAGAGCCGAAGTGGACCAACTATTAATCTTACTTGTCAAAAAGTTAGGTTGACAAGATAGTAAGATTAATGGGTAAAACCTCCTCTTACGAATGTGGAAATTCGTATACGTCCACACCATCGTGGCATGCGAATTTCTTGGTATTTAGAGGTGTTGGTTGATTTCGAAAATTTATTGTTGTGAGGAATCAATTTATTTTCGATTTCTAAAGTAGTGTGAGTTGTGATTCTCAGGATTTTCAAAATGGCTTTTAACCCACTAGCTACAATACTTAAGGAGAATAAACTTACTGGACTCAACTATATTGACTGGAAGAGAAACCTTGATATTGTCCTTACAGCTGAAGAGTACAAATTTGTGCTCACCGAAAAATGTCCTGATAAGCCTAGCGACAACTCTGGTGAAGTGAAGAAGGAGCATTACAAGAAATGGGTTAAGGCAGATGAGATGACACAATGTTACATTCTAGCATCTATATCGAATGTATTGCAACATCAGCATCAGGCTATGCCCACTGCTTGTGATATGATGCTGAACCTTCAGGAGCTCTTCGGCCACCAGAGTCGTGCCGCTAGGCAGCTGGCGATGAAGAATCTGATGACGACCACTATGGTCGAAGGGACACCCGTGAGGGATCATGTCCTAAAGATAATGACCCACCTCAATGAGATTGAGGTTCTTGGAGGATCTATCGACGGGGAATCCTAGGTCGATATAATACTCCAATCTCTGCCTAAGAGTTTTGAGAGTTCCGGCTCAACTATAACATGAATAAGCATGAGTATACGTTGGGGGAACTCCTGGGAGAACTCCAGGCGGCAGAAGGGCTCTTTCATCAGAACCTGCAGGCCTTAGTGACTCAAAGAGTTTCTTCTTCTATGCCGAAAGGCAGGAAGAAGAAGAAACAAGGAGGGTTCAAGAAGGCAGCTACATCGCAGGGACCTCGGACTGGTGTGAAGAAGCCGAAAGGCAAGTGCTTCACGCGTAAGCAAATTGGATATTAGAAGGCGAACTGTCCTCGTTGTCAAGAGAAATGTATATCTTTTATCTACCGGTACCTGGTGGATAGATACGGATGCCACTACGCATGTCTGCAATTCTTTGTAGGGGTTCTAGGAAGCCCAACGACTAGCTAAAGAAAAAAAACCGTCTACATGGGAAATGCTACGGAAGTGGCTACTATTGCAGTGAGAGTTATTTATTTGTCTTTAGAAGATAAAATTTTGGTTTTAAGATTGCTTTTATGTACCTAATATTTAGAAAGAAATCTGGTTCAGTTTCTGAAATAAATGATATTCTATTACTTTTTATGAAAGTGGAATAGAAAGATTATCTATTCAGGTACATTGATAGGCAATTGGTACACATTAGAACCAAAGTCTTCCATGATGCAAATAGTAACTAATAGCTCATCATCTAACCAAAGTAGGAGAATGGTTCCTTCCGAGATGAACCAAACATACCTTTGGCGTCTAAGGCTTGGTCTTATTAACCTTAGTAGGTTTCAAAGGTTGATAGCCAATGGGCCCTCGGGTTCATTGGTGGTGGGAGACTTCCCAACCTTTGAATCTTACTTAGAAGGTAAGACGACCAAGATGCCTTTCAAGGCCGAGGGGTATAGAGCCAAAGATATGTTAGACATGGTTCATTCTGATTAGTGTGGTCCTATGGCTATCCAGGATAGAGGTAGCTTTGAATACTTCGTGAGATGAATATTCAAAGTTATGGATATGCGTTTACTTGATGGCCGCAAGTCTGAATCTTTGATTAGTTCAAAGAATTCAAGACGATTGTGGAGAAACATCAAGGTAACAGTATCAAGACACTACGATCGGATCGTGGTGATAGGTACCTCTTGGGAAAGATTATGACTTACTTATCAGATACTGGGATTCAATCCCAATTGACTACAGCCGGTACACCCCAACAGAATGGTGCAGTAGAGTGAAGGAAAAGGGCTCTTATGGGGATAGGACAATGATGAGCTGCTCCGAGTTGCCGGATTCGTTCTGGGTATATGCTCTGGAAACGCAGCGTACATACTTGATACCATCTAGGTCAGTGCCTCTTGCTCCCATAGAAGTGTGGACTGGGCGAAAGCCAAGTCTAAGACATCTTCGGACATGGGATAGCTCAGCATATGTGCTGAGAGGGGATATTGATAAGATTGGAATCTCGTGCGCTTGTTTGTAAGCTATCCTAGAGAAACGAAAGGTGGTTCTATAGTTCTAAGGATCAGAGGGCAATCGTTGGGACGAATACCAGATTCTTAGAAGAAGACTATGTGATGAACTATAAACTCATGAGTAGACTAGTTCTTGAAAAATTAAGAGGATGTTCCGACCTTAGTACCAACTTTACAAGAGGAAATATCACAAGTCACTGCACCACGTGTCACAGAAGATACACAGGTGGTACCTCGTCGTAGTGGGAGGGTTGTTAGTCAACCAGAAGGATTCATGTACTTGGGAGAGTATTCAGACTCGGTGCCTGGCGACCATGAATCAAGATCCCTGGACCTATGACGAGGAACATCTGCTTTTAAGAGATAATCCAGTTATATGGATTTGTTCAAAGGACGGATGAGATTTGTGTATGTAAGAATTGTGACGGAAACGTAGTGGTGTTCTTGTACTATACGTAGATAATATTTTGTTAGTTGGCAACCATGACAAAGTATTATCAGACGTAAGGGTATGGTTGTCCAAACAGTTAATATGAAGGACTTGGAGAAGCAGGGCACATCCTTGGCAATCAAAGTTCTAAGGGATCACCAGAGAAGGATGTTGTGTTTATCCCAAGCTTCATATAGTGACAGTGTCTTATCTCGTTTTAGCATGAAACCTCCAAGAAAAGTTTTGAACTTTTCAGCTGTGGAGTCACTCTATCTAAGTAGATATGTTTAGATTATCAAAGGAGATAGAGCAGGTAATGGCGGTTCTTTTAGCATTAGCTATAGGAAGCCTCTTGTATGCTAAAAATGAGACCGGATATCTGCTTTGCCATGAGCATGCTTAGCAGATATCAGAGTAACCCAGGTCAAGAAAATTGGATTGCAGTAAAAGCTTATATTGGTGCCTGAGAAGGACTAAGGATTATAAGCTGGTTTACCGGGCAGATCAATTCCCTATGGGTTATTCGGATACAGATTTCCAGTCGGATAGGGGCAAACGTAAGTATTCCTCGGGGTTTTGTGTTTATTTTTAGATGGAACGATAGTTTGGAGGAGTGTTGCGCAACGGCTGCGTGATGGAGTCCACCATGGAAGCTGAGTAAAGGGGCAGCCTCTGAGGCAGCCAAAGGAAGCTACATGGTTCAGGAACCTCAAGATGGACTTTGATGTGATTCCTGGTTTGCTCAAAGCTATCACATTCTGTTGTGATAAACAAATGGTGCAGTTGCAAACTCGAAGGAATCACGAGCCCATGAGGCGAGTAAACACATAGAGCGCAAGTACCTCCCAGGAGAGGAAAAGCTGTAGTTGCCTAGATTACATCAGAAGACAACCTGGGAGATCTTTTCACTGAGGCCTTGATAGCGAAAGCTTTAGGCATGTGGAGGATCAGGGAGTCAGATGTATGACATTTTGAGGGCAGCAAAGTCTTTAAGTATAAGTGGGAGATTGTTAGATGTGTATACTGAAAGACATGCTTCTTTTATATATATGAACATCTTTATTTTGAAAAGAGAATCACAACCTCACTAGGTGCCTGTTTATATTAGTACATGCATGAAGTCCAATTACTTTGCATTGTAGATAACATGGTGTGTGGTGTCACACGGAAGATCATGTTATCAGTTCCTTGCTTAGTATAAATAGAGGCCCACAACCGAGATGGAATTGGACAACCCATCGGAATGATTGTAGTGTAATTAAGTGTGGTTGGTCTTGACCATAGGATTACACTAGTGTGCTTTGAGTACATTGAGCAGGACCAAAACATGAGGTTATCCAATTTGCACTGACTCGATAATTGGATAAGACCTCAGACTTGATTATGAAGTACGATCCTTTAATCCCGATATAATAACGGGCATATATTATTAACTATTATTTCTTTAATTTACCAATGTGTGAGATCTATTCTGTTAGATCGATAGGCCCGGTAAGTTGGGAGATAATATTAATAATATGATGTGCCTTTGATTATTGACGGAATCCGTGTCATGGTGAGTCGGGTTGATGATGCCCCCTTGATGAGCTCGAAAGGTTCATCATGCTAAACCCTACAGGTGGATTTGATCCGGCATGATGATAAGGTCGAGTGGTACTAGTCAAGGATCCAGAAGTTAATTAATTTAAATTGTCAGTAATTTAATTAATTAACGGGCATTCGAAATCTTAAACACGGGAGATGGACGACTTGTAATAAGTGGAGCCCATATGTAAATATGGGGGTTGGCGAGGTAATTCAATGGGGGCCCTTTAGTGGAATGGATCCTCATTAATGGACCGAGTCCATTAGCAGGCCAAGATCCAACTCCTTCTCATGGTCCCTATCGTAGCCCTATATATACCCCATGGTGGCATGAAACCAAGTTAATGAAAATAATCCAATAGATGACAAGGAAACCCTAGCCTCTTATCTCTTCTCCTCACCTTCTCTCTCTCTTCGTGAGATGCCGAACGGCAAGAGCAATTTCATGAGGCGATTAAATTGCATTGATATCCAATTAAAACTGCAATGGAGCAGTTCACTCCTCCACCGATTAATTGCATGCGGCAATTGATCTTTCTCCAAGGCAATTACTGATCGAAGAGAATGGTTTCTCAGGAGATTAATTGCATTGCATGCAATTAATATTTCTCCAGGATGATTAACTGCTCGAAGGGATCGGTTTATTGGGCGATTAATTGCATTGCATGCAATTAATCCTCCATGTGATTAACTGCTCCAAAGGGGCAGTTTCTTCTCCACGCAAGCATTATTATCTCCACGCCATTTTCTGTGGAAGAGATCTGAGGATGGAAGAGAGGCTCACGCTACTTTCTCAAGGATTCATCTTTGCTCAAAAAAAATTACATACGTAATTGGCTTGAGGATGCAACGTGGGTCCCGCAAATTACATATGGATTCAACTTTGCTCAAGGAAAAATTGCTCATGCAATTTTATTGAGGATGCAAAGTTGATTACGTAATTTGTTCGAGGAAGGAAACTTCATGCAACTTTCTTGAGTTTCTCCAAGCCTCGTGATCTGTGTAGCTGTGGAGAAGAAGTAGCTGTGGAGAAGAAGATGAGGCGCCGATGATGGAGGAGAGGAATAGATTGGGTTTTGTGTTTGGATTATCTTCTTATTAGGAGCGGCCGGCGGCATCCCTTTGGTTAGGGATTGGTTGGCGCAAGGAGAAGGGATCAACTTGGTGGCCACAGGTCTTGGTAGATCGTCGCCCACACGACGTTCAAGAGGGGAGGGTCATACGGTAGAAGATCGTAAGGTAACGGAAGGTATATTCTTCCTTGGCTCCTTTGATTCTTATTTGTACCTTATTCAATTGCCTCGTTATTTCATGTTTGTTATTTAATTATTTTGATTGCGAATCATAGTCAATAATTATTTAACTGGACCCCGACCATAAACACAAAAGCCGGCGATCAACTCGTCGTCTTTTCCGCGGTCGAACGGTCAAGCAAATCACAAGGCCGATTTTGGTAATTGGCCGAGTTGTGATTTAGATCGTTCGATACGACACGAGACGGTCGATTGGAAGCGGCTCGCTATTCGTATTAAATTTTAATCCGTAGGCATGGAGAGGTTTCCCGGATTGACCAGGTATTCACTTAGGAAACCCGCCAAGCCATACCCAACAGGAATTGGTCTGTCCGGTAAACCAGCTTATAATCCTTAGTCCTTCTCAGGCACTAATATAAGCTTTTACTGCAATCTAATTTTCTTGACCTGGGTTACTCTGATATTTGCTAACTATGCCCACGGCAAAGCAGATATCCGGTCTCGTTTTTAGCATACATGAGGCTTCCTATAGCCGATGCTAAAGGAACCACCATTACCTGCTCTATCTCCTTTGATAATCTAAACATATCTCCTTAGATAGAGTAGCTCCACAGTTGAAAAAGTTCAAAACTTTTCTTGTAGGTTTCCATGCTAAAACGAGTTAAGACAGTGTCACTGTATGAAGCTTGGGATAAGCACAACATCCTTCTCTGGTGATCCCTTAGAAATTCGATCGCCAAGGATGTGCCCTGCTTCTCCTAAGTCCTTCATATCAACTATTTAGGCAACCATACCCTTACGTCTGATAATATTTTGTCATTGTTGCCAACTATCAAAATATTATCTATGTATAGTACAAGAATACCACTATGTTTCTGTCACATTTCTTACATACAAAAATCTCATCCGTCCTTTGAACAAATCCATATAACTGGATTATTTCTTCAAAGCGGATGTTCCTCGTCATAAATCCAGGGATCTTGATTCATGGTTGCCAGGGACCAAGTCCGGCGATTCTCCTAAGAACATGAATCCTTTAGGTTGACTAACAACCCTCCCACTACGATGAGGTACCACCTGTGTATCTCTTGTGACACGTGGTGCAGTGACTTATGGTATTTCCTCTTGTACAGTTGGTACTAAGGTTAGAATGTCCCCTCTTAATTTTCAAGAACTAGTCTACTCATGGACGTGTGGTTCCTCACATAGTCTTCCTCTAAGAATCGGGTATTCGTACCAACGATTACCCTCTGATCCTAGGACTACAGAACCACCTTTCGTTCCCCTAGGATAGCCTACGAACAAGCGTACGAGATTCCAACTTATCAGTATCCCCTCTCAGCACATGTGCTGAGCTATCCCATGTCCGAATATGTCTTAGACTTGGCTTTCGCCCAGTCCACATTTCTACGGGAGTAGAAGGCACTAACCTAGATGGTATCATGTGTGTACGCTGCCGTTTCCAGAGCATATCCCCAGAACGAATCCAGCAACTCGGAGCAGCTCATCATTGTCCTAACCATTTCCATAAGAGCCCTTTTCCTTCGCTCTGCTGCACCATTCTGTTTGGGCGTACCGGGTGCAGTCAATTGGGATTCAATCCTAGTCTCTGATAAGTAAGTCCTAAACTTTCCCAAGAGGTACCCACCACCATGATCCGATCATAGTGTCTTGATACCTTTACCTTGATGTTTCTCCACAACCGTCTTGAATGCTTTGAACTAATCAAAGATTCAGACTTACGACCATCAAGTAAACGTATCCATACCTTTGAATATTCGTCTCACGAAGTATTCAAAGCTACCTCTTTCCTGGATAGGCATAGGATCACATAAATCAGGATGAACCAATTCTAACATATTTTTGGCCCTATAACCCTTGGCCTTAAAATGCCTCTTGGTCATCTTACCTTTCAAGTAAAATTCAAAGGTTAGGAAGTCTCCCACTACCAATGAACCCGAGGGTCCATCGGCTATCGACCTTTGAATCCTACTAAGGTTAGTATGACCAAGCCTTAGATGCCAAAGACATGTTTTGTTCATCTGGGAAGGAATCTTTCTCTTATTTTGATTAGATGATGAGCTATTAGCTACTATTTGCATCATGGGAGACTTTGGTTTTAATTGCTTAAATTGCTTATCCATGTTCCTAAATAGATAATCTTTCTATTCCACTTTTTATAACTAAAAGCAATAGAATATCTATTATTTCATAAACTAAACCAGAGTTCTTTCTAAAATTATATACATAAAAGCAATCTTAAAACCAAAAACTTTATCTTCTAAAAATAAATAAATAACTCTCACTGCAATAGTAGCCACCTCCGTAGCATATCCCTCGTAGACAGTAATCTCTTCCTTAGCTAGTCGTTGGGCTTCCTAGAACCCCTGTAAAGAATTGCAGACATGTTTAGTGGCATTCATATCTACCCACCAGGTACCGGTAGATAACATCGCTAAACATATTACAGCGACAAAAGAAAAGATATACTTTTCTCTTGATGACGGGGGCAGTTCACCTTCCAATGTCCAGCCTGCTGACTCGTGAAGCACTTGCCTTTCGGCTTCTTCACACCAGGCTCGTGAACAACTCTGATTTCATTGAGAAGACTATACAAGAGGGCAAAGTGCATTAGAAACATTCTTGAGCATCCAAGTCTTCCACTTCCTTAACTTCTCTATTTTCTCATTCTCCATTTTATTTCTATCATTTCATATTTCCTTAATTTGTTCAAATAAACTTTTTTAGATGTGGATTCAGGGCAAGAATGATGGTGGAGAGTAGATAATAAGCAAGCTTATGGTAATGCAAGAACATGTTGTGTTTGAGTGAGCTCCACTGCACTACAAATGTAGAATTTAGGAAGAGAGCCACTAAATATTTCCTTGAGAGGCTTGTTGTGTGTTTAGTTCATCTCAATGAATCATGAAGGATGAAATTTGCTATGTTGTTGATTTAAGGATAAGTTGCTAGTCCATTGAGCTTAGATTTTTGAGAATTGACAACCCTAGGTAATTTCTTTTCAACTGTTTCTAAATATGATTGAGAATAATCTAAGGGGGTACATATTTAGTTAGCTTGCGCGAGACGCTCAAGTTTAAGTGTGGGGGAGTTGATAACTGCTATTTTGTTGATTGTTTTAGGATCTAAAATCCATGTTTGATCCATATTTTACATGCTTAATCTTGAATTTACCCTAGGTTCCATGTATTAATTCTATTTTGGGTTTAATTGCAAATCTTTGCAAATTTAAGATGTTTTGATATCTAATTTGAATCTGACTTTTGTAGGCTGAAGGAACATGGACCTAGGTCAAGATGGGTCAAGGTTGGGTCAGAATCGGGCTCAGATCAAGGCGATCAAGCTTTGGAAGACTGTGGGTCGTCTATTCGGAAAGCAAGTAGATCTGAGCCATCCAGGGCAGATCCGATTGATCCCAGCTGAGGAAAGGTAGATCTGACCTTCAGATTGAGATCTGGGAGTTTAGGGTTCAATCAAAGAAGATTCGACCGTTGGATTGAGCCAGGACAATCTCAGCCGTCCATTGCTAAGTATTTAAGCCAAAAATCCCTCAGAATTCCGTTGTCGCGTGTTGCAACCACTGTCTTCGTGTTCTTCGCATCTTCTTCTCGTTTCTTCATCCGATCGCATGGCCAACTGTAACGACCCGACCCCTCGGCCCCTTGGGCAGCCAAATCTCTCATTTGGCGGCCCCTCTAGGCGACCCTCGGCCCCTTGGGCGGCCAAATCTCTCATTTGGCGGCCCCTCTAGGCGACCCTCGACCGTGCCGTTACTCACTAGGACTTCCCACCCCTGGCCAGTGGATTTTTACCTTCCTCAGGATTCGAACTCTAGACCTCCAGGCTAAGTACTAGAGTTTATAAATCCTGATACCAATTGAGCTATAGCTCAATTGGTATCAGGATTTATAAACTCTAGTACTTAGCCTGGAGGTCTAGAGTTCGAATCCTGAGGAAGGTAAAAATCCACTGGCCAGGGGTGGGAAGTCCTAGTGAGTAACGGCACGGCCGAGGAGCTCAATTGGTATCAGGATTCATAAACTCTAGTACTTAGCCTGGAGGTCTAGAGTTCGAATCCTGAGGAAGGTAAAAATCCACTGGCCAGGGGTGGGAAGTCCTAGTGAGTAACGGCACGGCCGAGGGTCGCCTTGAGGGGCCGCCAAATGAGAGATTTGGCCGCCCAAGGGGCCGAGGGTCGCCTAGAGGGGCCGCCAAATGAGAGATTTGGCTGCCCAATTGTAACGACCCGGCCCATTTGGCGGCCCATTTGGCGGTCTCGACCGTCGACCGTCGACCGTGCCATTACCAATACTAGGTCTTCCCACTCCTGGGCGTGGATTTTTGCCTTCCCAGGATTCGAACCCTAGACCCAGGCTTAAATCTAGTTCTTTATGAATCCTGAACACCAATTGAGCTATAACGCCCCAAAATTCCATTTTTAAGTCCTCAAAGTCCTCGAAATTAGTTAAAAATATTTTAGAAATATTCTAGATATTTTTAGGAATTTTTAGAATGTTTTTATGGAATTTTCCGAGTCCGTTTAGTATTTTTATTAAAAGAAATAGAGTTTTCGGCAAAAAGTTGCCTGGATGAGTTTTGAACCCGAGACCTCCCATGGGATCAACGACTTAAGTTGGTCGGGTTAACCAGGAGCCCCAGCAGGGGTGTGCTGAAAGAAAATAGAGAAATATTAAGTTAAGTTATAAGTTGGACTTAAATACCCTAAGTATAAATAGATAATTAAAGAGAGAAATTTTATTTTCTCTCAACCTAAACCCTCTCCCTCGCCCAAGCCTCACGCCGCCCCTCTCTCCTCCCTTGGGCGAAAACACACCACCTCCTCTCCTCTTCTAAGGGGGCGCCGGCCAAGGAAGAAGCAAGGAGGGCGGAGCGTTTCGTTCGTCTCGACGAGAAGAACGCGTAGGCGCGAACGGTTCATCGAGATCTCAAGTTTCTCCCGAGCCCTAGACGTCAATTTTGGTTGTAAGTCCAAGATATCAAAGTAAGTACTGCTCACCTGCAGTAAGAGGCGGTTTTCCGCAAGTTTTTCCCGTTAGAAAGTTAAAATGCAATTTTCCTTAAAGTTTATGATTTTGCATGTAATCCTAGGTTGATCCATGCTTGTATAAGTTTGATTAAGCACCCTATATGAGGTTAGGGGCTAAGAAGAGTTATGAGAAAAGAAAAGAGAAGATAAAGATAAGAAAAGAAAAGGCCAAGGCCTTAAGAAATCCCCAAAAGTCAAGACTTAGGGATTTGGGCACACAAGGGGCTCGTTAAAATGCCAAGGCATTTAAAGATAAGAAAGAAAAGAAAGAAAAGCTATTTTATTTTCTAAGGCCAGTACCCGGCGTCCAAGGGCGTCGTTAAAGAAATCCAGGTGTCCAATTCCAAGGTCTTGGCCCTGGTAGACCAAGGTCTGCTCTATTAGGATTGGTGGCTCGCTACCCCAACCTTTTAGGGAACGCGCATAAGATGGTACTTACGTCTTAAGTGGATCCAAGTGAGATATTATTTTCAAGTATATGCTTTAGCAAAGTTTTCTAAAGTTTAAGAAAGTTTTCTAAAAGTTAAAGAAAGATTTAAAAGTCAAAGAATTGCTAAAGTTTCAAGTTAAGCCAAGAACAAGTAAGTTAAGACTTATTAGTGCTTTAGTATGCATGTCTTGAGTTATACATGTTGTTTTAGTGTTTCTTTTAAGCATAAAAGTATCTCATGTGATTTCACATTGTTTTAAAAAGCATGCTTGCACATTTCGAGATTTTGTGAGCTAGATAGTACTTACTAAGCTTTTGCTTATTAGTTGCATTTCCTCTTGCTGCAGGTAAAAGTAAAGGCAAGCAATTCTGAAGGAAGGCGACAAGGCGGTGCTGAGTGACGTGTGTGTGGTGGCTGACCTTGGAGAGGTCCTTGGGACAAGATGAATAAAAGACTCAAAGTGTATTTATTATAAAGTCTTAGTTTGAGTTAGATCATATAGCATTTATCCAAGTAATTGCGTTTTAGATATTTTGCATGTCTTAAAACCATGAGTAAAGATTCCATGTCATTTTAATTAGCATACATATCCTTATGATGGCATTGGATGAGTATGAGTGGGAGTAGTTTTGAATATTGATACTTGATGGAGCTATTTGATACATATGTCAAGATATTGAGAGTTTCCCTTTGAATCAAGTTATTATTGCTATAAATATGCTTAGAGAAGTTGCATTACATCCCAACATGCTTTAGTGAGGTGTAGAACATGTGTTTTGGTATTATGAATGCATAGGAGTTAAGTTTGGTACACAACTTTAGTTAAAAGTTCATATAGATTTTCATAACTTAATTACTTCCGCAAAAGTTCTAATTTCGAGTTTATGAAGTTGTTTTGATTGGCTAAAATGTTTGGGAAACTAGTATAGAGTACAGAAATGGTGTTGTGTCTTTGTATGACTTGAAACTATATGTTTTGTGGACTTTTGAAACAAAGTTCGAATCTGAATTTCAGGTTTTTCAGGCGTACCAGTCGACTGGTTCAGTATCAGTCGACTGCCCTATCGAACAGTAGCTTCTGTTCGATGCATCAGTCGACTGCCAAGAGGCCAGTCGACTGGTGCCGCGCCCAGAAACTTTCTGTGGCCGATACCAGTCGACTGGTTAGATCGCAGTCGACTGGCATTGCAGAGAAGTTCTATAGATGAAAAGAAGTGTGGCATTGTATCATGCATGACTACTAGAGTTAGAATATCATCCCTAGATGGATTTAAAAGAAAAATAAAGAAGTTCCGCATTCTTAGTCGTGCAGTAGAGTCAAGATAGTAGATAAAGTAACGATCCGTCTAAGGTAGAGAAGGCGGGTCGCTACACCAACAGCAGAGGAAGCTTTGATTCAAGATCTCAGAGCCCTGAAATCGATATCCCGAGCGGATTGTATTTGTTTCTCGTCGCTGCAAGGTCCTACAGAGAGGGTCTCTCCAAGGCGTGCACTTCATCTGATCGACTCCCGTTTGTCCATCTTCATCACGCGGAGTTGTCGAAGCATTCAGAAGGGTCTTCTGAAGGTCTTCGAGGGATTCTAGACCACAACCGCAACCGAGAGGAGTTCGGATCGAGTTTTCAGCTTCGCCAGTGAACCTGCGCAAATCGTCCGAGAGCAATCGTCTTCAGATGATCTGTGAGCTAGAGGGTTTCTAGTTGAATCTTTAGTGACAGAAAGATAGATCTTGAGTTAGAGAATTGAATCTGTTGTTTAGTTTTAAATCTTGCATTCATTTTTGAATTTTGTTCTTCGTAGTTGATTCTGTATCTGTAGACTTTCAGACACTGATCGATCTGTCGACCGACCAAAGCATCATCTGATCGGTCTGTAGACCGATCAGGAGTGCATCCGATCGGTCTGTCGATCGATCAAGCAGAGCATTGTTCCTTTAATTGTTGTTTCCGTAGTGAGCCCTGTTCCAACTTGAATTGCTATTGTTTGCTTTCTTATTTGAAGCTGCATTGCTCTTTTAATCAGCTTGTGCAATTTTAATTCTATAGTGTCAAATTGAAGTGCTTAGTTTTCAATTAGTGTTAAGCTAGTTTCTTTGATTAGTGTTAAATAGGTTGCTTGCTTAACTAAGTTCATTTTGCTACTGTTGTTTCATTTATATTCGCAACAAAAACCCCAATTCTAATATGAAAACCCAAAACATTTGACGACAAACAAATTCGAGCTTGAATCAAACATCCTAAACTAGTCCTTGGAAAAAACACGACTTGAGGCCCCTTTATTACATTTTATTTTGTGAGCTAGGGTTTTCAATCTATAAATATCTAAATTTGAGGCTCATCGTGACACCTATTGTGGGGCTACATCAAATTTTGGCGTCGTTGCCGGGGATATAACTAGTTGAGTTTGTTTGATTTTTGCTTGCGTGCTTATTGCCTTATTTTTTGATCTATTTTACTTGTATCATTTTTTCCATATACTTTTGCTGCGATTTGTGTTTGTTTTATGACCAGGTCTGCAGGTGGTGATCTTGAGGAACTTGACCCTGAAATTGAGAAGACTTTCAGAGAACGGAGGAACCAAGGCAGAATTTCAGAGGCTATGATATTCCTCCTCTTCAGACCATTTCTACTCATTCAGGCACTATTATGGCAGACCAACAGAAGACCATGAAAGAACTTGCAGCACCAGATGACACTTTCCAGTATTCAAGCATTGCTTACCCAAAGCTCAATGGAGACTTTGAGTTGAGATCAGGACTCATCCACTTGTTGCCTAAATTTCAAGGACTATCTGGGGAAGATCCAAACAGACATCTGCACGAATTTCATGTAGTCTGCTCCACCATGAAGCCTCAGGGGATTTCAGAAGAAGACATTAAGCTGAGGTCATTTCCATTTTCCCTGACTGGAGCAGCAAAGGATTGGTTCTATTATCTACCTACTGGGCATGTCTCTAGCTGGATTTCCATGAAGAAGGCATTTCTAGAAAAGTACATCCCAGCCTCCAGAACAGCAATTATCAGAAAAAGTATTTGTGGCATACAGCATGTAGTGGGAGAGACTCTTTATGACTATTGGGAAAGGTTCAACAAGCTTTGCTCTAGTTGCCCTCAGCACCAGATCAGTGAGCAGCTACTTATTCAGTACTTCTACGAGGGTCTACTCCAGATGGATAGGATCATGATAGACGCTGCAGCAGGAGGAGCCCTAATGAACAAAATATTGATGCAGTCTGGCCCTGATTGTTGTTTTGGTGTTGACACCGATTTTAGTTTAGGTGGATGATGTCTGATTATGATTAAGTCCTAATCGGGGATCAGGCATGGTATGGAAAATCCTAGTCTGGAGGGCTAGGTGTTGGAAAATTCTAATCTGGAGGGTTAGGTGTTGAAAATCCTAGCTTGGAGGGCTAGGTGTATGAAAAGTCCTAATTCGGAAGAGGTGGGTGAAAAGTCCTGGCTTGGAGGGCTAGGTGAAAAGTCCTAACTTGGAGGGTTAGGTGCAAATTCCCATCTTGGAGGATTAGGTGAAAAAGTCCTGGCTTGGAGGGTCAGGTGCCTAGCTTGGAGGGCTAGGTTGGATGATGTTCTAACTCGGAAGGGTTGGGTGAAAAGTCCTAGCTTGGAGGGCTAGGTGAAAAGTCCTAGCTTGGAGGGCTAGGTGAAAAGTCCTAACTTGGAGGGTTAGGTGCAAATTCCCAACTTGGAGAGTTAGATGGAAAAAATCCTTAGTTTGGAGGGCTAGGTTTGAGTCCCTGGATCGGTCTGGTGACCGATCAGGGATATTGGCACGCTGCTTCTTCGTGGATCGGTCTGGTGACCGATCCAGCGAGGACTGATCGGTCTGGTGACCGATCAGGGAGCGCACAGTGAGGTTGGGAACCTACTGTGTGGCTCCTGATCGATCTGGTGAGCGATCAGGGAGCAGGCAGCTTCCTCATTGCCTTGCTCCTGATCGGTCTGGTGACCGATCAGGGAGCGGACAGTGAGTGAGTTCTCCTCCGGATCAGACCCTGGATCGGTCCGGTGACCGATCAGGGACTTAGGATCTGATTAAAAAATCACTCTTCATCTGTCTTGATCGGTCTGAGTGACCGATCATGCTTCACTCTGATCGGTCTGGTGACCGATCAGGCTTCACTCTGATCGGTCGTGTAACGCCCCAAAATTTCCATTTTAAGTTCTTAAAGTCCTTAGAACTATTTAAAAATGGTTTAGAAATATTCTAGATATTTTAAGGAATTTTTAGAATATTTTTATGGAAATTTCCGAGTCCGTTTAGTATTTTTACTAAAAGAAATAGAGTTTTCGGCAAAAAGTTGCCTGGACGAATTTCGAACCCGAGACCTCCCATGGGATCAACGACTTAAGTTGGTCGGGTTAACCAGGCGCCCCAGCAGGGGTGTGCTGAAAGAAAATAGAGAGATATTAAGTTAAGTTATAAGTTGGACTTAAATACCCTAAGTATAAATAGATAATTAAAGAGAGAAATTTTATTTTCTCTCAACCTAAACCCTCTTCCTCGCCCAAGCCTCACGCCGCCCCTCTCTTCTCCTCTCTTGGGCGAAAACACACCAAGGCCTCCTCTCCTCTTCTAAGGGGGCGCCGGCCAAGGAAGAACCAAAGGGTACGGAGAGTTTCGTTCGTCTCGACGAGAAGAACGCGTAGGCGCGAACGGTTCATCGAGATCTCAAGTTTCTCCCGAGCCCTAGACGTCAATTTCGGTTGTAAGTTCAAGGAAATCAATGTAAGTACTGCTCACCTGCAGTAAGAGGCGGTTTTCCGCAAGATTTTCCCGTTAGAAAGTTAAAATGCAATTTTCCTTAAAGTTTATGATTTTGCATGTAATCCTAGGTTGATCCATGCTTGCATAAGTTTGATTAAGCACCCTATATGAGGTTAGGGGCTAAGAAGAGTTATGAGAAAAGAAAAGAGAAGATAAAGATAAGAAAAGAAAAGGCCAAGGCCTTAAGAAATCCCCAAAAGTCAAGACTTAGGGATTTGGGCACACAAGGGGCTCGTTAAAATGCCAAGGCATTTAAAGATAAGAAAGAAAAGAAAGAAAAGCTATTTTATTTTCTAAGGCTAGTACCCGGCGTCCAAGGGCGTCGTTAAAGAAATCCAGGTGTCCAATTCCAAGGTCTTGGCCCTGGTAGACCAAGGTCTGCTCTATTAGGATTGGTGGCTCGCTACCCCAACCTTTTAGGGAACGCGCATAAGATGGTACTTACGTCTTAAGTGGATCCAAGTGAGATATTATTTTCAAGTATATGCTTTAGCAAAGTTTTTCTAAAGTTTAAGAAAGTTTTCTAAAAGTTAAAGAAAGATTTAAAAGTCAAAGAATTGCTAAAGTTTCAAGTTAAGCCAAGAACAAGTAAGTTAAGACTTATTAGTGCTTTAGTATGCATGTCTTGAGTTATACATATTGTTTTAGTGTTTCTTTTAAGCATAAAAGTATCTCATGTGATTTCACATTGTTTTAAAAAGCATGCTTGCACATTTCGAGATTTTGTGAGCTAGATAGTACTTACTAAGCTTTTGCTTATTAGTTGCATTTCCTCTTGCTGCAGGTAAAGGTAAAGGCAAGCAATTCTGAAGGAAGGCGACAAGGCGGTGCTAAGTGACGTGTGTATGGTGGCTGACCTTGGAGAGGTCCTTGGGACAAGATGAATAAAAGACTCAAAGTGTATTTATTATAAAGTCTTAGTTTGAGTTAGATCATATAGCATTTATCCAAGTAATTGCGTTTTAGATATTTTGCAGGTCTTAAAACCATGAGTAAAGATTCCATGTCATTTTAATTAGCATACATATCCTTATGATGGCATTGGATGAGTATGAGTGTGAGTAGTTTTGAATATTGATACTTGATGAAGCTATTTGATGCATATGCCAAGATATTGAGAGTTTCCCTTTGAATCAAGTTATTATTGCTATAAATATGCTTAGAGAAGTTCCATTACATCCCAACATGCTTTAGTGAGGTGTAGAACATGTGTTTTGGTATTATGAATGCATAGGAGTTAAGTTTGGTACAAAACTTTAGTTAAAAGTTCATATAGATTTTCATAACTTAATTACTTCCGCAAAAGTTCTAATTCCGAGTTTATGAAGTTGTTTTGATTGACTAAAATGTTTGGGAAACTAGTATAGAGTACAGAAATGGTGTTGTGTCTTTGTATGGCTTGAAACTATATGTTTTGTGGACTTTTGAAACAAAGTTCGAATCTGAATTTCAGGTTTTTCAGGCGTGCCAGTCGACTGGTTCAGTATCAGTCGACTGCCCTATCGAACAGTAGCTTCTGTTCGATGCATCAGTCGACTGCCAAGAGGCCAGTCGACTGGTGCTGCGTCCAGAAACTTTCTGTGGCCGATACCAGTCGACTGGTTAGATCGCAGTCGACTGGCATTGCAGAGAAGTTCTATAGATGAAAAGAAGTGTGCCATTGTATCATGCATGACTACTAGAGTTAGAATATCATCCCTAGATGGATTTAAAAGAAAAATAAAGAAGTTCCGCATTCTTAGTCGTGCAGTAGAGTCAAGATAGTAGATAAAGTAGCGGACCGTCTAAGGTAGAGAAGGCGGGTCGCTACAGGTCGGGTGACTGATCAGGCTTCACTCTGATCGGTCGGGTGACCGATCAGGCGTGTATAGCCGCGAGAGCTGGGAATCCCAGCGAAGCAGTGGATCGGTCTGGTGACTGACCCACAAGCCCTGGATCGGTCCGGTGACCGATCACTTTAATTCAAATTGCACTGTCAGACGCGATCAGAGCGTCTGATCGTATCCGATTCTTTGCGCTTCACTTCTGAATCTTGATTTACTGTGTGATATACTGCTCTAACAGTCTGATTAAGATGCAGGTGACAGGGGAGGATTCAAACACTCAAGGAGAAGTCAATGGAGGCTTTCCTTGGAGCAGGTTTGTCCGTTTTTCCATCTCAGGTTGCAACGCCGAGCTGCAGACTGGAGCTGAGACTGGAGCTTGGCTGAGGGAAGCTCAGGGAGTCCAGGGATAGCTCAGTGGTAGCTGGCGTTGGCAGATGAGCAGCTGGGAGCTGCAGGGATGGTGTCATCTGATGCTTGGTGGAGAAACAAAAAGGAGAAGAAGACTTCGGCGGAAGTAGAGAAGCGTTCGACAGTTTTTCTGTGTTGAGCTTGCTGAAGTTCTTGCTGCGCTTTGTGTTTCTCCACAACTTGCTTGCTGTGTTTTCTGAAATCTTCATCACTTTGAGCAAGCAACTGCAATCGAGAAGCAACCAACTCTTACGTAAGTGCCGGGAGGAAAGAACAAGGAGCTTGAAGTCCAACAGTGAGAAGACACGAAGGAGGGAGTCCTTGCGTGAGATCGTCGCTGGGTGTAGCTCGGGATAAGCTCGCTGTGCTCTTGTCCTTGCTAGGTGCTGAGTAAGAGTATTCTCTGTGTTTCATTAAGCTTAAATCTATATTCTTGTTTGAAACGCTGTGGAGAGGTTTCTCCACCGAGAAGGAGATTGCGTTATATCCGGTAAACACCGGGGCTTGATCTGCCGACGATCAAGGGATCGCCCACCTTAAGGGCACGCCAAGGAGCAGGGGCAAGTTATCCCCGAACCTTGTAAACCCTCTTGTTAGCGATCTTGGTAGCTGTCGTTGTTTGCTTTCATTTCTGTTTTTAGTTTACTGCACTGCTTCGTTTTCCTTTGCTTCTTCCGCTGTGCTACTGATAAGTTAAGTGCAGAAACTTCATAAGTGTCAAAGGCAAAAGAGATTGGCTATATTCACCCCCCCCCTCTCTAGCCATCCGTTTCCAACAAGTGGTATCAGAGCTTGGGGCTCTGTCTACGGCTTAACATCCGAGAGTTATCAACAAGATGACGTTGAGAGAAGGCTTCTCCACCACCCGACCTCCATTCTTTGATGGCGCCGACTTTCAATATTGGAGATCAAAGATGGAATACTATTTGATGATGGATATCCACACTTGGTTCGCGGTGAAGGAGGGATTCACCCCTCCTAAGGATGACGAAGGCAAAGAGCTTGAGTCGTGGAGGTGGACTGCTGAACAAACTCGGAAGAGTGAAGCCGACACGAAGGTGGTTGTCACTCTACAATGTGGCATGAACAAAGACTAACTCATCAAGGTTGGTCCTTTCACAAGTACAAAGGACTTGTGGAACAAACTCATTGAGCTTCACGAGGGCACCTGGGATTCAAGAATTGCCAAGAGGGATTTGTTCCTCAATCAACTCCAAAATCTCTCCATGAAGGAGAATGAAACGGTAAGTGAGCTCCATAGACGGTTCAAGGAAGTTCTCAATGGACTTCATTCGATTGATGAAAAGGTCGAGAATCGCGACCTTGTGAGGTATGTCTTGAAAGCCTTTCCATGGAATGCTTTGTGGTCATCCATGGTGGATGCCTACAAAGTTTCCAAGGATCTTTTCATTGTAAAGTTAGATGATTTATTTTGTGAGATGGAATTGCATGAAATGGCTAACAAAGGCCCCAAGGAGAAGGGGATTGGCTTAGTTGCAGGTGACCGGTCAAACAAGAAGAAGAAGGAGAAGAAGAAGGAGAAGGAGGTCTCTTCGTCTTCATCCTCTTCCGAATCCGAGTCCTATTCCGAAGAAGATGGCAGCGGCTCCTCTTCATCCGAAATGGCGAACTTTGTGTGAAGGATGATGCGAAGGAATCAACGTTTCAAGAGTAGAGGTAACTCTAGTGAATCCAAACTTGATAAGACTAATGCATCTTGTTTTGAGTGTGGTAGAAAAGGGCATTTCAAGAATGAATGTCCGAAACTGAAGAAGAAGGAAGAGAAATCCAAAAGAAAAGAAGAGAAATCTAAGAAGAAGAAGAAGGCCTTGAAGGCCACTTGGGATGAGTCATCCTCAAGCTCATCCGATGAAGAGAAGGAGGAGAAGAGCACAAGGCAAGTGGCACTCATGACTTTTGGAGAGGAGAGCAGTGATGAATCTTCGAGCTCCTCAAATGCGGCTTCATCATCTTCGGATGATGAAGAGGTAACTTCTCCCGAGCTTAAAAAGTGTTATAGAGCAATTGCATGTTTAACTAGTATGCTTAAGAAATCAAAGAATAAGGTTAAAGCATTGCAATTAAAAATTGATCAATTGAAGGCATCTAGAGATGATAACATTGATGATTTGCATGTTGAATTGCTAAAAGATGAAATTAAATCGTTGAAACATGAGATTGAAAAGTTGAAATCCTCTAAGGTTGAGGAAGTCAATAATTTGCATGATGAATTTCTAATAGAGGAAAACCAATCATTGAAGAGTGAAGTTGAGAAGCTCAAGAATATTCTTGAGAAGTTCTCAACTAGCTCTAAGACCCTAGATATGATCCTAAATGCCCAAAGGGCAGTTTACAATAGGGCTGATATTGGTTACCGTCCTAAGGAACCGTCATTTGTGTCTCTCATGTCTAGGACTGATATGAGACAATCTAGGACACCCAAAATTCAAAAGAAAATGGTCAAGGCATGGGTGCCTAAGTCATGTTTAGTTGATGCTTTAGGTCCCAAGGTTTGGGTACCTAAAACTTCTATTTTTCGAATTGTGCAGGTTATGATTGAGGGGGAGCATCTATCAACTTGGTTCGTTGATAGTGGATGCTCCAAACACATGACCGGGGATAGATCATTGTTTACCACACTTCACAAGAAAAGTAGAGGTAATGTATCATTTGGTAACAATGGTAGTCTTAAGGTCATAGGGATAGGAGACATTCAAATATCCGAATGTCTTAGAATTTCAAATGTCCTTCTAGTCAAGGGGATGAAATTTAATTTCCTAAGTGTCAGTCAATTGTGTGACACGGGTTACACAATTGACTTCCAACCAAGTCAATGTCTAGTTAGACAACATGACACCTTGGACACGGTACTAGTAGGAGCAAGAGTAGACAATATTTATCAAGTTTCATTTAAAAGTGCTACTAATGCTTCTGCTAAGTGTTTCATGTCAAAAGAAGAAGAGTCCACCCTTTGGCACCGGAGACTAGCACATGTGAACATGAAGAACATCCGGAAGTTGGCCAACAAGGGGTTGGTTCGTGGCTTACCAAGCATCAAGTATGAGAACGATAAACTTTGTGATGCATGTCAAATGGGTAAGCAAACAAAATCTGCACATAAAGGTAAAAGCGCTATAAGTACTTCCAATGCATTAAATTTACTTCATATGGATCTATTTGATTGTAGTACCATCATATCATTGAATGGAAGTAGATATTGCTTTGTTATCATTGATGATTTTACTAGGTATACATGGACTTACTTTTTAAAATATAAGGATCAAACCTTAGATATCTTCATTTCTTTTTGTAGAAGAGTTAAAAATGAAAAATCATCAACCATTAAGACAATTAGAAGTGATCATGGAGGTGAATTTCAAAACCATAAGTTTTTAGAATTCTATCAAGATAGAGGCTATAAGCATGAGTTCTCTACTCCTAGAACACCACAACAAAATGGTGTTGTAGAGAGGAAGAACCGTGTTATACAAGAGGTTGCACGAAGCATGCTTAATGAGTACTCACTACCGAGTTACTTGTGGGCTGAAGCTGTAAATACAGCTTGCTATGTGCAAAATCGGGTCCTCATTCATAGGTTTCTAGGAAAGACTCCCCATGAACTTTGGTTTGGAAAACCACCTACGGTTAAACACCTTAGGGTGTTTGGTTGTAAGGTGTTCATTCTAAACACCAAGGATCATCTTGGAAAATTCACGACGAAGGCTGATGAAGGGATACTAGTCGGGTACTCCCTCGTTAGCAAAGCCTACCGAGTCTACAACAAGAAGTCTAGACTAGTTGAAGAATCTTCTGATGTTGTCTTCGAAGAAATTCCAAAAGTCAATGGTCAACCAGAAGATGAAGTCCAATTCGAACTTAGGAGACTAAGTTTGAATGAAAGTCCAAATGTTGTTGATGGTGAAGAATCCAATGACGATGAGCCTAGACAACCCGTTGATCAGCCGGATCCTGAGGCTGGACTTGTGTCTAGTGAACCCGTTCAAGAAGCACCACCAACTCCTAGGCAAACTAGATTAGCCTCTAGTCATCCCCAAGACCAAATTGTTGGAGATATCCATCAGGGGGTTAGAACTAGATCATTCTTCCGGAATGAGGCTAATGAAGTTGCCTTAATTTCCGAACTTGAACCTAGGAAAATTAATGAAGCATTAAATGATCCCGATTGGATCATTGCAATGCAAGATGAACTAGGTCAATTCGAGAGGAGTCAAGTTTGGAACTTAGTCCCTAGACCCAAGAAGACCTCCATTATTGGAACCAAATGGGTATTCAAGAATAAATTGAACCATAAGGGAGAAATCATTAGAAACAAGGCACGCTTAATAGCCAAGAGCTACAGTCAAGTTGAAGGCCTTGATTATGATGAGACCTATGCTCCTGTGGCATGATTAGAATCCATCCGATTGATGCTTGCATTTGCAGCACATCGTGGCTTTAAGCTATACCAAATGGATGTCAAATCGGCCTTTCTAAATGGTTTGATTAGAGAAGAGGTCTACGTCGAACAACCTCCGGGGTTTGAGAGTACCGAATTTCCAAACCACGTGTACAATCTCAAAAAGGCACTTTATGGCCTTAAAGAAGCACCCCGAGCTTGGTATGAGCGGTTGTCGACATTCCTAATTGAGAAGGGCTTCGTTAGAGGCCAAATAGACCCTACACTATTTCTACGAAGAGATGGTGACAATATTTTTGTAGCCCAAGTATATGTCGATAACATAATTTGTGGCTCAAACAATAAGGGCTATTTGAATGAAATTATTGGACACATGGAAAATGAATTTGAGATGAGTCTAGTGGGAGAGTTGACTTTCTTCCTTGGACTCGAAATCAAGCAAACTCGTGATGGGATCCATGTGCACCAATCGAAATACACACAAGAAATGCTTCGAAAATTCAATATGAGTGATTCAAAAGAGGTAACCACTCCTATGGCTACAAACACAAGATTAGACAATGATGAAAGTGGTAAACCTGTTGATTTAACTCAATATCGAAGCATGATAGGTAGTTTGCTATACCTCACAGCTAGTCGACCTGATATTCTTTTCGCTGTGGGTATGTGCGCTAGGTATCAAGTTTGTGCCAAGGAATCTCACCTAATCGCTGTTAAGCGAATTTTGAGATATCTCAAAGGCACAATTGGAGTCGGTCTATGGTACCCCCGTACCGAATCATTTGATTTAATTGGCTATACGGATTCCGACTACGCTGGATGTAAGTTGGACCGGAAAAGCACAAGTGGGGGTTGTCAATTCTTAGGTTCATCCTTAGTAAGTTGGTCAAGTCGGAAGCAACATTGTGTTGCTCTCTCCACGACCGAGGCAGAATATATCGCCATGGGAGAGAGTGTATCACAATTGTTGTGGATGATACATACTTTAGAGGACTATGGATTGAGTTACAAGGGTGTGCAAGTGTTATGTGATAACATTAGCACAATTAACTTAACCAAGAATCCAGTCCATCATTCTAGGACCAAACATATTGAAGTGCGTCACCACTTCATTAGGGATCATGTAGCTAGGGGAGATATTGTACTCTCACATGTAGAGTCCAAGTCAAACCTAGCTGACATTTTCACTAAACCACTTCCCGAGAATGAATTTAGTTTCCTAAGACGGGAGTTAGGAATGTGTCGCGCTTCATGAATTTCAAAATGCTTTCAAACCCTTCATGATTATTTCAAAATTGTTGGGAAACAATTGGGTAACTTTGGGGACATCTCACACAAACTATAAGGGTTAACAAAACGTTTTTGTTTGCTAGATATGGGGTGAGATGTTAGGTTCAACTAAGTTTCTCAAAATGTCAATGCATCCCTTGAGAAATTAAGTTGACGAGATAATAATCACTTCGGTGACCAAGTATGGGGAAAACCATTGCATAACATATGTGTATATGGCTCCATGATCATACTTGGACATTCCAATCAAGGAAACTTGATTGGAACATTGGATTTGATACAAACTTAGTTGAAATTGCTTGAATGATTGTTGATTGAGTTTGACTCCATTTAGATGGATCAAAGTGATTGTTGAATCTATAAGGACTCTTGATCCTTATTCAGGGATCAATTTTAGTCATGAGATCATGTCCAAGTTCGATAAACTTCACCAGATTTCCTTGGAAAGATTCAGAAATTCTGAAACTGAACATTTCAGTTCGTATCAGGGAGTATCAGGAACCCTGATCGGTCCCCGGACCGATCAGGCATAGGGCTGATCGGTCCCCGGACCGATCTGGCTCCTTCCTATGGTGATCGGTCCACAGACCGATCAACGAGGCAAGCAGTGACTTTCCAAAATTTTGACCAAGCTTACTGAGCCAGCCTGGATCGGTCCCCGGACCGATCTGGCACCCTGCTGGGACCGGTCCACAGACCAATCAGGGGGCTCACAGTAAGCCTCCCGAGTCTACTGATCTCTCCCTGATTGATCAACCGATCGATCAGGAGCTTGCCTGATCGGTCACCCGACCGATCAGGCTCGGTTCAGTCCGATCAGGCTATAGCCTGATCGGTCTGGGCGCGATCAGATCGAACGGTGATCCGTTCAGACGCATTAATTTCTGGTTGGTGGACCGATCCACCAACCGATTAACTTCGCGAAAAACCCTTCCTTGCCGAACCCTAGCGCCGAAACCTCTCCCTTGCATCTCTTCATCCTGAGCAAGAGTGTTCCTGCGTCACCCTTCCCATGCGAGCGAGTGTGTGCGAAGGTCTCCACGGGCGTCCCCTGTTCTCTGCAAGTTATCGATTTGCTCCGAGTCTTATGCGTTTCTGTCTTGCGCCGAGGCTTCTCCTGCGCAAGCGTTTTTCCTTTCCGACTCAAGAACTCTACTAATGGCACCAAAGTGAGTTTTTGGTTTAGCTTCCTTTACAAATCATTTCATAAATTATGTTGTGGAGCTAATCATGTTTTGGTGTTTACTCTTGGTGTGGTGCCGTGACCCTCTTGTATTTGCCGTGACCTTACTTTCTCACCAAATGATCAAATCGATTTTTCACCTCATTATTATCCTATGTTTGATCTTGATCTAACGTCTACCTTATGATTGGGTCTTATCTTTGTATGATCAATTCTTGAATTTTTGTGATTCAACCTACATTCGTATCAACCTTGCTCAATTGATTCAAACCGTGTATGATCAATTCCTGTTTAAATTCTGTGTCTTGATCATTTCAATTCTCTAGAAAATCTTCTAAAGGGAAAGATGCTGTTGAGGGCAGCTCGAGGGGGAAAGCCCCCTCTTCACCTGCGCCCTCCAGAAGGCCTCAGCCTTCTTCGAGCTCCCGATTCCCGAATGCGGCTTGTGAACAGGCCTTCCAATCAAGGACTTTCAAAATGCTACCCTGCCGATCAATCGATGTCCCCTTCCTGACTGAGTATTGTCCATCAGTCATGGAGATAGTCCTGCATTACAATCTTGGTTTCCTCCTCTCCTTAGAGCGAACCATCAATTATGACCTTATCTCGGAGTTTTACAATAATCTTCAGCAGGGTCCTCAAGGCGGCTTCGAGTTCACTACTCGAGTCGCCAAAAGGACTCTCAATTTTTCCTATGACATACTTGCCGAGTTTCTGGGTGGTCGACGATCACCAAATATGTATTCGATCTATCCTGAGCTTCCTAATCCTCTACTAGCACCATTTGCAGATGTTACCCCTGATTTTGTCCATCAGTATTTCTTTGGTCATCCCCGCCTAGCCGGTCTCGATGAGCTGGGCCCTGACTTTCCTACCTTTGCTGCACTGCGTCTTTCTCCCACTAGCTACATATTATTCAAGATTATCACAAACTATATCCTCCCAATTACTTCCAAACCTCTAACTGAAATCCGACCTTATCACTGTCTGATGCTCTACGGCATGCACCGCCGTTTGGACTTCGATATCATGGAGAGCATCTTCCAGTCCATCTTATCTTATCGAGACCCAGCCGACGCACGGTCTACATGCCTTTTGGTCACGTCATCACCGACTGGCTCATGTCAGTTGGTGTTGATGTCACCAAGGGCCGGACGATGCCTATGGTCCGACAGGATTGCAGACTTGGCCGGCGAGCATTCGCCAAGTCCGGCATCATTGTTCGGGGGCCCGATCGGATGTTGGTTTGGAAAGATGGTAGGGTTCTTGGTGAGTTACCAAGGGGAGGTCCACAGGTTCAGGCGCCAGCCGCTGCTGCTGCTGATGATGACTACGACGAACCGGATCCAGATCTGCGCTGGCAGATCTCAGAGCTGGATCAGACGCTACAGGAGTTTGTTCAGTTGGGGGTGACAGATCGCGAGGAGTTTCGGTCAGGTTTTCGCTCCCTTGATTGCCGACTGACCAGGATCGAGACCGAGGTCTCAGGGACCCGTACCCTCCAGCAGACATGGTATGATGAGTGGCGCAGCCACACATTTCCAGGAGGTGCACCTTCATCGAGTACTGCACCAGGGTCCTTTGCTCCTACTGATGCCGCGATGGACGATCTCGTGCACGATGAGGATCCCCCCACTGATAGTTGAGTTTGGTTGTCTCTACTGGTGATATGTGTATTTGACTACTTAGTTGTGTGACGTTTAGCTGAATGCTCCTTGACTTGCCTATTGTGGCCTTGTGTCATGCGTACTTTGATTGTGATGCATGTGTATTGCATCTTGTATTTTATTTGGATATTTCATGAATTGTCATGTCTGCCCTTGCTGCGTTTTTTTCCTCCTTTAGTATGCTTCTTGTTGATGCTATGATGACTACTATTTGCATACTTGCTACATTGCCATGATTATGCTTTTGATGCCATGTCCACTTGGTGTATATGACCGTTATGACATGTTATAGATTGATATGATATCTGTGATGGTTTCATCTTGATCTATCTTTTCCACATGATATCATATGCTTCGAAAATAATTCCATCGAATCTATGTTGTTCTGGGATACCCCTAGGGTTGAGGAGGAGTTTGTTTTAAACTTAACAGCCCCTCTAGCCCCTTTTCGGTGTTCGACAAAGGGGGAGAGTGTGGATTGGTTAAGTTTAGGATGATTATGTTGTAGGGGGAGGATTTGGATATGTTGTAGGGGGAGGATCTGGATTCCCCTATGATTCTAAATTTAGAGGATCTGGATATGTTGTAGGGGGAGGATCTGGATTCCCCTATGATTCTAAATTTGGAAAACTTGATTAAGAATCCCTAAACTTAAAATCAGGTTGTCAAACAACAAAAAGGGAGAGATTGTTGATGCAGTCTGGCCCTGATTGTTGTTTTGGTGTTGACACCAATTTTAGTTTAGGTGGATGATGTATGATTATGATTAAGTCCTGATCGGGGATCAGGCATGATATGGAAAATCCTAGTCTGGAGGGCTAGGTGTTGGAAAATTCTAATCTGGAGGGTTAGGTGTTGGAAATCCTAGCTTGGAGGGCTAGGTGTATGAAAAGTCCTAATTCGGAAGAGGTGGGTGAAAAGTCCTAGCTTGGAGGGCTAGGTGAAAAGTCCTAACTTGGAGGGTTAGGTGCAAATTCCCATCTTGGAGGATTAGGTGAAAAAGTCCTGGCTTGGAGGGTCAGGTGCCTAGCTTAGAGGGCTAGGTTGGATGATGTTCTAACTCGGAAGGGTTGGGTGAAAAGTCCTAGCTTGGAGGGCTAGGTGAAAAGTCCTAGCTTGGAGGGCTAGGTGAAAAGTCCTAACTTGGAGGGTTAGGTGTAAATTCCCAACTTAGAGAGTTAGATGGAAAAATCCTTAGCTTGGAGGGCTAAGGTGGATGAATCCCAAGCTTGGAGGGCTAGGTTTGAGTCCCTGGATCGGTCTGGTGACCGATCAGGGATATTGGCACGCTGCTTCTTCATGGATCGGTCTGGTGGCCGATCCAGCGAGGACTGATCGGTCTGGTGACCGATCAGGGAGCATGCAACTTCCTCATTGCCTTGCTCCTGATCGGTCTGGTGACCGATCAGGGAGCGGACAATGAGTGAGTTATCCTCCGGATCAGACCCTGGATCGGTCCGGTGACCGATCAGGGACTTAGGATCTGATTAAAAAATCACTGTTCATCTGTCCTGATCGGTCTGAGTGACTGATCAGGCTTCACTCTGATCGGTCGGGTGACTGATCAGGCGTGTATAGCCGCGAGAGCTAGGAATCCCAGCGAAGCAGTGGATCGGTCTGGTGACCGACCCACAAGCCCTGGATCGGTCCGGTGACCGATCACTTTAATTCAAATTGCATTGTCAAACGCGATCAGAGCGTCTGATCGTATCCGATTCTCTGCGCTTCACTTCTGAATCTTGATTTACTGTGTGATATACTGCTCTAACAGTCTGATTAAGCTGCAGGTGACAGGGGAGGATTCAAACACTCAAGGAGAAGTCAATGGAGGCTTTCCTTGGAGCAGGTTTGTCCATTTTTCCATCTCAGGTTGCAACGGCCGAGCTGCAGACTGGAGCTGAGACTGGAGCTTGGCTGAGGGAAGCTCAGGGAGTCCAGGGATAGCTCAGTGGTAGCTGGCGTTGGCAGATGAGCAGCTGGGAGCTGCAGGGATGGTGTCATCTGATGCTTGGTGGAGAAACAAAAAGGAGAAGAAGACTTCGGCGGAAGTAGAGAAGCGTTCGACAGTTTTTCTGTGTTGAGCTTGCTGAAGTTCTTGCTGCGCTTTGTGTTTCTCCACAACTTGCTTGCTGTGTTTTCTGAAATCTTCATCACTTTGAGCAAGCAACTGCAATCGAGAAGCAACCAACTCTTACGTAAGTGCCGGGAGGAAAGAACAAGGAGCTTGAAGTCCAACAGTGAGAAGACACGAAGGAGGGAGTCCTTGCGTGAGATCGTCGCTGGGTGTAGCTCGGGATAAGCTCGCTGTGCTCTTGTCCTTGCTAGGTGCTGAGTAAGAGTATTCTCTGTGTTTCATTAAGCTTAAATCTATATTCTTGTTTGAAACGCTGTGGAGAGGTTTCTCCACCGAGAAGGAGGTTGCGTTATATCCGGTAAACACCGGGGCTTGATCTGCCGACGATCAAGGGATCGCCCACCTTAAGGGCACGCCAAGGAGCAGGGGCAAGTTATCCCCGAACCTTGTAAACCCTCTTGTTAGCGATCTTGGTAGATGTCGTTGTTTGCTTTCATTTCTATTTTTAGTTTACTGCACTGCTTCGTTTTCCTTTGCTTCTTCCGCTGTGCTACTGATAAGATAAGTGCAGAAACTTCATAAGTGCCAAAGGCAAAAGAGATTGACTATATTCACCCCCCCTCTCTAGCCATCCGTTTCCAACACAAAATACCAGATCAAGCTAGGGAGTTGATTTCAAACATGGCAGAGAACTCACAACAGTTTGGGAGTAGAGCTTTGTCCACCAGAGGAGTAAATGAGGTTCAGATGGTATCCAATGAGCAAAAGGAAATCAAGAATTCTTTGATGGAGCTTACCTCCCTGGTGAAGCAAATGACTCTAAACAATATGAACCAAAATTCTAATTTTTCAGTACCTCCACCTTCAAGCCAAGTGATGAGGTTGTGTAGTATTTGCTCAAGCCAAGAACACAACTCAGATTCATGTCCTAACCTCCAACAAGATGAAACAATAGCGGCGTTGACTAGAGGACAGTTTCAAGCCAAGAATAACCACTACTCATCTACCTATAATCCGGGTTGGAGGGATCATCCAAATCTGAAGTATGACAACTCTTTTTATCAGCAAAACCCATCACAACAACCCTATCAGCAGCCCCAACCGAATTTCCAGCAAAATCAGCAAGGGCAGCCCCAATTTCAGCAATTCCAGCAACCTTTTCAAGGAAATCAGCAAGGGTTTCAAGGTAATCTGAATTATCAGCAAGGAAATCAGTTTTTACAGCAAGGTTTTCAGCCCTTCAACCAAAACTTTCAGCCCCCCTAGTGTTGGGTATGGCTTGACGGGTTTCCTAAGCGGATACCTGGTCGATCCGAGAGACCTCTCTATGCCTACGGATTAAAAAATTTAATCTGAATAGAGAGTCATTTCCCATCGACCGTCTCGTGCCGTATCGAACGATTCAAATTGCAACTTAGCCAATTACCAAAATTGGCCTTGCAATTTGCTCGACCTTTCGACCGCGGAAAAGGCGACGAGTTGATCGCCGGCTTTTGTGTTTATGGTCGGGGTCCAGTTAAATAATTATTGACTATGATTTGCAATCAAAATAATTAAATAACAAACATGAAATGACGAGGCAATTGAATAAGGTACAAATAAGAATGTAATGAAAGGAGCCAAGGAAGAATATACCTTCCGTTACCTTACGATCTTCTACCGTATGACCCTCCCCTCTTGGACGTCGTGTGGGCGATGATCTACCAAGACCCATGGTCACCAAGTTGATTCGTTCTCCTTATGCCAACCAATCCCCAACTAAGGGAATGCCGCCGGCCGCTCCTAGGAGATAATCCAATCACAAACTCTAGGCAGATTTTTCTTCCCTTGAGAAAAATTGTGTAAACAACTTTTCTCCCTTGAGAAAAATCGCGCTCCCTCTTAAAAATTGCCGTGGCGATTTGCTTCTTGCAAATCCACTGCTTCCTGATCGTAATTTGCTTTCTGATCAAGAAATTACCGTGGTAATTTCTTTCCTGATCAACAAATTGCATGAAGCAATTTGCTTGCTCCTCAACCAATTGCGTGAAGCAATTTGCTTCCCTCTTAGCTTGATTAATCTTGCATGCAATACTTAATCCTCCAAGCCCATGCAATTTGCGTCCCAAGACTTGGATAAGTTGCATGCGTGATTCATCTTTCAATCTTGATTAATCTTGCATGCAATACTTAATCCACCAAGTCTCTACAAGTTGCATCTCAAAACTTGGATAAGTTGCGTGTGTGATCAATCCTCCAAGCCTAGCAGTCGGTGGCCAACGTGCACAACAATCCGAATTACACCGATGTGAAATTTTGGAATCATTTGAACCCGGTTCATTTGATACATGCGAATCATGCTTAAAAGGCAAGATGACCAAATTACCCTTTTCTGGAAAAGGTAATCTAGTGGGAGAATTGCTTGGTCTTATACATACTGATGTATGTGGACCAATGTCAACTCTTGCACAAGGAGGCTATAGCTACTTCATCACCTTTATCGATGATCACTCACGATTCGGGTATGTGTTCTTAATGAAACACAAATCTGAAGCTTTTGAGAAATTCAAAGAATTCAGAAATGAAGTAGAGAAACAGCTTAGCAAAAGTATTAAGATACTTCGATCCGATCGGGGTGGTGAATACTTGAGTCAAGAGTTTCAAGATTATCTTAGGGACAATGGGATACTGTCCCAATGGACTCCGCCGTATACACCACAGCATAATGATGTATCTGAGAGGCCCAACCGAACCTTGATGGACATGGTTAGGTCGATGATGAATCATGCAACTCTTCCAAAATCCTTTTGAGGCTATGCACTTAAGACAGCTGTTTACTTGCTAAACAGAGTCCCGACCAAGGTAGTCTCTACTACTCCGTATGAGATATGGAATAGTAAGAAACCTCACTTAACTCACCTTAAGATATGGGGTTGTCCTGCTTATGTGAAGCGGGTTGTATCAGACAAATTGGATGCTAAGTCTGATAAGTGTCTATTTATTGGATACCCTAAGGAAACGAAGGGATACCAATTCTATCATCCCTTGGAACAAAAGGTGTTTGTTTCAAGGCATGTTGTATTTCTGGAAAAAGAGTTTCTTTTACAAGAAAACAGTGGGAGTGGCATTGAACTTGATGAAGTTCAAGAAACTCCAATAGACATTACAGAGACACCTAGTCTAGACCCACAACCGATAACTCATAGTGATGAGCTATCAGTTGAACCTAAAACAACACCACCTCATAGACATTACATGTAACGCCCGACCTTATATCTACCATAAAGGTGGGGTTACGCGTCCATACATCCATATCATTATATCATGTTAAACATGTATATCCAAACAAAACAATTACAATACATGAACTAGTAATAAGCATGCTTATTGAAGACTAATTTACCAAGCAAGGTTTACTTCATTTCTTTTATATCTACATGCATTCACAACCTAATATGAAGATCATTTAACACACTATAGCATGGAATAAACATGGTCATGGTTTGAACAAGATACAACATAGGAATATAGCAAGAGTTATCTAGTCTTAGATACATTCAAAAGAAGCATTCATAAGAAACAGAAAATGGTAATTATCTAACATTTTACTTAGCATGCATACTACAAAGTCTAGACATTAATGATAGTGTTATCTAGCATGACATAGGTTCCATATCCCTAACTTAATCGCAGTAGAGTAGTCATGATCATCACCCATTCAGAGTATAGCAATACAATTTCAATAGTAATTATAGGAAGCAGTTTAGATTCTAGACAAAACAAGGTAGATAGAATCTTTCGTTCTTTCCCGAGCCATCACCACACACATCCTCCAACCTTCCCTCTGCCTCTTCCTTTAGTTCGAGTATTTCTTACCGCTATCTGCAGCATAAGAAAAATAACAGGAACTAGTAAGCAAAACATGCTTAGTAAGAATCCGGGCCTACTCGCAAAATCCATATCAATACATCATATCATGTACACCATAATCATATAGAATTATCAGCATCATAAGCATCTCATCAAAGCATCATAAACATCACATCAATTTATCTCTAAGTACTTTACGGAACAAGATCACATGATGAGAAATGTTTTTCAAAAAGTTCCATAATGGTAAGTACTTCAAAATATCATATCATCATCCAGGGCCCAGTTGTCGTACCACATCATGCGCGTTCCCTAATAAATTGGGGTAGCGAGCCACCAATCTAATTAGAGCAGGACCCTTCCGTCCTACCAATGCCATGACCTTAACATGCTCATTGGATTTGTTTAACGACCCCCTTCCGAGTCGGGTAAACAACTTTCCAAAGTAAAGTAATTTATCATGCAATTACTCATATATGTATATGCCTAAAGGTACTCTTAATCACTTCTCAAAGGGACACACCACGCATTCGGGTGCTCTTGATCCCCTAGGGACACACCACGCATTCGGGTGCTCTTGATCCCAGTTTCAATAGAGTATCTCCTTTTTAGGCATATTATCAACCACATCATGTTCTTATCATCAAGGTGCCCCATGGGCTATAAAACATACTTTTATACCTAACAAGATAGGTCACATAAATTATACACACATCACATATGTAGTAGCATGCTTCATGTTAACAATTGACCATGGTTTATACTTCAAAGTGAGGTTAGATTCCACTAACCCTAACTTACAAGGGTGGCCGAATGGTGTAACATGGCTAGGCTAGGTTTTAGACATCCAACCTTCACACAAACATTCACACAAACATGTTATCTACACCACTAATCATGGGAACATAATAGGATATCAAGCAACACAAAAACTCTAGCCATTCTTCTCTTGGCCGAAACCTTGTAGGGTACCAAACCCTAATTTTTGTCCTTCCAAAAATTTGGAAATATCGCATATGAGTATAAAGTCCCTAGGGGTACTAGCATATATCAAAGCTTGATCAAAAATCCCCTTCTTGGACCTCCAAGCATAGGTGGCCGAAACCTTGTAGGACACCAAACCCTAGTTTTTGTCTTCTCAAAAATTTAGAAAACAACATACATCCATACCCTAAGTTCTTAGGGATATCCTCATGTATCAAGAAGCAACCAAAACCCATTTCATGGTGGTGGCCGAATGGTTACAAGGGAAGAAGGTTCCCTTTTCAACAACAACAACAAGAAGAACATACTAATCAAACGAAACGATTACACTGCAGGCGAGAGGATACTTACTTCCTAGCGCTGGAAATTTCTTTAAACCGTAGGGTACCCTACACTTGGAGGGTATGTGAAGATCCTCTTTTCTTCCAACTTTTCCCTAAGAGTTCCTTGGTCTTGGTAGAGGCAAAGACACTTGGCTTTCCTCCTTGTAGTTGCCCTAGGGTTAGAACCCTTGGATGAGGGTTTTCGAAAATGGAAGAAGAGAAGAAGATGATGGAGGTTTCGGTTGGGAGAAGTGAAGAGGAAGAAGAAAAGAAATGGAAGTTATTCCAACTTCCCATATTTATACCTTTCTCATGAAAAGACATGTCTCTTCACTCTTACCCACTTAACAAGCATGTTCCTTTCTCCTTCTACATGAAATATTGCTTGGTTCATTGGTTATGACATGGTGAGTGCAACTAGGAGGTCCAAGGTTCAATCCTTGCTTCCTCCACTTTGCACTTTCTTTTTTAGCACCATTCATTTCCAAGCCCAATAAACCAAGCCCATCATGAAATTTCATAATATGAATAATATTTTATGAATTCAGAATATTTCATAATATTCCAAAAATATTATTTCATAATATTTTTAATAATTCCATATTCATGAATATAATATTTCATGCTAATATTTCATGATAATAATATTTCATGAATATAATATTTCATGCATTCATAACATTTCATTATAACCATTTTCATACATTGTCATGATTCTACATTGACAAATTTGGGGTGTTACAATCCTCCCCCTCTTATAGAAAGTTCGTCCCGAACTTAAAACAGTTCCGGGTACTTTGATCGCATCGTATCTTCCTGTTCCCAGGTGGCTTCTTCGAACTGCTCGTTCCGCCACAGAACCTTTACTAAGGATATTTCCTTGTTCCTTAGTCTCTTAAATTCCCGATCAAGGATCTGGATCGGTCGGCGTTCGGAACTAAGACTCTCTTGTTCTTGCACTGGTGGGGGTTCTATCATTTGAATCGCATCAGGGATACACTTCTTGAGCATCGATACATGGAAGACGTTGTGGATAGCCGCCATTTCTGGCGGTAACTCCAGCTCGTAGGCCACCTTGCCTACTCGTCTCAAAATCTGATAGGGTCCCACGTATCGCGGACTCAGTTTCCCCTTCTTTCCGAATCTCATCACCCCTTTCATAGGGGCTACCTTCAGAAATACCGAATCCCCAACCTCAAACTCGAGCGGTCTGCGTCGCTTATCAGCGTAACTCTTTTGCCGACTCTGAGCAGTCTCTATCCTCTGGCGGATATTCTTTATGGCCTGAGTGGTCTCATCGATAATATCGATCTGGAGTCCCATCTCCCTCCTTTCACCACTCTCATGCCAGCATAAAGGAGATCTGCATTTTCTTCCGTATAGTGCTTCGTACGGTGCCATCCCGATAGTAGCCTGATAACTGTTGTTGTAAGCAAACTCTGCCAGGCTCAGGTATCGACACCAGCTTCCCTTGAAGTCCAAGGCGCAAGCTCGCAACATATCTTCTAGTATCTGGTTTACTCGTTCAGTCTGCCCGTCAGTCTGGGGATGAAAGGCTGTACTGAACTTCAGCTTCGTGCCAAGGGCCTTCTGCACGTGTCCCCAAAAATCAGAAGTAAATCGACCGTCTCGGTCAGAGACGATGGTCTTGGGGACCCCGTGTAGTCGGACAATATCCTTGACGTACAGTTGCGCCAACTGCTCAACTGAATAAGTCATCCTGATAGCCAGAAAATGTGCAGACTTGGTCAGCCGGTCCACAAAAACCCATATACTATCATATCCATTCGTAGTCCGAGGCAGCCCTGATATGAAATCCATAGATATGTCCTCCCATTTCCACTCGGGAATAGGTAGAGGCTGCAGAACTCCCCCAGGTCTCTGATGTTCTGCTTTGACCCTCTGGCAGGTCAAACACATGCTGATATAATGGGCTACATCTTTCTTCATGCCGGACCACCAAAATTTACCCTTCAGATCTTGATACATCTTGGTAGACCCAGGATGCATCGCATAAGGTGTGCCGTGGGCTTCCTCGAGTATTCTTGTCCGTAAATCGGAGTCGTCGGGAACGCATAATCGATCCTGGAGATATAAGACTCCACTATCGGAAATCCGAAATCCCTCGTCCTTGCCTTCAAGAATCTCTTGCTTGATTCTCTGAAAACTCGGATCAAGATTCTGCTTCTCCAGAATACCATCAAATAATGTCGGCGCAATCTGTAGAGTAGAAAGCTGTCCCGATATAATCTCGATTCCGAAATCCATAATCTCTTTCCCTAAGGGTTGTGACAAAGCCGACAAAGATATTAAAGTAGCACATGATTTTCTACTCAGAGCATCGGCTACCTTGTTGGCTTTTCCCGGATGGTACAGGATCTCACAATCATAATCCTTGACCAATTCGAGCCATCGGCGTTGTCGCATATTCAGGTCTTTCTGGGTGAAGAAATACCGCAGACTCTGGTGATCAGTAAAGACCTTGCACTGAGTGCCATATAAATAATGCCTCCATGTTTTCAGCGCAAAGACCACCGCTGCTAATTCCAAATCATGGGTAGGATAATTCTTTTCATGTTCCTTCAGTTGCCTAGAGGCATAGGCAATTACCTTCCCATTTTGCATAAGTACAGCTCCGAGTCCAAGTTTGGATGCGTCGCTGTACATATCGAAACCCGTATCATTTTCCGGAAGAGTCAATATAGGAGCGCTAGTCAGTCTCCTTTTCAGTTCAGAGAAACTCTTCTCACATTCCTCGGTCCAGGTATATTTCTTATCTTTCTTTGTAAGAGCTGTCATAGGGGCTGCAATCCGAGAGAAATTCTCTACGAATTTTCTGTAGTAACCTGCTAACCCCAGAAAACTTCTGACCTCACTGGCATTCTTGGGTCTGGACCAGTTACTTACGGCCTCAATTTTAATTGGGTCGACCATCACTCCGTCCTTGGAGATAATATGTCCCAAGAATGACACTTGATCCAGCCAGAACTCACATTTAGAAAATTTAGCATACAGTTGTTCTTTCTGAAGAATCTGTAATACTATACCCAAGTGCTCTGCATGCTCTTCGGAAGTCCTCGAATAAATAAGGATGTCGTCGATGAAGACGATCACAAATCTGTCGAGAAATGCCAAGAAAATCCGATTCATAAGATCCATGAATATTGCCAGAGCATTAGTGACTCCAAACGGCATCACTACGAACTCATAATGTCCGTATCTCGTCCGGAAAGCAGTTTTGGGTATGTCCTCATTTTTCACCCGGACTTGATGATAACCAGACCTCAGATCGATCTTAGAGAAAACCCTAGCTCCCTTTAACTGATCGAACAGATCATCTATCCTGGGTAGAGGGTACCTATTCTTTATGGTCACATTGTTTAATGCCCGATAGTCGATACACATACGCATCGACCCATCCTTCTTCTTCACGAACAGTACGGGAGCTCCCCAGGGGGAATGACTAGGGCGAATAAGTCCCTTGTCGAGAAGCTCTTGTAGCTGTCCTTGCAATTCCTTCAATTCAGTCGGCGCCATTCGGTATGGTGCTTTCGAGATGGGGTTAGTACCAGGAATCAAATCAATGGCAAATTCAACATCTCTTTCAGGTGCTAACCCAGGCAAGTCGTCAGGAAATACCTCTGGATAGTTGCATACGACTTCGACGTCTTCTAGCTTCGGGTCCTCTCTAGGACGAGTATCAACTACATGAGCTAGAAATCCAGAACATCCATTCTCTAACATTTTCCTTGCCTTCAGAGCCGATAAGAATTTGCCAGTCTTCTTCTTCGGCTCGCCGATAAATTCAAAGAGAATTCCCCTGTCGGAATTCGGTGAACTCATCGAAATGTCTGTTGGTCACCCTCATATGAAAGAACTCCTCCAGAAATTCAGACTCGAAATCCTTCCATTTCATCTGGTCCACTGGTCTTCTGGCCTTCACCCGTTCCCACCACATCCGAGCATCGCCGGAGAGGCAAAACGAGACACACTTGACCTTCTCGTGTTCCGGCCAGTCAAGAAGTTCTACAGTGCTTTCCACTGTTTTGAGCCAGGACTGGGCATCCCACGGCTCGCAGATGCCGGAGAACTTATCCGGCTTCAGTCGTTGCCACTGTATCAAATAGGCCTCTTGTCGGACTGCTCTGGCCATAGTGTCCGAGGGCGCCTGTGCAGTCGGAGGCTCAGTGGTTACGGCGTTCTGACTTCCCGCAGGAGTGGCAGTGTTAATCTGCTGGGTCATCAGAGTGGTTATCATCTGCTGCTGCTCAGTGACCTGACGCTGCAGCTCAGTGATCACCTGCATCAGATCAGGTGGGGGTGTTGTCTCGTTACCCCTAGTTCTACGCCCTCTAGTCATATCTATTAACAGTAAATAGATAGATATAAGCCTTAACACCACTTTGTTAGGCAAGCATCAATCATCTCATATAGTAGTACTGTACATGAAATAAATAAAGCGAGTTTAGGATTTCTTACTTGGAAGCGGCAGAAGGGAGCTTGATGTGTGTGTGATGGAGGGGAAATCTGCTCTGATACCAACTTGTAACGCCCGACCTTATATCTACCCTAAAGGTGGGGTTACGCGTCCATACATCCATATCATTATATCATGTTAAACATGTATATCCAAACAAAACAATTACAATACATGAACTAGTAATAAGCATGCTTATTGAAGACTAATTTACCAAGCAAGGTTTACTTCATTTCTTTTATATCTACATGCATTCACAACCTAATATGAAGATCATTTAACACACTATAGCATGGAATAAACATGGTCATGGTTTGAACAAGATACAACATAGGAATATAGCAAGAGTTATCTAGTCTTAGATACATTCAAAAGAAGCATTCATAAGAAACAGAAAATGGTAATTATCTAACATTTTACTTAGCATGCATACTACAAAGTCTAGACATTAATGATAGTGTTATCTAGCATGACATAGGTTCCATATCCCTAACTTAATCGCAGTAGAGTAGTCATGATCATCACCCATTCAGAGTATAGCAATACAATTTCAATAGTAATTATAGGAAGCAGTTTAGATTCTAGACAAAACAAGGTAGATAGAATCTTTCGTTCTTTCCCGAGCCATCACCACACACATCCTCCAACCTTCCCTCTGCCTCTTCCTTTAGTTCGAGTATTTCTTACCGCTATCTGCAGCATAAGAAAAATAACAGGAACTAGTAAGCAAAACATGCTTAGTAAGAATCCGGGCCTACTCGCAAAATCCATATCAATACATCATATCATGTACACCATAATCATATAGAATTATCAGCATCATAAGCATCTCATCAAAGCATCATAAACATCACATCAATTTATCTCTAAGTACTTTACGGAACAAGATCACATGATGAGAAATGTTTTTCAAAAAGTTCCATAATGGTAAGTACTTCAAAATATCATATCATCATCCAGGGCCCAGTTGTCGTACCACATCATGCGCGTTCCCTAATAAATTGGGGTAGCGAGCCACCAATCTAATTAGAGCAGGACCCTTCCGTCCTACCAATGCCATGACCTTAACATGCTCATTGGATTTGTTTAACGACCCCCTTCCGAGTCGGGTAGACAACTTTCCAAAGTAAAGTAATTTATCATGCAATTACTCATATATGTATATGCCTAAAGGTACTCTTAATCACTTCTCAAAGGGACACACCACGCATTCGGGTGCTCTTGATCCCCTAGGGACACACCACGCATTCGGGTGCTCTTGATCCCAGTTTCAATAGAGTATCTCCTTTTTAGGCATATTATCAACCACATCATGTTCTTATCATCAAGGTGCCCCATGGGCTATAAGACATACTTTTATACCTAACAAGATAGGTCACATAAATTATACACACATCACATATGTAGTAGCATGCTTCATGTTAACAATTGACCATGGTTTATACTTCAAAGTGAGGTTAGATTCCACTAACCCTAACTTACAAGGGTGGCCGAATGGTGTAACATGGCTAGGCTAGGTTTTTGACATCCAACCTTCACACAAACATTCACACAAACATGTTATCTACACCACTAATTATGGGAACATAATAGGATATCAAGCAACACAAAAACTCTAGCCATTCTTCTCTTGGCCGAAACCTTGTAGGGTACCAAACCCTAATTTTTGTCCTTCCAAAAATTTGGAAATATCGCATATGAGTATAAAGTCCCTAGGGGTACTAGCATATATCAAAGCTTGATCAAAAATCCCCTTCTTGGACCTCCAAGCATAGGTGGCCGAAACCTTGTAGGACACCAAACCCTAGTTTTTGTCTTCTCAAAAATTTAGAAAACAACATACATCCATACCCTAAGTTCTTAGGGATATCCTCATGTATCAAGAAGCAACCAAAACCCATTTCATGGTGGTGGCCGAATGGTTACAAGGGAAGAAGGTTCCCTTTTCAACAACAACAACAAGAAGAACATACTAATCAAACGAAACGATTACACTGCAGGCGAGAGGATACTTACTTCCTAGCGCTGGAAATTTCTTTAAACCGTAGGGTACCCTACACTTGGAGGGTATGTGAAGATCCTCTTTTCTTCCAACTTTTCCCTAAGAGTTCCTTGGTCTTGGTAGAGGCAAAGACACTTGGCTTTCCTCCTTGTAGTTGCCCTAGGGTTAGAACCCTTGGATGAGGGTTTTCGAAAATGGAAGAAGAGAAGAAGATGATGGAGGTTTCGGTTGGGAGAAGTGAAGAGGAAGAAGAAAAGAAATGGAAGTTATTCCAACTTCCCATATTTATACCTTTCTCATGAAAAGACATGTCTCTTCACTCTTACCCACTTAACAAGCATGTTCCTTTCTCCTTCTACATGAAATATTGCTTGGTTCATTGGTTATGACATGGTGAGTGCAACTAGGAGGTCCAAGGTTCAATCCTTGCTTCCTCCACTTTGCACTTTCTTTTTTAGCACCATTCATTTCCAAGCCCAATAAACCAAGCCCATCATGAAATTTCATAATATGAATAATATTTTATGAATTCAGAATATTTCATAATATTCCAAAAATATTATTTCATAATATTTTTAATAATTCCATATTCATGAATATAATATTTCATGCTAATATTTCATGATAATAATATTTCATGAATATAATATTTCATGCATTCATAACATTTCATTATAACCATTTTCATACATTGTCATGATTCTACATTGACAAATTTGGGGTGTTACATTACAGGGTTTAGCATGATGAACCTTTCGAGCTCATGAAGGGGGCATCATCAACCTGACTCACCAGGACACGGATTCCGTCAATAATTAACGACACATCATATTATTAATATTATCTCCCAACTTACCGGGTCTATCGATCTAACAGAATAGATCTCGCCCATTGGTAAATTAAAGAAATAATAGTTAATAATATATGCCCGTTATTATATTGGGATTAAGGGATCGTACTCCATAATAAAGTTTAAGGTCCTATCCAATTATCGAGTCAGTACAAATTGGATAACCTCGTGTTTTGGTCCTGCTCAATGTACTCAAAGCACACTAGTGTAATCCTATGGTTAAGATCAACCACACCTAATTACACTACAACCATTCCGATGGGTTGTCCAATTCCATCTCGGTTGTGGGCCTCTATTTATTCTAAGCAAGGAACTGATAACATGATCTTCCGTGTGACACCACACACCATGTTATCTACAATGCAAAGTAATTGGACTTCATGCATGTACTAATATAAACATGCACCTAGTGTGGTTGTGATTATCTTTTCAAAATAAAGATGTTCATATATATAAAAGAAGCATGTCTTTCAGTATACACATCTAACACCTAGAAGTAAATCTCTCTTTTTAAATTGAGTTGTTGATAATAAATGCTTAGGTAGTATAGATTGAATAAATAGCCATTGTAGATACCATGTTAGTTCTTTTGGCATTTTTTCTCAATGAGTAGGAATAAATGTATCCCTCTAGGTTGTCTCCATATCATTTTAGAGTCTCTTGAAAGCAAATTAAATTTGGTTGATAAAACTTAGGATTTGAGTTTATGGATGAAATTCTTGGATGCTTGAGTACTACTTGGTCATGGATTCAAGATTAATGACTTGAGATGAATTATTTCTACCTAGTGAGGATTTGACCTAATTTTTGAGATACACACATGTGATTGTGCTTTAGAACTTGCTTAGGTTCTTTCAAAATCATACTTCTATGATTGGTTCACATATATAGCAGTTAATCACTTTGTCTTTCCTTTACATATCGATTTTTGCAATAATCATTGTTGATACATACTATATTCTTTTCCCTTTCCCTATTTTTTTTCTGCTCATAACTATATTTCTCCATAGACTTGGTTGTTTGGAATGGTTCTTGATGTTACTTTGCCCGAGACAGACAAAAGCTCAAGTGTGGGGGAGGTGGCTAGTGTTTTGGAAATATTTTGTATCAAGGATGCAATTTATTCAAATGAAGGAAGGGTGTCAATTCGAGTTGAGTTTTGTATCAAGAAGGAGTTGCAAGAAGTGGCTAGGGAAGTGACCAGTGACGCATTGCAAGTAGAGAAGAAGAAAAAAAAAGAGAGAAAGGAGAAGAAAAGCTGCTATGAAAGCAGCTGGAAAAAAAACAGAAAACAGAAAAAAGAAGAAAAGAAAAGAAGGAAAAAAAAGAATAAACATGAAGCATCAGGAGATGGGTGAGAATTCTGAAGTAGAAGTTGTGAACGAGAAGCTATTTGAATGCAAGAATGGGCTATTGATTGAAAGAAGGAAAGTATTTGCAGAAATCAGCTACCAGTTCTGTAATTTCAGCTACTGATCTTCATCTGATCGGTCTCCAGACCGATCAAGAGTAGTCCGTCCGGTCCCCAGTCCGATCAGGAAATGGCTGACCGGTCTCTGGACCGATTAATGAAGCTGGTACAGAACCGAACCCTGAATTCAGTATTGTTCCTCCTCCAAATCAGCTGATACCTACCCGCCACAACTCTGATTTCATTGAGAAGACTATACAAGAGGGCAAAGTGCATTAGAAACATTCTTGAGCATCTAAGTCTTCCACTTCCTTAACTTCTCTATTTTCTCATTCTCTATTTTATTTCTATCATTTCATATTTCCTTAATTTGTTCAAATAAACTATTGTAGATGTGGATTCAGGGCAAGAATGATGGTAGAGAGTAGATAATAAGCAAGCTTACGGTAGTGCAAGAAACATGTTGTGTTTGAGTGAGCTCCACTTCACCACAAATGTGGAATTTATGAAGAGAGCCACTAAATATTTCCTTGAGAGGCTTGTTGTGTGTTTAGTTTGTAACGACCCGTAAAATTTTCTCAATATTTTCTTTAAAATATTGATCATGCCTAAATAGATTCTCGAGGAACATAGGGATACTAGTATGAACCTTAGCATGATTATCCATGATTTTCCCATATAGATTAAGAAGCTAAGTAATAATGGGCCTTACATGGGCCCTTCTAATACCATGGTCATTAAGAGACCTTAGGTAAAATTTTATCATGAATGGAAATGGATTTCAATTAGAAATATTAACATGAGCCTTAGTGGGCTCTTATATGGGCCTTGGCAAAAATAATTATAAAAGTAATAAAAAGAAGTGCATGCAACAAGGATTGAACCTTGAACCTAGTGTATCACCATGCATGTACTAACCAATTCACCTAGCAAGGGAGTGCTAGTAGAGAATGAAGAGGATTTTAGTTAAGGCTTAAGGAAGTGAAGAGTCACCATGAGAAGAGGCACCATGCCCCTTCACTTGCCTCCTTGCTTAGTATATAAGAGAGGGATGGGAAATGAAGAGATAACTTGGCACTTAAGTTATAGCTTCTCCTCCTCTTCTCTTCCATCAAAGCTTCCCTCTCTCCTTCTTCCTCCTCCTAGCCGAAACCCACAAGGGGTTTTCTCCCTTGGAAAAGCTTCACAAGGGGACTCTCTCTTGAAGATCCAAGGCTTCCTACAAGGCTACAAGGGCTAGGGGTGATCAAGGGACAACAAGGTCTTCATCCTCTTCTCTATTTAGGGTCTATAACCAAGACACCAAGTGTAAGACTCCCTCACCCGTGGTATAATTGTTTTCCTTGATGTCTATCATGATTTAAGTTTGTGTTTAGGATCTAAGTTGAGAAAACCATGAGGCTTGGGTCCTAGGGTTTCGTCCAAGCCTTGTATTTAGGTTTAGGGATGATGTAAACCCTCACTCATGCTCCCTAATGTTTTCTTATGATAAATAAAGAATAAATTATGACTTGGGGAAATTTTGTAGCACCCTAAAGCCCTATACAAGTTTCGGCCACCAACATGTTTTCATGGTTAGGATTGGATCTAACTCTCTAATAATATTTCTTATATTTTCTCATGATGCAAGGGATGTTAATGGTGATTTATGTGAATTTTTACATGCCTTATGACCCTTGTAAGTTTCGGCCAAGTTAGGTTATGGGGCAAGGAGTTAGGGCTAACTCCAAGCAAAGATTCTAATGGTTTCCTATGGTGTTGTATGTAAGGTATTAGATGCAAATTGGGAAGTGTATGAATTTTTCCATGTACTTGGGACCCTATAGGGTTTCGGCCAAGGTCAATTTGTAGGGCTAAAACTTAGGGTTAGCCCTAATCATGAGTTCTAATGGCTTCCTATGACATAGTATGTATTGTATGAGTTTTCTTCACTTATGGTATCTTATATGTTAGGATCCCTCTTCTTCCAACTTTCGGCCAAGCACCCCAATTAGGGTTTAGGTTGAGTTAGGGTTTCAAGAATACTTGTTTATGGCTTATTATGATGTACATATATAGGTTCAAGCATGTGGTATGAATTTTATATTACCTAAAACCCTAACCTTAAGTGTTATGCTTCACGATTTTGTATGTTTATGTTAGATACCATGTTTAGTAGGTTTCATTCATGAATGTTTTACGTTCTAATCCATGAACACATGTGTTATGAAGAAGGTCTCATGTTTGTGTAAAATGATGCATATTTTAAGTTAAACGCCTATGATAGCTATATGGTTAAGTAGACCTATGCATGTTCTATGTTGAATGCCATGAACCTAGGTAGTATGTATCATATTCATATGAATCCTACCCATGCACGCTTATGATAGGTACTATGATTATGTATGCTAAGTGACATGTACTATGTATGAAATGCATGCTTACCTTATGTACCATGATCATGCAAGCTTTATGAACTAAGATGATATTTATGCCTTAAGGCATAATTATGTATGTATGTCATGTCTTATGAATGAAGATGATGAATGAAGATAATGTTTATGCCTTGAGGGCATAATGATGTTATGAATTAAGTATGAATGATGAAATGTCAAGTATGCTTTATGTCATGCTTCATGTAACAAGGTTATGTTTATGTCTTTAAGTATGCTATGTATGTTCTATGAATGATGAAGCATGTGAAGTTATTTTACTTTATGAATGGGCTTGTACCAGACCGAAGTAAGGGTCCAAGGGATGGGCACCTTAAGAACGTCTCGGTTCTGGACTACCGTAGCTGTCCACGGTTCTGGGACTACCGTAGCTGTCCAACAGGGATAGACACCTTAAGAACGCCTCGGTTTTTGGAACTACCGTAGCTGTTCCTACCCTAGTAGTTCGAGACTAGCTACCTCGTATTTACTTAGGTTTGCGCGCATATGATGTATATATGTGGTACAAGCCGGGGACCCCCATGATGTTATGATTATGTTTAAGTATCTATAATTATGGTTTTCAAATAAGCATCCTTATGTTATATGCATTTGACTCATGCATCCATTCATGTTATGCATCCATGTCATGTTAAGTATTTCATATGTTTATGTTTATGCCAAGAACCATGCCATGTTAAGTATTTCATATGTTTATGTTTATGCCAAGAACCATGCCATGTTAAGTATTTCATATATTTATGTTTATGCCAAGAACCATGCCATGTTAAGTATTTCATATGTTTATGTCTATGACCAGAACCATGACATGTTGTTATGTTATGACAAGAATCATGCTATGTTAAGTGTTTTATATGCCTATGTTTTGTATCAAGAACTTTTATAGGTTAAGAATGTTATATGTTTTATGTTATGTGATGTATGGTTTTAGTGAGTAGGAAAGAGTCTTACTAAGCCTATGTGCTTATAGTTTTACTTTCTTATACCGCAGATCAAGCAAGAGGATAGTAGGGGAAGCAGCAGGAGGGGCAAGAGTGTGTGTGTGGCAGTGACATGGCAAGAGAAAAGAAAAGTTTTTAATGTCTATACTCTGTCACGTGTCCGATATTTTGCGAGTCTCCTGGTATACATGTAATGGTTTTGTCAAAAAAAAATATGCACTTGCTACTTATGTTCCCTAATGGATGACTTATGTGACTTATATCATGATGCTAAGTATGATGTTAATATGTTAAGTTACCATGTCACTATGTTTAGGAATGATAGTTGAGACATGTATACATGATTCAAGTATTAGTTGCATGGGTTAAACGCATATGTATAAAGTTTTAAATGTTTCCGCTGCAGTAAGATATTCATATGCCTATATGTATGTTAGCGTAACGCCGTCTCTCGCCACACCGTAAGGTCTGGAAAAAAAGACGGGCGTTACAGGTTGGTATCAGAGCAGTTTGCCATCTCACTACACACACATCAAGCCTTCTTCCTGCAGCTTCCAAGTAAGTACCTCTATGCATACCTTATTTTCATTTATGATTCTAGAATATGCAAGTATGTATGATACCTTATGATTCTAGAATATGCAAGTATGAATGATGACCTCTATGCATACCTTATTTTCCTTTATGATTCTAGAATATGCAAGTGTGGATGATAACTTATGATTCTAGAATATGCAAGCATGAATGATACCTTATGATAAAAAGTACTTTTAGGGTATGTAATATGAACGATACTTTACCTTATTTTTATGAAACCAAGTACTTTAGAATTGGATATGCGGGTAGGAATAACAAAAACTTATATTAGTCATACTTGTCTTTTTATAAAGAGAAGCATGGCTAGAAGACAGAGTAACAAACTTAATGAGACAACTCCATCGCCTGACCTGATGCAATTAGTGACCCAACTTCAGTGTCAAGTTACCGAGCAGCAGCAAACCATTAATACCTTGATGAATCAACAAGAAAATTCTACCACTCCACCCGTGAACCAGACTGCTATACCCGTCGTGCCCACGGTTACGCAAACCCCTCCGACAGGCCCGACCACTGTAGCACGACAAGAGGCTTATCTAATCCAGTGGTTGAGGCTGAAACCGAAAAATTTCTCGGGTGCCGGCGAACCATGGGATGCCCAAGCGTGGTTCAAGACAGTAGAAAGTACAATGGAGCTGTTGGACTGGCCTGAACATGAGAAGATCAAGTGTGTATCATTCTGCCTTTCTGGGGATGCCAGAATGTGGTGGGAAAGGGTCAAGGCCAAGAGACAGGTGAACCAGATGACGTGATCAGATTTTGAATCAGAGTTCTTCGAAGAATTCTTCAATATGAGTGTCACAAACAAACACTATAACGAGTTCACGGAATTCCGACAGGGCAACCTCTCAGTCAATGAAGCCATGAAGAAATTTAACCGACTGGCTCGCCTATGCCCTGAGCTGGTCCGCACTGAGAAAGAAAGGGTCCGACTTATGCTGAAGATGTTGCGGCCCGAAATAGCTCTGAACGTGGCCGGCAGAGTTAACAGACCGCAGACCGCCGAGGAGTTGTTTAGTGGTGCCCTACTCACTGAGCACTATCTAAACAATATCAATCAGCAAAGGAAGGTGCTAAATGAAAGTAAGAATCAAGTTCACTCCGGGATTCTCGATTCTTCCTTTCATTATCCATGATGTTCTCCCCTTTAATTATCGCTCAGGAGGTCAAAAACCCCAGAGTACCAACGCTAACTGGAGGGGAGACCAAAGTGGTAAACGGAAGCCATGGAACAACCCCCAAGGGGGCCCAGTAAATAAACAGTCCAAGCCTTCCCCGTGCGCGACATGCGGAAAAAGGCACCTCGGGGAATGCCGCAAAGGTATGAACTGGTGTTTCACCTGTGGAGTGGAAGGGCATATGGTGGCGTACCGTCCTACCAAGAACCAGGCCCCTCCCCAACAACTCGTTCAGTACCAGGGTGCACCAGTGAAACTACACTATATGCAAGCTGAGCTGGAAGGTACCCCGATGTTGGAGGCCCCACCAACTATGACAAGTGCCAGGGTTTTCTCTATTACCAAGGAGGACGCTGCGGAAGCTTCTACGGTTGTCACAGGTCACATACTTATTTCCAGTCAGTACGCTACTCGTTCGTTTCTGTGTCATACACTAAGAAGATAGATATGTCTCCACAAGTTTTAGACGGCAAGTTCTTAACGACCCTGCCTTCGGGAGAAATAATGACATCCACTCACGTGTTGCGTGCTGTGCCAATCGGAATCGCAGAAAGAGAACTCTACTGCGATCTGATAGTACTCGACATGCAGGATTATGATGTTATAATGGGAATGGATTTTCTGAGCAAATACGGTGCTTCTATCGAGTGTCGTAAGCGAAAGGTGATCTTTCGACCCGAGGTAGATTCTATGTTTGAATTTATCGGAGCGCCAAGGAAAAGAACTGGGAAATTCTTATTGACTCTCAAAGCACAGAAGATGTTAGACAAGGGATATACTGGATTTCTAGCACATGTGGTTGACGCAAGTCAAATGAAGGATCAGAAGTTAGAAGACGTCAGGGTTGTATGCGAATACCCAGAGGTATTCCCGGATGAATTACCAGGATTAGCTCCTGATAGAGAAGTGGAATTCGAGATCGAATTGGTTCTTGGTACTCTCCTGATAGAGAAGTGGAATTCGAGATCGAAGATGTTAGACAAGGGATATACTGGATTTCTAGCACATGTGGTTGACATAAGTTAAATGAAGGATCAGAAGTTAGAAGACATCAGGGTTGTATGCGAATACCCAGAGGTATTCCCGGATGAATTACCAGGATTAGCTCCTGATAGAGAAGTGGAATTCGAGATCGAATTGGTTCCTGGTACTAACCCGATCTCCAAGGCACCTTACCGTACGGCGCCGGTTGAATTAAAGGAACTCCAAGAACAGCTACAGGAGTTGCTTGATAAGGGACTTATTCGCCCTAGTCATTCTCCATGGGGAGCTCCGGTACTGTTTGTGAAAAAGAAAGACGGATCTATGCGAATGTGCATAGATTATCGAGCACTGAACAACGTGACGATCAAAAATAGGTATCCCCTTCCGAGGATAGATGACCTATTTGACCAATTGAAGGGAGCCACCGTTTTCTCGAAAATCGATCTGAGGTCTGGTTATCATCAAGTTAGAGTGAAACAGGATGATATTCCGAAGACGGCTTTCCGAACAAGGTACGGGCATTTTGAATTCGTTGTTATGCCCTTCGGCGTGACAAATGCTCCTGCTATGTTTATGGACCTTATGAATCGGGTATTCTCGTCCTTCCTTGACAAATTTGTGATCGTCTTCATTGACGATATCCTTATTTATTCGAGAACCCAAGAAGAGCACGCCGAGCACCTGAAGATAGTATTACAGATTCTTCGGAAAAAGCAACTGTACGCAAAGTTCTCCAAATGTGAGTTCTGGCTCGACCAAGTAGGCTTTTTGGGTCATATTATTTCCAAAGATGGGATTATGGTAGACCCAACAAAGATTGAAGCTATGAATAACTGGAGCCGGCCAAAGAACACCAGCGAAATCAGAAGCTTTCTCGGGCTGGCGGGCTATTATCAAAAATTTGTGGAGGACTTCGCGAGAATCGCCGCCCCTCTAATGGCTTTCACCCGGAAGGATAAAAAGTACGAATGGACGGAAAACTGCGAGAGGAGTTTCTTGGAGTTAAAAAGGAGACTTACAAGTGCTCCAATTCTTACCCTTCCGGAAAGTAACCAGAGTTTCGACATGTACAGCGATGCCTCCAAACTGGGACTTGGAGTTGTACTTATGCAGAGTGGTAAGGTCATTGCCTACGCCTCTAGGCAACTCAAAGAACATGAACAGAACTACCCCACTCATGACCTAGAACTAGCAGCGGTGGTCTTCGCTCTTAAGATATAGAGGCATTATCTATATGGAGCGCAGTGTAGGATTTATACAGACCACCAGAGTCTACGATATTTCTTCACTCAGAAAGACCTAAATATGAGACAACGCCGATGGCTTGAGTTGGTGAAGGACTACGACTGTGAGATCTTCTACCATCCAGGGAAGGCAAACAAAGTGGCCGATGCACTCAGCGGGAAGTCGAGTGCCACCTTGATGTCCATATCTATATTACCCCGCCCACTCGAAAGAGAAATTATGAATTTTGGGATCGAGGTTATCTCCGGACGGCTTTCTACCATGACAATAGCACTGACGCTGTTCGAGGACATATTGGAAAAATAAAATGGCGATCCGAGTCTTCAGAGAATCAAACAGGAGATCATAGAAGGAAAGGACGATGGTTTTCGTATAGCCGACGGGGGAGTACTATACCTTAGGGATCGTCTATGTATCCCTAATGTTCCGGAGCTGTGGAGAGATATTTTAGCAGAAGCTCACGGAACCCCTTATTCGATGCATCCGGGATCCACCAAAATGTATCAAGACCTGAAGGGGAAATTCTGGTGGTCCGGTATGAAGAGAGACGTGGCTCAGCATGTTAGCACTTGCCTGACCTGCCAACAAGTGAAAGCAGAACACCAGCGACACGGAGGAGTTCTGTAGCCACTTCCAATTCCGGAATGGAAGTGGGAAGATATCTATATGGACGTTATTTCAGGACTTCCCAGGACTACAAACGGATATGATGCAATATGGGTAATTGTGGACAGGTTGACGAAGTCTACCCACTTCCTAGCAATCAAGATGACCTATCCGATTGAGCAACTAGCTCAGTTATATGCTAAGGAGATAATTAGACTTCATGGAGTTCCCAAGACCATCATCTCAGATAGGGATGGTCGCTTTACTTCACATTTTTGGGAGTGTGTCCCGAAGTCTCTCGGCACTAAATTACGATTCAGCACCGCCTTTCACCCTCAGACTGACGGGCAAACTGAACGAGTGAATCAAGTACTGGAGGATATGTTGCGGGCTTGTGCCCTGGATTTCAAGGGGAGTTGGTGCCAATATCTATGTTTAGCGGAATTCGCTTACAATAATAGCTACCAAGCTACTATCGGAATGGCACCCTATGAAGCCTTGTACGGGAGGAGATGTAGGTCTCCAATCTGTTGGTACGAAGGTGGTGAAAAGAAGGAAATGGGGCTCAAGACGGATTTTATCGACGACACCACCCGGGCTATACAGAACATTCGATGACGGATAGAAGCTGCTCAGAGCCGGTAGAAGAGTTATGCAGATGTCCGACGTAGGCCACTGGAATTCGATATTAGGGATCTGGTATTTCTCAAAGTGGCCCCTATGAAAGGGGTAACGAGATTTGGGAAGAAAGGGAAGCTAGGTCCGCGTTATGTGGGACCGTACCGGATCCTGAGAAGAGTCGGCAGGGTAGCTTACGAGCTGGAGCTGCCTCAAGAGATGTCGGCTATCCATAACGTGTTCCATGTGTCGATGCTCAAGAAGTGCATTCCAAACACAGATCAAGTGATCGAGCCGCAGACGGTACAAGTTCAGGAGAACCTGAGTTTTGAAAGCCGACCTATCCAGATCTTGGATCGGGAAATCAAAAAGCTGAGGAATAAGGAGGTACCCTTAGTCAAGGTCCTATAGCAAAGTCAAAGGATCGAGGAAGCTACCTGGGAACGCGAGGACTAGATAAGACGCAAGTACCCGGAGCTATTCTAAGTTTGAGGACGAACTTTCACGAGGTATGGGGGATTGTAACGACCCGTAAAATTTTCTCAATATTTTCTTTAAAATATTGATCATACCTAAATAGATTCTCGAGGAACATAGGGATACTAGTATGAACCTTAGCATGATTATCCATGATTTTCCCATATAGATTAAGAAGCTAAGTAATAATGGGCCTTACATGGGCCCATCTAATACCATGGCCATTAAGGGACCTTAGGTAAAATTTTATCATGAATGGAAATTGATTTCAATTAGAAATATTAACATGAGCCTTAGTGGGCTCTTATATGGGCCTTGGCAAAAATAATTATAAAAGTAATAAAAAGAAGTGCATGTACCAAGGATTGAACCTTGGACCTAGTGTATCACCATGCATGTACTAACCAATTCACCTAGCAAGGGAGTGCTAGTAGAGAATGAAGAGGATTTTAGTTAAGGCTTAAGGAAGTGAAGGGTCACCATGAGAAGAGGCACCATGCACCTTCACTTGCCTCCTTGCTTAGTATATAAGAGAGGGATGGGAAATGAAGAGATAACTTGGCACTTAAGTTATAGCTTCTCCTCCTCTTCTCTTCCATCAAAGCTTCCCTCTCTCCTTCTTCCTCCTCCTAGCCAAAACCCACAAGGGGTTTTCTCCCTTGGAAAAGCTTCACAAGGGGACTCTCTCTAGAAGATCCAAGGCTTCCTACAAGGTTACAAGGGCTAGGGGTGATCAAGGGACAACAAGGTCTTCATCCTCTTCTCTATTTAGGGTCTATAACCAAGACACCAAGTGTAAGACTCCCTCACCCGTGGTATAATTGTTTTCCTTGATGTCTATCATGATTTAAGTTTGTGTTTAGGATCTAAGTTGAGAAAACCATGAGTCTTGGGTCCTAGGGTTTCGGCCAAGCCTTTATTTAGTTTGGGGATGATGTAAACCCTCACTCATGCTCCCTAATATTTTCTTATGATAAATAAAGAATAAATTATGACTTGGGGAAATTTTGTAGCACCCTAAAGCCCTATACAAGTTTCGGCCACCAACATGTTTTCATGGTTAGGATTGGATCTAACTCTCTAATAATATTTCTTATGTTTTCTCATGATGCAAGGGATGTTAATGGTGATTTATGTGAATTTTTACATGCCTTATGACCCTTGTAAGTTTCGGCCAAGTTAGGTTATGGGGCAAGGAGTTAGGCTAACTCCAAGCAAAGGTTCTAATGGTTTCCTATGGTGTTGTATGTAAGGTATTAGATGCAAATTGGGAAGTGTATGAATTTTTCCATGTACTTGGGACCCTATAGGGTTTCGGCCAAGGTCAATTTGTAGGGCTAAAACTTAGGGTTAGCCCTAATCATGGGTTCTAATGGCTTCCTATGGCATAGTATGTAATGTATGAGTTTTCTTCACTTATGGTATCTTATATGTTAGGATCCCTCTTCTTCCAACTTTCGGCCAAGCACCCCAATTAGGGTTTAGGTTGAGTTAGGGTTTCAAGAATACTTGTTTATGGCTTATTATGATGTACATATATAGGTTCAAGCATGTGGTATGAATTTTATGTTACCTAAAACCCTAACCTTAAGTGCTATGCTTCACGATTTTGTATGTTTATGTTAGATACCATGTTTAGTAGGTTTCATTCATGAATGTTTTAAGTTCTAAGCCATGAACACATGTGTTATGAAGAAGGTCTCATGTTTGTGTAAAATGATGCATATTTTAAGTTAAACGCCTATGATAGCTATATGGTTAAGTAGACCTATGCATGTTCTATGTTGAATGCCATGAACCTAGGTAGTATATATCATATTCATATGAATCCTACCCATGCACGCTTATGATAGGTACTATGATTATGTATGCTAAGTGACATGTACTATGTATGAAATGCATGCTTACCTTATGTATCATGATCATGCAAGCTTTATGAACTAAGATGATATTTATGCCTTAAGGCATAATTATGTATGTATGTCATGTCTTATGAATGAAGATGATGAATGAAGATAATGTTTATGCCTTGAGGGCATAATGATGTTATGAATTAAGTATGAATGATGAAATGTCATGTATGCTTTATGTCATGCTTCATGTAACAAGGTTATGTTTATGTCTTTAAGTATGCTATGTATGTTCTATGAATGATGAAGCATGTGAAGTTATTTTACTTTATGAATGGGCTTGTACCGGACCGAAGTAAGGGTCCAAGGGATGGGCACCTTAAGAACGTCTCAGTTCTGGACTACCGTAGCTGTCCACGGTTCTGGGACTACCGTAGCTGTCCAACAGGGATGTGCACCTTAAGAACGCCTCGGTTTTTGGAACTACCGTAGTTGTTCCTACCCTAGTAGGTTGAGACTAGCTACCTCGTATTTACTTAGGGATGCGCGCATATGATGTATGTATGTATGTACAAGACGGGGACCCCCATGATGTTATGATTATGTTTAAGTATCTATAATTATGGTTTTCAAATAAGCATCCTTATGTTATATGCATTTGACTCATGCATCCATTCATGTTATGCATCCATGCCATGTTAAGTATTTCATATGTTTATGTTTATGCCGAGAACCATGCCATGTTAAGTATTTCATATGTTTATGTTTATGCCAAGAACCATGTCTTGTTAAAGATTTCATATATTTATGTCTATGACCAGAACCATGCCATGTTGTTATGTTATGACAAGAATCATGCTATGTTAAGTGTTTTATATGCCTATGTTTTGTATCAAGAAATTTTATAGGTTAAGAATGTTATATGTTTTATGTTATGCGATGTATGGTTTTAGTGAGTAGGAAAGATTCTTACTAAGCCTATGTGTTTATAGTTTTACTTTCTTATACCGCAGATCAAGCAAGAGGATAGTAGGGGAAGCAGCAGGAGGGGCAAGAGTGTGTGTGTGGCAGTGACATGGCAAGAGAAAAGAAAAGTTTTTAATGTCTATACTCTGTCACGTGTCCGATATTTTGCGAGTCTCCTGCTATACTTATAATGATTTTGTCAAAAAAAATATGCACTTGCTACTTATGTTCCCTAATGGATGACTTATGTGACTTATATCATGATGCTAAGTATGATGTTAATATGCTAAGTTACCATGTCACTATGTTTAGGAATGATAGTTGAGACATGTATACATGATTCAAGTATTAGTTGCATGGGTTAAACGCATATGTATAAAGTTTTAAATGCTTCCGCTGCAGTAAGATATTCATATGCCTATATGTATGTTAGCGTAACGCCGTCTCTCGCCACACCGTAAGGTCTGGAAAAAAAGACGGGCATTACATAGTTTATCTCAATGAATCATGAAGGATGAAATTGGCTAAGTTGTTGATTTATGGACAAGTTGCTAGTCCATTGAGCTTAGATTTTTGAGAATTGACAACCTTAGATAATTTCTTTTCAACTGTTTCTAAATATGATTGAGAATAATCTAAGGGGGTACATATTTAGTTAGCTAGCACGAGACGCTCAAGTTTAAGTGTGGGGGAGTTGATAACTGCTATTTTGTTGATTGTTTTATGCTCTAAAATTCATGTTTGTTCCATATTTTACATGCTTAATCTTGAATTTACCCTAGGTTCCATGTATTAATTCTATTTTGGGTTTAATTGTAAATCGTTGCAAATTTGAGATGTTTTGATATCTAATTTGAATCTGACTTTTGTAGGCTGAAGGAACATGGACCTAGGTCAAGTTGGGTCAAGGTTAGGTCAGAATCGGGCTCAGATCAAGGCGATCAAGCTTTGGAAGACTGTGGGCCGTCCATTCGGAAGGCAAGTAAATCTGAGCCATCCAGGGCAGATCCGATTGATCCTAGCTGAGGAGAGGTAGATCTGACCTTCAGATTGAGATCTGGGAGTTTAGGGTTCAATCAAAGAAGATCCGATCGTTGGATTGAGCCAGGACAATCTCAGCCATCCATTGCTAAGTATTTAAGCCAAAAATCACTCAGAATTCCGTCGTCGCGTGTCACAACCACTATCTTCGTGTTCTTCGTGTTCTTCGCGTCTTCTTCTCGTTTCTTCATCCGATCGCGCGGCCAACAACAGAGGAAGCTTTGATTCAAGATCTCAGAGCCCTGAAATCGATTTCCCGAGTGGATTGTGTTTGTTTCTCGTCGCTGCAAGTTCCTGCGGAGAGGGTCTCTCTAAGGCGTGCACTTCATCCGATCGGCCCCCGTTTGTCCATCTTCATCACGCGGAGCTGTCGAAGCATTCAGAAGGGTCTTCTGAAGGTCTTCGAGGGATTCTAGACCACAACCGCAACCCAATTCATCAAACGAGAGGAGTTCGGATCGAGTTTTCAGCTTCGCCAGTGAATCTCCGCAATTCGTCCGAGAGCAATCGGCTACAGATGATCTGTGAGCTAGAGGATTTCTAGTTGAATCTTTAGTGACAGAAAGATAGATCTTGAGTTAGAGAATTGAATCTGTTGTTTAGTTTTAAATCTTGCATTCGTTTCTGAATTTTGTTCTTCATAGTTGATTCTGTATCTGCAGACTTTCAGACACTGATCGATCTATCGATCGACCCAAGCATCATCTGATCGGTCTGTAGACCGATCAGTAGTGCATCCGATCAGTCTGTCGACCGATCAAGCAGAGCATTGTTCCTTTAATTGTTGTTTCCGTAGTGAGCCCTGTTCCAACTTGAATTGCTGCTGTTTGCTTTCTTATTTGAAGCTGCTTTGCTCTTTTAATTAGCTTGAGCATTTTTAATTCCATAGTGTCAAATTGAAGTGCTTAGTTCTCAATTAGTGTTAAGCTAGTTTCTTTGATTAGTGTTAAATAGGTTGCTTGCTTAACTAAGTTCATTTTGCTACTGTTGTTTCATTTCTATTCGCAATAAAAACCCCAATTCTAATCTGAAAACCCAAAACATTTGACGACAAACAAATTCGAGCTTGAATCAAACATCTTAAACTAGTCCTTTGAAAAAACACGACTTGAGGCCCCTTTACTAAATTTTATTTTGTGAGCTAGGGTTATCAATCTATAAATATCTAAATTTGAGGCTCATCGTGACAACTGTTGTGGGCTACATCAGTGGGCTATCATTTTCAGGACACCCTTCGAAGAGTACCTAGTTGTACTCCTCTGCAGTAAGGACAATGTCTAGGTTTCTTTTCCAGTCTATGTAATTGAGGTCACTAAGTTTGTTTTCCTTAAGTATGGTCGTTAGTGGGTTAAAGGCTATTTTAAAAATCCTAAGAATCACAACATACACTACTTTAGAAATCAAAAATGAATTGATTCCTCAAAACAATAAATTTTCGAAATCAACCAACATCTCCAACACCGAGAATTTGAATGCCACGTTAGTGTGGACGTATACAAACCCTTCATTCGTTAGAGAAGGTTTTACCCATTAATCTTACTATCTTGTCAACCTAACATTTTGACAAGTAAGACTAATAGTTGGTCAACTTCGGCCCTACAAGTTATTAGTAGTGACTCCGTTGGGGAGGATACTAATAATTGTATCTAAGTGTTTACCATTGCACGACACTAAGAGAATTATTTAGGATTATGTACCTTCCGTTGGGGAAGTACACACGCTCTTCAACAATCCTCTATAATCTATTTTGACCTTGTGATCCGCAGAATAAGCCTATCCGTTATGGAGGAAGGCACTCAGAGCCAACGCGTGGGCTTGTTCGCATCACATATCAGATTGCAATGGAGGTCGTGGGATCCTTAGAGTCCCTCTCCCACTTAGTAATTTATGTCGAGGAATTTTACTAGCACAACCACACAACCAAGCATATAACCAATATATGAAAAATATAGAAAATCCTAGATTTTACAACTTTCATGGCCCTTGGTCTCTAATGCTCCTCCAGTCGTGTCGTCACTTCGTCCACTCCTCCCTTCCTTCTGCGCAAGCTACCTTGAGGGATCTCCGAGCCGAAATGACTAGCTACTTATTTATATCATCGATCGTATACTCCACAAGGGAGTGTACATGAAAACTAGATCGAAAGTAAAGTAAATAACTCAGCTAAACATGTGTCGTATTTAATTACAAAAATTAAATACCTAGCCTCGTCAACCCCGAGGATTAATTAATTACATTAAATTTGCACATCCATTCATACAACCATTATTTGGCCATGACAAGTTGGAATCTCATGCCTGCAACACAATGTTAGCCAACGCCCATCCACGCATCATCCAGCAAAATAAAATGTATGAAAATGTAAAAAATAACCAATCCTAAATACACAAAGCCGGAAACCTGGCTCTGATACCAGTTGTTGGGTATGGCTTGGCGGGTTTCCTAAGCGAATGCTCGGTTGTTCCGAGAGACCTCTCCATGTCTACGAATTAAAAAATTAATTCGAATGGAGACCCGTCTCCCAACGACCATCTCGTGTCGTATCGAACGATCCAAATTACAACTTGGCCAATTGCCAAAATCGTCCTTGTAATTTGCACGATCGTTCAACCGCGGAAAAGGCGACGAGTGGATCGTCGACTTTTATGTTTATGGTCGGGGTCTAGTTAATTAATTATTGACTATGATTCGGAATCAAAATAATTAAATAACTCACATAAAATGACAAGGCGAATGAATAAGGGAGAAATAAGAACGAAGGAGCCAAGGAAGAATTATATCTTCCATTACCTAACGATCTTCTACCATATGACCCTCCCCTCTTGGACGTCGTGTGGGCGATGATCTACCATGACCCGTGGTCACCAAGTCGATCCCTTCTCCTTGCGCCGACCATGCCCTTACCAAAGGGATGCACCGGCCACTCCAAAGAAGAAGATAATCCAAAACACAAAACTCTACTAATTCTCACCTCCGCCAACCAACAAGTTGTGTTCTCCCACTTCCATCCGATTTGTTTCCTTCAACCAAGAACCAATTTGCGTGAAGCAATTTGTTTTCCCCTCAGCCAACAACAAACGACGTTTCCCTCAACCAACCTGTTTGCTTCCTTCATCCAAGAAACAAATTGCATGAAACAATTTGTTTTCTCCTCAGCCAACAGCAAATGACATTTCCCTCAGTCCCGTTTGCTTCCTTCTGCCAAGAACAAGTTGTGTAAGCAACCTGTTCTCTCTCAGCCAATAGCAAACGTCAGTTGTGAGATGTGCAACCATGCCTCACGTTCGCTTCCTTCAGCCAAGACCGAGAACATGTTGAGTTCTCTCTCAGCCAATAGCATACGATGGCATGAGCAGAACGGGTCGCTGCTTGCGTCCCATTTTCTTGCACAACCCGTGCGTGGAGAAGAAACCGCAGGTGAGCAGGTTGTGTTCTCTCCCAGCCAAGCTAACACGGGCTTCAGTAGAACGGGTCGTTGCTTGCACCAGTTTTCATGCACAGCCTGTGCGTGGAGAGGAAACAGTAGGTGAGCTGCTGTTTTTGCCGCCGCACACCGTGAGGGAGATGGTGAGGGAGAGGGAGAAGAGGAGAGAAGACACTAGGGTTTACATGTGTTTTCTTGGATTAATCGGATTAACCATCAACTTGGTTTCATGCCACATGGGGGTTTATATAGGGCTACGGTAGGGACCATAAGGAGGAGTTGGATCTTGGCCTGCTAATGGATCCAAACCCGACTCATTAATGAATATCCATTACACTAAAGGATCCTCAATGAATTACCTCACCAACCCCATATTTACATATGGGCTCCACTTATTACGAGTCGTCATCCCCCCGTGTTTAAGATATCGAATGCTCGTTAATTAATTTAAATTACTGATAATTCAAATTAATTAACTTCTGGATCTTTGATTAGTACCACTCAACCTTATCATCATGCCGGATCAAATCCACCTGCAGGGTTTAGCATGATGAACCTTTTGAGCTCATCAAGGGGGCATCATCAACCCGACTCACCAGGACATTGATTCCGTAAATAATCAACAACACATCATATTATTAATATTATCTCACAACTTACCGGGCCTATCGATCTAATAGAATAGATCTCGCTCATTGGTAAATCAAAGAAATAATAATTAATAATATATGTCCGTTATTATATCGGGATTAAGGGAGCGTACTCCATTATAATGTCTTGAGGTCCTATCCAATTATCGAGTCAGTACAAATTGGATAACCTCTGGTTTGGTCCTGCTCAATGTACTCAAAGCACACTAGTGTAATTCTATGGTCAAGACCAACCACACCTAATTACACTATAACCATCCCAATGGTTTATCCAATTCTATCTCGGTTGTGAGCCTCTACTTATACTATGCAAGGAACTGATAACATGATCTTCCGTGTGACACCACACACCATGTTATCTACAATGCATAGTAATAGACTTCATGCATGTACTAATATAAACAAGCACCTAGTGTAGTTGTGATTCTCTTTTCAAAATGAAGATGTTCATATAAAGAAATTCATGTCTTTCAGTATACACATCTTACAGTCTTGACCTACAGGGTTGAGCACGAAATCCTGGTCGAGGATTGGACACAATGTCTTAACCGTGGGTTAGGCACTGAAGTCTTGGTCGAGGGCTGGGTACTGAAACTCTGACTATGGGTTGGGCACGAAGACCTGGTTAGAGGAATTGGGCACCGAAGACCTGATCCAGAAGATCGGGTAGAAGACTTAGCCGAGCGAGGACAACGGACAGAAGTAGGGATGGGTCGAGGTACGGACGTCTCGAGATCCGAATGCTTCGAAGGTCGAGCAAAAGTCCAACCGGAGTTGTCAATTGGCAAAAGGTAACTTCTATAGAGTGGAGTAGATGAGGACGCGTCCCCGGAGGAGGGAACAGTAGGCATCGGTCTGACCTAGGATTTCATTTTGAAATCCAAAGTCAGGATTGGACAGCTCCGACTGTCACACATGCATTTTATTTTATATACTTTACAAGTTATTTGTATTTCGGACTAACCCTGTGATGCATCTAAAGTTTTGGAGATCAGCATTCTCCAGGGCGCCCGAGAGGTCTCAGGCACCCAAGAGGTTAGGCACCCGAGAGGACTCAGGTCCATGTGGTGCCTAAGAAATCTGGAATTACAGTGGTAGAAAATGAAAGCAACGAGCTAGTGCCCACCAGAGTTAAATATTCATGGAGAGTATGCATTGATTACAGGAAGCTAAACAAAGTCACGAGGAAAGATCACTTCCCTTTGCCTTTTATTCACCAGATGCTTGAGAGGTTGGCAGGGAAGTCCCATTACTGCTTCTTGGATGGGTACTCAGGATATTTCCAATTTGCATAGACTTAGAGGATCAAGAGAAGACTACGTTCACTTGTCCTTTCGACACATTTGCCTACAGACGGATGCCATTTGGACTCTGTAACGCTCCAGGAACTTTTCAACGGTTCATGGTAAGTATATTTGGTGAGTTATTAGAGCATTGGATGGAGATTTTCATGACTGGCTTTTCAGTCTTTGGCACTTCATTTGATGCATGTTTAGATAACTTGTCTAGGGTTTTGCACAGATGCATTGAAACTAACCTTGTGCTTAATTTTGAAAAATGTCACTTTATGGTAGAGCATGGAATTGTACTAGGACATATAGTCTCTAAGAGAAGTATTGAGGTAGATCCTGCAAAAATTAGTGTTATATCTTCTTTATTTTACCCCGTATGTGTACGGGATGTTCGTACCTTTCTTGGACATGCAGGATTCTACTGTAGATTCATTAGAGATTTCAGCGATATTGCTCAGCCCTTGATAAGACTGTTACAAAAAGATGTTGATTTTTATTTTGATGATAAGTGCAAAGAAGCTTTTCACAGATTAACGGAGGCTCTTACCTCAGCTCTTATCATTAGACCACCTGATTGGAATTTGCCCTTTGAACTAATGTGTGATGCATCTAATTTTGCAGTGGGAGCTGTTCTTGCTCAGAGGGTGGATGGAGCACCTCATGTCATATGCTATGCCTCCAAGACCCTAGATGTCGTCCAAGCAAACTACACCACCACGGAAAAGGAGCTTCTTGCCATTGTTTTTGCTTTAGATCGATTTAGATCTTATTTGTTGTGCTCACATGTTATTATTTTTTTTTATCATGCAGCTCTGAAATACCTTTTGAAAAAGCCAGATGCTAAGCCTAGACTAATCAGATGGATGCTCCTACTCCACGAATTTGACTTGGAAATCAGAGATAGAAGTGGCAAAGAGAATTTAATTGCAGATCACTTGAGCAAAATTGAGAGAGATGGAACTTCTACCCCTATTGACGATGATTTCAGAGATGAGCACCTTCTTGCGATACATGCAGAGTCGCCTTGGTATGCAGATCTTGTAAACTTCTTAGTAGCTCATGTCTTTCCTATACAATTTTCTAAGGCTAAAAAAGATAAACTCAAAAGTGATGTTAAATTCTACGTGTGGGATGATCCCTATTTATGGAAGTTTTGTAATGATCAAATAATTAGGAGATGTGTACCCGACCATGAGTTTTCTTCTGTCCTTACATTTTGTCATTCATCAGCTTGTGGGGGGCATTTTGGACCGCAAAGAACAGCTAGAAAGGTGTTAGAGTGTGGATTGTATTGGCCCATCCAATTTCATGATGCATATCTATTTTATAAGAATTGTGATAGATGTCAGAGAACTGGTAACATAGGAGCGAGAAATGAGATGCCCCAACACTCTATGCTTTTCTGTGAGATTTTTGATGTATGGGGAATAGATTTTATGGGAGCTTTTCCTACATCCTGTGGATACTTGTACATTTTGCTTGCTGTAGATTATGTTTCTAAATGGGTGGAGGTCATTCTCTCCAGGACTGATGACTCTTGTGTTGTTGTTAGCTTTGTCAGGTCGCATATTTTCTGCAGGTTTGGAATTCCAAGGGCTATTATAAGTGACCAAGGATCTCATTTTTGCAACAAACACATGAAGGCTCTACTTAGTAAGTATGGGGTTGTACACATAGTTTCTACCTCCTACCATCCCCAAACAAATGGACAAGCCGAAATTTCTAATAGAGAGATCAAATCAATTTTGGAGAAGACCGTTGGGCCTAATAGGAAAGACTGGAGCAAGAGGCTTGATGATGCACTATGGGCCTATCGGACGGCATACAAGACCCCCATTGGAATGTCTCCCTATAGACTAGTATATGGAAAAGCTTGCCATCTACCCGTGAAAATAGAGCATAAAGCATATTGGGCGGTGAAGGCTTGCAACTTGATGCTACTAAGGTGGGAGAAGAAAGAAAACTTCAACTCCAAGAACCTGAGGAAATAAGACTAGAAGCATTTGAGAACTCAAGGATCTACAAGGAAAAGACTAAGATTTTTCATGACAAGCACATATTGAAGAAAGAATTCCAAATTGGCGACAAGGTTTTATTGTACAAGTCAAGGCTCAAATTGATTAAGGGTAAGTTGAGGTCGAGATGGGAAGGACCATTTGTTGTGACTAACATTTTCCCTTATGGTCTTGTTGAAATCAAGGATAAAGCTAATAATTTTGTTTGGAAAGTCAATGACCACCGGCTCAAGAAGTACTTTGAAGAATTAAAGGAGCTAGAGGTGGATGGGTTGGACATCAAAGACGCTATCTACCCAAATTAAGGGGAGTTTACTTTTCTTGCACTTTGATTTCATTGTATATATAGCATTTTCATGTTTCCTAGAAGTAAATCTCTCTTTTTAAATTGAGTTGTTGATAATAAATGCTTAGGTAGTATAGATTGAATAAATAGTCATTGTAGATACCATGTTAGTTCTTTTGACACTTTTTCTCTATGAGTAGGAATAAATGTATCCCTCTAGGTTGTCTCCATATCATTTTAGAGTTTCTTTAAAGCAAATTAAATTTGGTTGTTAAAACTTAGGATTTGAGCTTATGGATGAAATTCTTGGATGCTTGAGTACTACTTGGTCATGGATTCAAGATTGATGACTTGAGATGAATTATTTCTACCTAGTGAGGATTTGGCCTAATTTTTGAGATACACACATGTGATTGTGCTTTAGAACTTGCTTAGGTTCTTTCAAAATCATACTTCTATGATTGGTTCACATATATAGCGGTTAATCACTTTGTCTTTCCTTTACATATCGATTTTTGCAATAATCATTGTTGATACATACTATATTCTTTTCCCTTTCCCTATTTTTTTTCTGCTCATAACTATATTTCTCCATAGACTTGGTTGTTTGGAATGGTTCTTGATGTTACTTTGCCCGAGACAGACAAAAGCTCAAGTGTGGGGGAGGTGGCTAGTGTTTTGGAAATATTTTGTATCAAGGATGCAATTTATTCAAATGAAGGAAGGGTGTCAATTCGAGTTGAGTTTTGTATCAAGAAGGAGTTGCAAGAAGTGGCTAGGGAAGTGACCAGTGACGCATTGCAAGTAGAGAAGAAGAAAAAAAGAGAGAGAAAGGAGAAGAAAAGCTGCTATGAAAGCAGCTGGAAAAAAACAGAAAACAGAAAAAAGAAGAAAAGAAAAGAAGGAAAAAAAAGAATAAACATGAAGCATCAGGAGATGGGTGAGAATTCTGAAGTAGAAGTTGTGAACGAGAAGCTATTTGAATGCAAGAATGGACTATTGATTGAAAGAAGGAAAGTATTTGCAGAAATCAGCTACCAGTTCTGTAATTTCAGCTACTGATCTTCATCTGATCGGTCTCCAGACCGATCAAGAGTAGTCCGTCCGGTCCCCAGTCCGATCAGGAAATGGCTGACCAGTCTCTGGACCGATCAATGAAGCTGGCACAGAATCGAACCCTGAATTCAGTATTGTTCCTCCTCCAAATCAGCTGATACCTACCCGCCACAACTCTGATTTCATTGAGAAGACTATACAAGAGGGCAAAGTGCATTAGAAACATTCTTGAGCATCCAAGTCTTCCACTTCCTTAACTTCTCTATTTTCTCATTCTCCATTTTATTTCTATCATTTCATATTTCCTTAATTTGTTCAAATAAACTTTTGTTGATTTGGATTCAGGGCAAAAATGATGGTGGAGAGTAGAATAAGCAAGCTTATGGTAGTGCAAGAAACATGTTGTGCTTGAGTGAGCTCCACTTCACCACAAATATAGAATTTAGGAAGAGAGCCACTAAATATTTCCTTGAGAGGCTTGTTGTGTGTTTAATTCATCTCAATGAATCATGAAGGATGAAATTTGCTAAGTTGTTGATTTAAGGAAAAGTTGCTAGTCCATTGAGCTTAGATTTTTGAGAATTGACAACCCTAGGTAATTCTTTTCAACTGTGTCTAAATATGATTGAGAAATAATCTAAGGGGGTACATATTTAGTTAGCTTGCATGAGACGCTCAAGTTTAAGTGTGGGGGAGTTGATAACTGCTATTTTGTTAATTGTTTTACGCTCTAAAATCTATGTTTGATCCATATTTTACTTGCTTAATCATGAATTTACCCTTGGTTCCATATATTAATTCTATTTTGGGTTTAATTGCAAATCGTTGCAAATTTGAGATGTTTTGATATCTAATTTAAATCTGACTTTTGTAGGCTGAAGGAACATGGACCTAGGTCAAGTTGGGTCAAGGTTGGGTCAGAATCGGGCTCAGATCAAGGCGATCAAGCTTTGGAAGACTGTGGGCCGTCCATTCGGAAGGCAAGTAGATCTGAGCCATCCAGGGCAGATCCGATTGATCCCAGCTGATGAGAGGTAGATCTGACCTTCAGATTGAGATCTAGGAGTTTAGGGTTCAATCAGAGAAGATCCGACCGTTGGATTGAGCCAGGACAATCTCAGTCGTCCATTGCTAAGTATTTAAGCCAAAAATCCCTCAGAATTCCATCATCGCGTGTCGCAGCCACTGTCTTCGTGTTCTATGTGTTCTTCGCGTCTTCTTCTCGTTTCTTCATCCGATCGCGCGGCCAACAGCAGAGGAAGCTTTGATTCAAGATCTCAGAGCCCTGAAATCGATTTCCTGAGGAGAGGGTCCCTCCAAGGAGCGCACTTCATCTGATCGACTCCCGTTTGTCCATCTTCATCACGTGGAGCTGTCGAAGCATTCAGAAGGGTCTTCTGAAGGTCTTCGAGGGATTCTGGACAACAACCGCAACCGAGAGGAGTTCGGATCGAGTTTTCAGCTTCGCCAGTGAACCTCCGCAATCCATCCGAGAGCAATCGGCTTCAGATGATCTGTGAGCTAGAGTGTTTCTAGTTGAATCTTTAGTGACAGAAAGATAGATCTTGAGTTAGAGAATTGAATCTGTTGTTTAGTTTTAAATCTTGCATTCATTTCTGAATTTTGTTCTTCATAGTTGATTCTGTATCTGCAGACTTTCAGACACTAATCGGTCTGTCGACCGACCCAAGCATCATCTGATCGGTCTGTAGACCGATCAGGAGTGCATCCGATCGGTCTGTCGATCGATCAAGTAGAGCATTGTTCCTTTAATTGTTGTTTCCGTAGTGAGCCCTGTTCCAACTTGAATTGCTGCTGTTTGCTTTCTTATTTGAAGCTGCATTGCTCTTTTAATCAGCTTGTGCATTTTTAATTCTATAGTGTCAAATTGAAGTGCTTAGTTCTCAATTAGTGTTAAGCTAGTTTCTTTGATTAGTGTTAAATAGGTTGCTTGCTTAACTAAGTTCATTTTGCTACTGTTGTTTCATTTCTATTCGCAACAAAAACCCCAATTCTAATATGAAAACCTAAAACATTTGACGACAAACAAATTTGAGCTTGAATCAAACATCCTAAACTAGTCCTTGGAAAAAACACGACTTGAGGCCCCTTTACTACATTTTATTTTGTGAGCTAGGGTTTTCAATCTATAAATATCTAAATTTGAGCCACATCGTGACACCTGTTTGGGCTACATCAGTGGGCCATCATTTTCAAGACACCCTTCGAAGAGTACCTAGTTGTACTCCTCTGCAGTAAGGACAATGTCTAGGTTTCTTTTCCAGTCTATGTAATTGGGGTCACTAAGTTTGTTTTCCTTAAGTATGGTCGTTAGTGGGTTAAAGGCTATTTTAAAAATCCTAAGAATCACAACACACACTACTTTAGAAATCGAAAATGAATTGATTCCTCAAAATAATAAATTTTCGAAATCAACCAACTTCTCCAACACCGAGAATTTGCATGCCACATTAGTGTGGACGTATACAAACCCTTCATTCGTTAGAGAAGGTTTTACCCATTAATCTTATTATCTTGTCAACCTAACTTTTTGACAAGTAAGACTAATAGTTGGTCAACTTCGGCCCTACAAGTTATTAGTAGTGACTCCGTTGGGGAGGATACTAATAATTGTATCTAAGTGTTTACCATTGCACGACACTAAGAGAATTATTTAGGATTATGTGCCTTCCGTTGGGGAAGTACACACGCTCTTCAACAATCCTCTATAATCTATTTTGACCATGTGATCCGTAGAATATGTCTATCCGTTATGGAGGAAGGCACTCAGAGCCAACGCGCGGGCTTGTTCGCATCACATATCAGATTGCAATGGAGGCCATGGGTTCCTTAGGGTCCTCTCCCACTTAGTAATTTATGTCGAGGAATTTTACTAGATCAACCACACAACCAAGCATATAACCAATATATGAAAAATATAGAAAATCCTAGATTTTCCAACTTTCATGGCCCTTGGTCTCTAATGTGCCTCCAGTCGTGTCGTCACTTCGTCCACTCCTCCCTTCCTTCTGCGCATGCTACCTTGAGGGATCTCCGAGCCAAAATGACTAGCTACTTATTTATATCATCGATTGTATACTCCACAAGGGAGTGTACATGAAAACTAGATCGAAAGTAAAGTAAATAACTCAGCTAAACATGTGTCGTATTTAATTACAAAAATTAAATACCTAGCCTCGTCAACCCCGAGGATTAATTAATTACATTAAATTTGCACAACCATTCATACAACCATTATTTGGCCATGACAAGTTGGAATCTCGTGCCTGCAACACAAAGTTAGCCTACGCACATTCACGCATCATCCAGCAAAATAAAATGTATGAAAATGCAAAAATTAACCAATCCTAAATACACAAAGCCGGAAACCTGGATCTGATACCAGTTGTTGGGTATGGCTTGGCGGGTTTCCTAAGTGAATGCTCGGTCATTCCAAGAGTCCTCTCCATGTCTACGGATTAAAAAATTAATTCGAATGGAGACCCGTCTCCCAACGACCATCTCGTGCCGTATCGAACGATCCAAATTACAACTTGGCCAATTACCAAAATCGGCCTTGTAATTTGCTCGATCGTTCAACCGCGGAAAAGGCGACGAGTGGATCATCAACTTTTATGTTTATGGTCGGGGTCCAGTTAATTAATTATTGACTATGATTCGGAATCAAAATAATTAAATAACTCACATAAAATGACAAGGCGAATGAATAAGGCAGAAATAAGAACGAAGGAGCCAAGGAAGAATTTTACCTTCCATTACCTAACGATCTTCTACCGTATGACCCTCCCCTCTTGGACGTCATGTGGGCGATGATCTACCATGAGCCGTGGTCACCAAGTCGATCCCTTCTCCTTGCACCAACCATGCCCTTACCAAAGGGATGCCGCCGGCCACTCCAAGGAAGAAGATAATCCAAAACACAAAACCCTACTAATTCCCACCTCCGCCAACCAAAAAGTTGCGTTCTCCCTCTTCCATCCGATTTGTTTCCTTCAACCAAGAACCAATTTGCATGAAGCAATTTGTTTTCCCCTCAGCCAAGAACAAACGGCGTTTCCCTAAACCAACCTGTTTGCTTCCTTCAGCCAAGAAACAAATTGCACGAAGCAATTTGTTTTCTCCTTAGCCAATAGCAAACGGCATTTTCCTCAGCCCCGTTTGCTTCCTTCAGCCAAGAACAAGTTGCGTAAGCAACCTGTTCTCTCTCAGCCAACATCAAACGCTGGTTGTGAGGTGCGCAGCCATGCCTCACGTTCGCTTCCTTCAGCCAAGACCGAGAACATGTTGAGTTCTCTCTCAGCCAATAGCATACGACGACATGAACAGAACAGGTCGCTGCTTGCATCCCGTTTGCTTGCACAGCCCATGCGTGGAGAAGAAACCGCAGGTGAGCAGGTTGCGTTCTCTCCCAGCCAAGCTAACGCGGCTTCAGCAGAACGGGTCGCTGCTTGCACCAGTTTGCATGCACAGCCTGTGCGTGGAGAGGAAACAGTAGGTGAGCTGCTATTTTTGCCGCCGCACACCGTGAGGGAGATGGAGAGGGAGAGGGAGAAGAGGAGAGAAGATACTAGGGTTTACATGTGTTTTCTTGGATTAATCGCATTAACCATCAACTTGGTTTCATGCCACATGGGGGTTTATGTAGGGCTACGGTAGGTACCATGAGGAGGAGTTGGATCTTGGCCTGCTAATGGATCTAAACCCGACTCATTAATGAATATCCATTACACTAAAGGATCCTCATTGAATTACCTCACCAACCCCATATTTACATATGGGCTCCACTTATTACGAGTCGTCATCCCCCCGTGTTTAAGATATCGAATGCTCGTTAATTAATTTAAATTACTGATAATTCAAATTAATTAACTTCTGGATCTTTGATTAGTACCACTCAACCTTATCATCATGCCGGATCAAATCCACCTGCAGGGTTTAACATGATAAACCTTTTGAGCTCATCAAGGGGGCATCATCAACCCGACTCACCAGGACATGGATTCCGTAAATAATCAATAGCACATCATATTATTAATATTATCTCCCAACTTACCGGGTCTATCGATCTAACAGAATAGATCTCGCCCATTGATAAATCAAAGAAATAATAATTAATAATATATGTCCGTTATTGTATCGGGATTAAGGGAGCGTACTCTCTAATAAAGTCTTGAGGTCCTATCCAATTATCGAGTCAGTACAAATTGGATAACCTCTGGTTTTGGTCCTGCTCAATGTACTCAAAGCACACTAGTGTAATTCTTTGGTCAAGACCAACCACACCTAATTACACTACAACCATCCCGATGGTTTATCCAATTCCATCTCGGTTGTGAGCCTCTACTTATACTATGCAAGGAACTGATAACATGATCTTCCGTGTGACACCACACACCATGTTATCTACAATGCATAGTAATGGACTTCATGCATGTACTAATATAAACAAGCACCTAGTGTAGTTGTGATTCTCTTTTCAAAATGAAGATGTTCATATAAAGAAATTCATGTCTTTCAGTATACACATCTTATAGTCTTAACCTACAAGGTTGAGCACGAAATCCTGGTCGAGGATTGGGTACAATGTCTTAACCGTGGGTTAGGCACTAAAGTCCTGGTCGAGGGCTGGGTACTGAAACTCTGACTATGGGTTGGGCACGAAGACCTGGTTAGAGGAATTGGGCACCGAAGACCTGATCCGGAAGATCGGGTAGAAGACTTAGCCGAGCAAGGACAACGGACAGAAGTAGGGACGAGTCGAGGTACGGACGTCTCGAGATTCGAATGCTTCGGAGGCCGAGCAAAAGTCCAACCGGAGTTGTCAATTGGCAAAAGGTAACTTTTATAGAGTGGAGTAGATGAGGATGCGTTCCCCGGAGGAGGGAACAGTAGGCATCGGTCTGACCTAGGATTTCATTTTAAAATCCAAAGTCAGGATTGGATAGCTCCGACTGTCACACATGCATTTTATTTTATATACTTTACATGTTATTTGTATTTTGGACTAACCCTGTGATGCAACCAAAGTTTTGGAGATCCGCAGCCTCCAGGGCGCCCGAGAGGTCTCGGGCGCCCAAGAGGTTAGGCACCTGAGAGGACTTGGGTGCCTGTGTATACAAGCGCCCAATTGGTCTCTGGAGCTCTAGTGTGATTTTCTCAACCTAGGTGAGGCTGAGTTGGTGGTTGCTGATTGGACGTGCCACATCAGCACTCAGGTGTTCCAGTGCACTCAGGCACCCGAGAAGGATAAAATTTGGACTTTATCAGCAGATGATGACACGACCAAAGCGATGGCATGGAGTCGCCCATATGTGCACTCGGGTACCCAAGTGCCAGTATATATGGGGTTTCGCCCCTCAGTCTTCGACATCACTTCATATCACTTTCAAGCAATTACAATCAAGTTTCTACGCTCTATGTGCTCAAGTTCGCTGCACGAAACAGTCCGTCCGAGATCGACAACACGCTGCTCCGACAACGAAAAGTCTTTCTTTCTTCCTTAAGCAAGTGTTGTCGGTATAATTTGTATTTTTATTTTGTACTTAAACATACATATTCTATAATATATTTTGTAACTTATAGAATTTCCCAACGAAAACGGTCAAAGACCATGAGCCTTGGAGTATAAGCCATTACAGACTCCGTACCATGTAAAAACAAAACTTGTTAGCATTGTTTTGACTTGAGCTTTATATTTCCGCTGCGTTTACTCACAATTTTAATCCAAAAAATTTTGAATCGATATTCACCCCCTATCGATCTCATCGATCCCACAAGTGATATCAGAGTGGGTTGCTCAATTTTACTGAAACCACTAGTTGAGCTATTTTTTAGATTTTTTTTATTTTTTGAAGTAATCAGAAAAGGTATTCTTGCCTTTTTTATTATTTTTGTTTCTCTTTTCGCTCATAAATTTTTTGTTTCTCAAAGTTGGTGCAACACCACTCGACAATTCTTAATTTTTTATATATCTTTCAGCACTACTAATCCAAGAACAAGTCTTGGGACAAGTTTTATTGTTTCTTTTCCTGTGCAGAATTTATCTATGGCCAAACAAGAAGGATACAATATTGCCCGCCCTCCACTCTTCTCAGGAGAAGATTTCAACTATTGGAAGAGTCGCATGGAAGTCCACCTGAAAACTCAGGTGGAAATGTGGATTATCATCTAGGCCGATCTAGAAATCCCCAAAAATGCTCAAGGTAAACTTTTAGGATAAACTGAGTGGGACGCCGCGTTGAAGAAGGAAATAGAAGCTGATACCAAGGCAACACAGACCCTCCAGTATGACCTCACGAAGGAAGAACTCAACCGTGTCGGCCCCTTCAACAGCGTAAAGGAGATCTGGAATAAGATGATTGAGCTTCAAGAAGGGACTTCTGACACAAAGATCAGCAAGCGAGATCTGCTCCTGAACAAGCTCTACAACATAAAGGTGCAAGAAGGTGAAACCGCTGCATAACTTCATGCACGCATCCAGGAGCTTACAAGGTTTCGAGAGATGCCCTAAACTCTTTCCTAAGAAACATTTTGTGGGCATCTATGGTAGATGCTTATAAAGTTTCGAGAGATCTTTCTAAAATTAACTTAGATGAGTTATTTTCTGAACTTGAATTATATGAACAGACTAACACTACATAGGTCGAGAAAGGTATTGCGTTTATTGCAGGTAAAATGAAGAAGAAAAAGCTGTAATCAAAACCTGAGTCTGATTCCGACTTGGAATTTGACGAAGACGACATCTACTACACTGAGCTAGTCAAGTTAGCTCGGAACCATTTCAAGAAGAACAACGGTCAAAGAAAGAAGAAGTTGGTTTAGTTATAGGATGATCTGACTAGACCAAGCACGAATTAGAAAAGGAAGACAGAGATCACCTGTTATGGGTGCAACAAGAAAGGTCACTTCAAATCAGAGTGTCCCAACTTAAAGGAGGTAAAGAAGTCACGAAGAAAGAAGTTGCTTCAAGCGACGTGGGATGAGTCATCCTCGGAAGACCAAGAAGAAGTACCCCACTTGAAGCTCCTCACGCTGACGGTATCAGAAGAACTCGACACTGAGTCTGAATATAAAGTAGAGTCGGAAGAAAGTCACGGAACTGGAACACTCTCAAAGTCGGAAGATGGTCAAATCACTATAAGAGGTTTCCCTGAATCTGATTTGTATGATTTAATATCCTATCTTTCATATAAGTTGGCCAAATCCAATGCCCGGGTTATGTCCCTCCAAAAGAAGGTAAAACCCCTTAAGGAGGAGGCTATCTCAAGGCACCTGAGTTAGACTGTTCAAGAAGGAACCTCAATTTAAGTCCAACAACTTGAAGAATAGAATTCTTCCTTGAAAACTCAAGTCAAGGAACACAGAGTTGCCCTATAGCGGTTTACTTTGGGTTCCAAGAATCTTGATATGATTCTTGGAAAATAGAAAGTCATTCTTAACCGATCCGAACTTGGGTACAGATCAACTCACGGTATAGATCATACTATTCAATGTTGAACCGTACTAGCACCCGAGTCCAAGCATGGGTCCCAAAACTTAGCTTGACAAATCAAGCAGGATCAAATCACTATTGGATCCCCAAGGACAAAATTCATTTCCTAGATAGTCCATATCAAGGCTTTAGTCCAAGGGGAGCCAATAGAAAAACCATTCATATTATTAGATAATTTCTTTGCATGTTTTTTTAATTGGTTGAATGATTGATTATTTATTTTTTTGCAAAATTGTCATGCTTAGGAATAGAAATAGTTAGATAAGGACTTGACTTAATTGAAATTTGTATAACCTAGTATTAGGGTGGGGTGAGCTGATAGTACGTTAGGAAAGTCTGTCTAAGGAGTCAGGTAGGGTGAGGCGTACCCTAGTTGGTCTTTTTAGCCCGGTGAAACTAGCCGAAGCTACCTCACCACATCCTTGACTAGTTAGACCATGGTTTCTCAAAGAGTAACTTGAAAATAAAATTTCTTTAAAAGACTTTATCTAGGAAAGGGTCGTTGCTTTGATATCCAAGAAGGCCCTTGTGCCTCGCAAAGACTTGGAGCCAATTATCAAAATCTATTTTTAATTTACTACTTGTTAAACTTGAAGTTAACTCAAAGCTCAATCAAATCATAGTTTTAAATTTAAATTCAAAGATAAAATTTGATGCATCTCACAAAATAAATAAGGTTTCCCTATTTTGTCACTTAAAAATAGGTGAGATGTTTAGGACCTAAAAAGATTAGTCCAACCCAACTAACTCCACACATCTAATGAATTTTACTTTTAATTTACTAAATCAAATTTAAAATTTTACCTTATCTAAAATTCTAAACTTAAAATACTTTACTTAATTTTTCAAAAATTTAAAATTTAATTAAAACTTAATTTTTCAAAATTTAAAATTTAATTCAAACTTAATCTTTCAATTAAACTTAAACTTAAAATTTAAAACTTAATTTAAAATTTAATTTCAAAATTGAACTTAACTTAATTTTTCAAAATTTAAACTTAACATTTCAAAATTTTAAATTCAAACTTAATTTTTCAATTAAACTTAAACTTAACTTTTCAAAATTTAAAATTTAATTTAAATTTAATTTCAAAATTAAAACTTAATCTCAAAATTAAACTTAACTTAATTTTTAAAATTAATTTAAACTTAATTTTTTAAAAATTCAAAATTTAAACATAACTTAATTTTAACTCAACTTAACTAAACTTAATACTTCAAATCCAGCTAATCAGATCAAACTGATTAAGCTAAAATCAGTCTTACAAATATACATATAGGAGTAACATGATTGATAACTTAGACTGGGTGAGACAGGCTAGGCAGTGAAACTCAATTAATCAATCCCTATACTTTTACAAATATGCATCCAAATTAGGGCACTTTATGTGTAGGAATATAAAAATTTGGATCAGTGAATATTGGATAATAGGTGCTCCAGACATATGATTGAAGGCAAATTGAAGTTCACCAAAATCAAGTACAAGAATCTAGGTTCAGTTGCATTTAGCAACAATGCTACACCTATGGTAATTGGTTCAAGTAATATTGAACTGAACTCAGATTTTATTATTAAGAAAGTATTATTAGTTGATCAATTTAAGTTTAAGTTACTTAGCATTAGTCAGTTTTGTAATACTGATTATGTAGTTACTTTTTCTAATTCAGGCTGCCTTATTAGGAACATACAAGACCCAGAAGTAACCCTTAAAGGAACTAGGAAAAATAATATTTATGTTATTAACCTACCCTCTTCACCTAAATGTTTTCTAACCTAACAAGAAGAAATCAATTAATGGCATAGAAGACTAGGCCACACCCATCTAAAATTATTTTCAAAGCTAAGTCAAAATGGATTAGTTAAGGGTATTGTCACACCCCGAGACCAACGGAGTCGTTGATCCAATATAAAATCGGACAACATCACCCCTGTCCGACAGATAACTTACACGTACACGCAAACACCCACGCGGTATAATTGGCCTTAGGCCTCAAAGCAGATATATATAATATGCAAATAATGTCATGCTAATGTGAAACATCGTAAAAACTCATCTGAGCTGCCCTAGGGCAGGTGCGCAGCAAAATCACATCACAAAGACCAACAAAGGACTCAAAAATACAATACTGCATGAATAAATCAAAAACAAGCCCACGGTATCGAATCGAATACAAAATAAAGGCTACGCTATCAAACGAAAACAAAACAAATGAAAGCACCCATCCAAAAGGAGTCGTGGAGACCCGGGACCGGCAACTGGGCTCCTCCTGCAAGCTAACAACCTAAAAACAAAAATATTGTGACAGGTGGCGAGTCCAAGTGGACTCCGCGGGTATATAGAAAGGCATGCATGGCAGAAAAATAGTTAAACAAGCTATACAAAAATAACAGGATACAATCTTAGGAATTGTATCAGAAATATGCATAACTGAATTAGCAAAGGACTGTCCATACCAGAAATCAGTCTATCCTGATCATAAAAGGACTCGTACCATACGAGCAAGTGCAGGGTCATCAAGTGACACAAAAAAGTGTATCATGTATGTTCATGTCATACAATTGCAGCAAACAAATGTAGCAAACATAATCAAATGCACAAATGCATCATATGCACATGATGCAATGACATGGTCACTCATGATGCCAGTCAAGCCATTGAGACATGCAATAATGTGTCGGGCGAGTGGGTAGATCTGTGACACTGTCCGCACTCTGCCATCACTGCTCCTGAGTGACCGAGCGGATAGGATGCTGGTGGAGTAAACACTCCGCCCCATGTGTATATGGGGAAGATATCTCTCTCATCTTCTCTGGTCTATGGGAAGAGAAGGGATCCCTTCCTACTATCACACTCCGAAACCACTAACCATGAGCGGTCGAGAGGAGCAGTATAAAGCAAATGCACACACCCAACGGTAATCACTAACCCATGAGTGGTCGTGTGTGCATAGCATGTGCCGGAAGACGATAAGCTCAACCACAAGGGAGTTGCTAATCGCCGGTATGCAACTGTGCAGGTATGGTGCATGTCTCTAACCCATACAACCCTTACCAGGTCATTGACACATAACTCAACCTATTATGCACAAGTCGTAAACATATATCATAACTCAATCATCCTATATCTAGAAACACATGCAAGTATGACTAGAATCAATCAATGCAATCGTACAATGGTATGCTATTCTATATCTACATAGTCATGCCCATATCAACGCTATAGAGAATCAGATAACAAAACACGAGACTGTATAGAAAGGAAATATAGATGAAATTCAAGGTCAAGCATAAGTATCAAGTAGGATAACAAAATGGTAGCAGATAAAGGTAAATATCAACCTACTACATAAATAACAAATAGTCATGCATAAAAGGTTAAGTAGATCTACAGAATACAAACAAGAATTACCCTCCTTCAAAGAGTAGAAGTCCGTATCAAAGCAGAAAAGAACCACCCGCCAATAATCCAATCAAACCCCTATATCAAGGACATGTTTAATTAGCTATTACAACGACATGATAACTAGCAAATTAATCCCTAAACCAAACCAGGGTTAACCTAATCATTTCCTTTTCATTTAATCACTTCTAATTAAATGAATGTTTTCTCATTTACCTCGCGTAATTAAGATTTAGGGTTATGTTAGGTTATATTCTCACCACCGGAATCATTTAACTAACCCCCCGATTAAACGATTAATTGTGAATCAATTCTTCGCATTTAGTCTAACTTAGTTTCCAAAAGAGGACTAAACCATTTCCTGTTTGATCTAGATTAGTCTACACACAACGTAAGGTCTAGAAGAAACATCACTAACCCCGATCACCACCTAATCCACTTCTCTACTAGGTATCACATAGTTGGTATTTAATCCAAAACTTTGTATAAATCCAACAACTTACCTATTGCTCCAATTGGACTAAATAGCTACAACTAAACGCGAAAAAACAAACCCCTGCCTATCAATCCACCACAGATCATCCATTCCAATACATTGAAGCTAATCTACTCTAATCAAACCCAATGTAGATCACAAAATTAACAGCAACTAAACATAACAAACTACTCCACTCAACTTACCTCTTATCCCAGCTCCAATTGCAGATCATCAACATCAACACTTCAATTCCCCACCGTGGACCAATTCCACCAAGACAACTCTATCCATGCACATCAATAGTCCAGGCTATTCAGAAGCAAAACCGTAGCACCAACTCCAACTAGTTCGTTATCGAAGCTAAAATCCAAAGTTATGCATCGATAGAAGAACAAACCAATCCAAAACTTGAATCTTAGTTCATCAACAATAAGAAAACCAAACAATAAAGCCATGATCGGAATCCCTTACCCTGGTTTTGTGCCGCCGACAACTCCCCTTGCTCCAAATATGCCAGATCAACCCAGAGGAGGAAGAACAGTAAATCACAGGTCCTAATCCAAGCTATCACCCACGCCTAACCCAAACAATCCAAGTAAGCGCTACAACAACAAGCAATATTCATGTTTTGCTGCCCTTCTAAGCAATAGAAACTCTAAGCACTTACCTAATTGAAATTATAGGCGTAATACTCCATCGTCGACCCCAAATCCGTTGTGCCTCCTCCCGACGCGAGTCACCTGCCCTAGCTCCACTAGAGATAACCAAGGGGCAGAATAAGAGGGACACAATCACCGACTTAGGTTTCACTAGCTGAAGGGGAACCAGTGACCGTCGGAGTCGTGGTTTGTCGAGCACGAAGAGATCGCTTCGCGAGAGGAGATGACGTTGCGATTTGAATTGGGCAGAGGGGATGAGGGAGAAGGGTTTTAAAGCCAATGGCATTTTGTAAATTAGCGTGGATGACAGTATATTTGTTATTTCTAGCTAAACCCTTTTTCAAATAGCTAGATCCATCCAGCACGGTATATCTGTTATTTCTAGCTAAACCCTCCTCCGAACAGCCTTGCAAATATGTCGTGCACATCCGAGATGACGGTATATCTGTTATTTCTGCACTCCAGGCACAGAGATTGCTATCATTGGGCTACCAGGGTTATCTATTATTGATGATTAGTATGGATTACAACAGTAGTTCCTCACTTCCAGATATTCCAATTGTTCGGGAGTTCCTAGACGTCTTTCCAGAGGAACTATTGGGTCTTCCTCCCAAGAGACAGATAGAGTTTACTATAGAGCAGATTACGGGGACTGCGTCGGCATCTAAGGCTCCTTATCGCATGACACCGAAAGAGTTGGATGAGCTGAAGGTCCAACTGCAGGAGTTATTAGACAGAGGGTTCATCAGACCGAGTATATCTCCTTGGGGTTCACCGGTTTTGTTCGTCAAGAAGAAGGGCGGTTCATTGAGGTTGTGCATTGACTACAGATAGTTGAATGCAGTAACCATCAAGAAAAAGTACCCTTTGCCACGGATAGAGGATTTATTTGATCAACTCAGAGATGATAGATCGAATGTGTCCGCTAGAGGGGGGTGAATAGCGTTTCTTCGAAGCTTTCTTCCTACACGGTTAGTTTACGCAGCGGAATATACAATAAAAATAATAAAACAAATACTAGTTAATGTTGGATCGAGAGAGCCGATAGAGGGGGTGAATATCGGAAAGCGTTCGGATTTGAGATAGAGAAATTGCACAGCGGAAGATTAAAAACAAACACGCAAACACAGTGATTTTTACTTGGTTCGGAGCCTAGGTCGACTCCTACTCCAAGGCCCACGGTCGTTGACCGTTTACTGCGGGCAATACTATAATCGCGCAATAATAGTTTACAGTATTGAATTACAAATGTAGCAAGTTAAACTTTTAAAAACAAAAGGCTCTTCTTTTACCGACGTCCGATGTAGGTTGTCTTTTTTCGGAGCAGCAGGACGTCGTCGGCTCAAGTTGGGAGGTTTCCGAGCGAGGCGCGAGAGCAGAAGAGCGTAGAAGCGTTGAATCAAGTATTGCTTTGAGGGCCCTTTATATAGCCCTGGGGGCTCCCGGAACGTCGGGGGCGCCCCCCCCCCCCCCCCACGTGTCAGTTGATCCGATAGTTGCTCGGTCAGCTTTTGATCCCTTTGCATTCGGGATCAGCTTTGACCGGGGCGCCTGGAGCGCTCGGGGCACCCGTATTGACCGGGTCAAACTTTCATCTGTTGGCTTCGAGGGGACCTGCTTCGGTAGTTGGCGCTGGGGGCGCCCGGGACGCAGGGGGCGCCCGTGAGCAGCGAGGGTGCCCGGGAGCACGGGGGCGCCCCGCCCACCAGCTGTTCGAAGCCTTCCTTGCTTACATTGTTTTGTATGCACCTTGGGGGCGCCCGGGACACTCCGGGCGCCCTACTCAGCCACTGCCTCACTCCTTTGAGGCTCTCTGAGCTGCAGACACTCGTTCCTTTGGTCCTGCATCCAGGGTTAGTCCAAAACAACATAAAATAATAATGTGTTAGTTTATACAGCCTTAGCTGTCTTGGTTCTGACTTTGGGTCTCCAAAATGGAGCCCTAGGTCGAACCGACGCCTATTGTTCCCTCGACGGGGAACGCGTCCTCACCTACTCCTCTCGGGAGAATGTACCTGATGCCAACCGCTCCTCTGGTTGGACTTTTGCCTGGCGGTCCTTTGTCAGGTCTTGGATACCGAGCTGTCCTTCGCCCGGTGCCTAACATTCCTTCGCTAGGGCTTCAGTCCCAAGCTATCCTTCGCCTGGCGCCTAGCAGTCCTTCGCTAGGGCTTTTTACCCTGGCATTCCTTCGCCAGTGCCTAGCATTCCTTCGCTAGGGCTTTTTACCTTGGCATTCCTTCGCCAGTGCCTAGCATTCCTTCGCCAGTGCCTAGCAGTCCTTCGCTAGGGCTTTTTACCCTGCACACTAGAGTGACATGTTAGATAACAAGTAAGACTTAACTTTTGAACCCTGTTGCCATTATCAAAACACAGGTTTGACTTGGGTGCTTTCTGCACAAACAGTTAATGCTAACACGGATGATTTACTTGGTATCCACCCCGAACGGGTGACTAATCCAAGAATCCGTCGGTGGATCAATCCCTGGACGGATAACCTCGCCACAAACTCATCGCTCCTTGTGGGTGGAGAAACCTCGCCACAAACTCAAACAAAGCACTGAGCACAAAGACTACTATCTTGCCTTTAACCAAGACAAGATTCGTCAAGAATCTCAGCCACCACGAAGTCCTCTTTAAATAGGACTCGGGCTGAAACCCTCACCACCAGTCGACTGCTCCCAGGGTAATCGACTGGTGCCACTGAAATTTGACCGTTGCAACTCCCAACGTTCGAATTTCAGCCAACTCACCGGCCACCTACCAGTTGACTGCTCCCAGAGCAGTCGACTGGTCCCCAGCTGAAATCCTTCTGTGAGTTTCATCAGTCGACTGCCCCCAGGCTAGTCGACTGGTCTTCTCACCCACCTAAGGTTACCTTTCCTGAGTACATTCCACTCCGCACTCGAACCCTAGGATTTCCCGAGTACAATCACACAGCACTCGTACCCTTACGACTCGACTGACTCCTCCTCCACAGCCTCGATTGTTGCCTTCGCGCCCTCTTCATCTTCCGCTCCTGTCCCTCGGATGCACGCAAGCCTCTAGCTTGCCTCCATGTCATCCTTCACTCATGCCTCGAAGTCCGCGCCCCTCAGCTCATCGTCCCTGCTCTCCAAGGTCCCTCGAGTGCACACAAGCCTCCAGCTTATCTCCATGCCACCCTTCACCGTACCGAGGCCGTTCGGCCAAGTCCATATGTGTAACCTGTAAACCTACACACTCAACATACACATATAAGAACACAAGGGTAAACCTAACTTAAACCCTTTGCCCAATCATCAAAACTCATGATCACTCCGGATCACAGATTGCCTCAACAATCTCCCCCTTTTTGATGTTTGGCAATACGTTTAAGTTAGGGAAAGCAAAATAGTAGTCAATAGCAAAAACAATGCATATGCAATGCAAAAATGGATCCTATCCCAAGGCATCCCACACCTAACCCTCTAAGTTAGGAATTTTCACACCTAGCCCTCCAAGCTAGGACTTTTCCACACCTAACCCTCCAGATTAGGACTTTTTCACACCTAGCCCTCCAAGCTAGGACTTTTAAACACCTAACCCTCCAAGTTAGGACTTTTCACCAAAACCCCGGGCTTTTTAAATCTTCTCCCAAGCTCCCCCAACACTGGACTTACAAAAGCTTTTTAAGAACCTCTCCAAGGTTCCCATTACGCCAAGAATGGAGCAACCATGCTCCCCCTTAAACTCAGCTCCTCCTAAACCTAGGGTTTCTAGCAAAGGTGTGTTTGGTTTCCTACTTAAACCCAACACTTCTCCCCCTTTGTCATACATCAAAAAGACCCCAATAATATCCCAATTATCAGTTCATTTAATCCTTAATGATCCTAAACACAGTGTAATAAACTCTCATACACTTGTTTCCTATCATTTGGACACCAAACCAGCTGCTGATACACACATCAGCCCTGGGCAGTCGACTGCCCCTGTTGGCAGTCGATTGATATTCTGAAATTCAGTCTTTCTTGCCAATTTCAGAATTACGCCAGAAATTTCATAATTCTCTAAAAATTTCCAAATTTCATGGAGAACTTTGTGGTACCTATACCTACTTGGGAAAAATACATTTCACCATGTATCTATCACCATTCCCAAGTTGGACACAAAACCCAAAAGTTTCTCATGAAAATTAAGGCAAACAAGGAGGCAACCTCCCCCTTAACCTATGCCTTCTCCCAATTTTCAATTTTCCTAGGTGAAGTTCTACCCAACTTAACACCATAAGACCAAGTTAAGATACACCCAACTCAACTTCCAAGTTCTTTCCCCCTTGGACACATTTAAGGATTGCCCCAAGCAACCTTATCCTTAGTGCCAACAAGAACTCAACACAACCTTAAACACTCTCAGGGTTTGCAAGCACATTTGCTAGGATATATCCTATCCTAGAAAAATATGATTTTATGAAAACCACAAATGTTCATGACTTTTGGTACAACTCCTAATTTCCTCAAAAAATTGGCATTTTGTATCAATTTTCAAATGTATCTCTAATTCCATGTGTTTGTCAAGGCTACCCAACACAATTTACACAAGGAATTGTCCACAATTCTTTCCTTTTCCATAGGTATTCTTAATATAACCAAATTCTCTTCTTCGTATCTCTTAACCCTAGAGAAATATCCATTCATCAATCCTCCTTGAATTCCATGATATCCATATGGCCATATTTCATATAATCACCAATAACCTCTGAGACACATCTTTATTCAAGGAGAATAATCAAGAATTTTAGTTTTGAGTGATAGATGTGTATACTGAAAGACATGCTTCTTTTATATATATGAACATCTTTATTTTGAAAAGAGAATCACAACTACACTAGGTGCCTATTTATATTAGTATATGCATGAACTCCAATTACTTTGCATTATAGATAACATGGTGTGTGGTGTCACACGGAAGATCATATTATCAGTTTCTTGCCTAGTATAAGTAGAGGCTCACAACCGAGATGGAATTGGGCAAACCATCGGGATGGTTGTAGTGTAATTAGGTATAGTTGGTCTTGACCATAGAATTACACTAGTGTACTTTGAGTACATTGAGCAGGACCAAAACCAGAGGTCATCCAATTTGTATTGACTTAATAATTGGATAGAACCTCAAATTTATTATAGAGTACGATTCCTAAATCCCGATATAATAACGGACACATATAATTAATTATTAGTTCTTTGATTTACCAATGGGCGAGATCTATTCTGTTAGATCGATAGGCCTGGTAAGTTGGGAAATAATATTAATTATATGGTGTGACGTTGATTATTGACGGAATCCGTGTCCTGGTGAGTCAGGATGATGATGCCCCCTTGATGAGCTCAAAAGGTTCATCGTGCTAAACCCTGCAGGTGGATTTGATCCGGCACGATGATAAGGTTGAGTGGTACTAGTCAAGGATACAGAGGTTAATTAATTTGAATTGTCAGTAATTTAAATTAATTAACGGGCATTCGATATCTTAAACACGGGGGGATGGACGACTCGTAATAAGTGGAGCCCATATGTAAATATGGGGGTTGATGAGGTAATTCAATGAGGGTCCTTTAGTGGAATGGATCCTCATTAATGGACCGGGTTTGGATCCATTAGTAGGCCAAGATTCAACTCCTCCTCATGGTCCCTATTGTAGCCCTATAAATACTCAATGGTGGTATGAAACTAAGTTGATGGTTAATGATTAATTTAATAGATCACAAGAAATCCTAGCCTCTCCTCTCCTCTTCTCTCTCTCTCTCTCCCCCTCGTTTCACTCGGCGGAGCCCAACAGAAGAGAAAAGTTCTCTTCTCCCATTAATTGGGATGCATGCAATTAATTTTGTTCTTCTCCAATGAATTGCAACGCATGCAATTCCAATTAATTACAACGCATGCAATTAAGTTCCTTTTTTCTCCAATTAATTGCATGCGTTGTTTCTCCACGCGTGATTAATTGCATGCAAGCAATTAAAACTGCTCCAATCTCCGATTAATTGCATTTGCATGCAATTAAGTTCCCTCACGGCAATTTCTTATAAATTGCCTCTTGGAGCAGTGGAAGAGGTGGAAATTTTTCAGAGAGCATCGGCAATTTCTGTGAGAAAAGAAATTGCATCACTTGGAGCAGAAGTCTGGGAGAGCAGAAGAAATTGCCTTCTCACGGCAATAGTCTAGGAGAGCAGAAAGGGGATTTGTGTTTGGATTATCTTCTTCCTAGGAGCAGTCGACGGCATCCCTTTGATAAGGGATTGGTTGGCGCAAGGAGAAGGGATCAACTTGGTGGCCACGGTTCTTGGTAGATCGTCGCCCACACGACGTCCAAGAGGGAGGGTCATACGGTAGAAGATCGTAAGGTAACAGAAGGTATATTCTTCCTTGGCTCCTTTCATTCTTATTTGTACCTTATTCATTTGCCTCGTCATTTCATGTTTGTTATTTAATTATTTTGATTGCGAATCATAGTCAATAATTATTTAACTGGACCCCGACCATAAACACAAAAGCCGGCGATCAACTCGTCGCCTTTTCCGCGGTCGAACGGTCGAGCAAATTGCAAGACCGATTTTGGTAATTAGCTAAGTTGGAATTTGAATCGTTCGATACGGCATGAGACGGTCGACGGGAAATGACTCTCTATTAAGATTAAATTTTTTAATCCGTAGGCATAGAGAGGTCTCTCGGATCGACCAGGTATCCGCTTAGGAAACCTACCAAGCCATACCCAACATTGAGGTAATATTCTATCATTCAATAGCCTTTTTCTCTTTAGTCCTAATGGATCAGTCGACTGCCCCCAGGGCAGTCGACTGCGAAAACTCAGAGAATATTTTTGGTCTCTGACAAGTCGACTGCCCCCAGGGCAGTCAACTGATACCTGAATTACAGGTTTTCCAGCTCAATTTCAATAATGCCTAAATAATTCCATAAATTTCTAAAAATTCTGAAATTTTGTGTGGATATTTGTGGGGCCAATGTCTACTTGGGAAAAATACGTTTCCAAACAAATGTACTCCGGATCCCAAGATTGACACGAAACTCAACTTTCTCTAAAATGTATCATTTAAACTCATCCCAAAAGTCCTAATTGTGGCCTTTCCTTGATATATCTTCTAATACTTGGCCATGATACGTTTTTAGCACTGAATTATATGGTATTTGCCCATTAAACCTTAATTTTACCCATTATAACCATATTTCCACATTTTTCTCTTTAAATTCCATTTTTAATGTGCCAAAACCTAGGATTAAGAATTACCCAAGTCTTCTAAGCCTTTTTGGCACATTTCACCTAATTTCCTAGGAGAAAATCTATTGAGATCCATTTACCATGGACCCCAGAGACTCCTAGAGCTCCCTCTTGAGCTCTGAGCCCTAACCACCTCCCTAGGTGACTCAATCCATACTAGACCACACCGGTGAGCCCCCGGTGATTCTTGGCCTACAAATCTAACCTTTTTAACCTTGGACACCTTGTCCTTGGTTAAGTCACCCTTTCTACCTTTTGATGGCATTCCCTTGTCATTCTTGGACTTTCCCTCCTTGCCATGATTATATGATTCCCCAGCATATTTCTTTCCATTTGCCTTGAAGGTCTTAGACCGGTAGCCCAAACCCGATCTATCATAATTGAGTTTTAAGCTACCCAACACCATGTCTAATCCCTTAGATCCAACCGTGAATCTTTCTAGGGCCTTTTCTAATATGTCAAGCCTTGCCCTCAAGGCTTGATTTTCCCTTTTTAGACCTTTAACTTAGGAGTCCATATGTCCACTTTGGACATTCCTAGAAATACCCATTTTCCTAGGCACATTCCTTCTCTTCTTGGGATTAGTGTCATGATCCTTAGGTCTAGAGGTTTTGGGTCTATCATTATGCATGCTCTTCCTAGGGTTTTGATCTACCTTGTTAACCCTAGTCCTATCATTATATCTAAAACCATGGTTACGCACAAGTAAGTAATTTTCGTTAATTTTAGCATGCATGGATGAATGATTAACATTATTTTTAAAATGCAATGAGGAACTTGAAATTGAATTACATTTTAATCTAGGGTTAGGAATTACCTCCCTTACCCTTGAAGTTCCCCCTTGATGTGATCTTTGCTTCCTCTTTTCTTCTTTCTCACATCTCCTCAAGTGTCCCATTTTCTTGAGCTCTTTCTTCCTTGGACATGTGGTGTGGTAGTGCCCTAGCTCACCGCACGTGAAGCATCTAATCCTCCTCTTCTTCTCTTGGATTTCTCCAGTCCTGCACTTTATGTTAGAATTTAATTTAATTGAAATAGGTTTAGAGTGTACCTTCTTTTTACCTTTCGGGCACTTGTCCTTGTAGTGTCCCTTTTCGTTGCAACCAAAGCATGTGATATGTTCTTTTGATTTGGCTTTGGTGGAGGTTGGAACTTCTTCTTTAACTTTTGATGATGTGGATGCTTCCTCTTGTTCCAGTACAGATGAAGGTCTCTCCTCCCCCTCAATCCTTGAGGTGGAGACCTCTTCCTCTTCTTCTCTTGAGGAGGTTGATGATCTTTCACTTAATTCCTTCTCCTCACTTAAAGAGATTGACACTTCCTTTCCTCTTTCTTCTTCTTCACCCATTTGACTTTTCTCCTTGGGCTCTTGAATTTGTGTAGGGTTCTTGTGACATTTTTCCAACTTATCCCACAATTCATGAGCATTCTCATATTTACCTACACCACTTAAAACACTAGTAGGCAAAAAATTAACTAATATACCAATTACTTTTTCGTTTGTCATAGATTGCTCTTGTTGTTCCTTGTTCCAATATCTAGGACGAAGCCTCTTTCCGTGCTTGTCCTTTGAAACTTCGAAAGGCTCTTCAAGTGCAATTCTAAGGCTCCACTCCATCCCGAACCATATCTCCATTCTCTCCTTCCAATACTTAAAATCCTCATGGTTGTAGGCCGGTGGAGTGTAGATATCATCCCCGAATTTGACTTCCATGTTCTTCTTCCTCTAGCGTGTGCTCCCTCGGCGGTTAGTCCAATCAAGAGCGGTCCTTCGCTCTGATACCAATTGATAGGATCGAATGTGTCCTCTAGAGGGGGGTGAATAGTGTTTCTTCGAAGCTTTCTTCCTACACGGTTAGTTTACGCAGCGGAATATACAATAAAAATAATAAAACAAATACTAACCAATGCTAACATGGAAGATTTACTTGGTATCCACCACGGACGGGTGACTAATCCAAGAATCCGTCGGTGGATCAATCCCCGGATAACCTCCGGCTAGCCCTCGTCGCTCCTTGTGGGTGGAGAAACCTCGCTACAAACTCAAACAAAGCACTGAGCACAAAGACTACTATCTTGCCTTTAACCAAGACAAGATTCGTCAAGAATCTCAACCACCACGAAGTCCTCTTTAAATAGGACTCGGGCTGAAACTCTCGCCACCAGTCGACTGCTCCCAGGGCAGTCGACTGTTGCCACTGAAATTTGACTGTTGCAACTCCCAACGTTCGAATTTCAGCCAACTCACCAGTCGACTGCTCCCAGAGCAATCTGGGAGCAGTTGACTGGTCCCCAGCTGAACCCCTTCTGTGAGTTTCATCAGTCGACTGCCCCCAGGCTAGTCGACTGGTCTACTCACCCACCTAAGGTTATCTTTCCCGAGTACATTCCACTCCGTACTCGAACCCTAGGATTTCCCGAGTACAATCACACAACACTCGTACCCTCACGACTCGACTGACTCCTCCTCCACAGCCTCGACTGTTGCCTTCGCGCCCTCTTCATCTTCGGCTCCCGTCCCTCGGATGCACGCAAGCCTCCAGCTTGCCTCCATGCCATCCTTCACGCATGCCTCGAAGTCCACGCCCCTCAGCTCATCATCCCTGCTCTCCAAGGACCCTCGGGTGCACACAAGCCTCTAGCTTGTCTTCATGACACAGTTCACCATACTGAGGTCATCCAGCCAAGTCCATATGTGTAACCTGTACAACCTGCACACTTAACATACACATATAAGAACACAAGGGTAAACCTAACTTAAACCCTTTGCCCAAACATCAAAACTCATGATCACTCTGGATCACAGATTGCTTCAACAAGAGACACCTCAGTGTATTCTAAGATTGATCTGTGGTCCGGATAGCATCAGCTAAGAGTCAGAGACTCAAACATTCAGAAGACAGCTTTCCGCACTAGATATGGACACTATGAGTTTTTGATAATGCCATTTGGGCTTACCAAAGCACCAACGGTATTCATGGATTTGATGAACCGCATATTTCTAGAGTATTTAGATCAATTTGTGATTGTCTTCATTGATGACATCTTGATCTATTCACGATCCGAGAAGGAGCACGCGCAGCACCTTCGCATTGTTTTGGAGACTCTCTGACGGGAGCGTTTATTTGCGAAGTTCAACAAGTGCGCGTTCTGGCTACCCTCAGTTGGTTTTCTGGGGCACGTGGTTTCCAGCCGAGGTATTTCAATAGACCCCCAGAAGATCGAGGCTGTCACCAGTTAAGAGCAGTCGAAGTCAGTTCAGGAGGTTTGCAGTTTCTTGGAATTGGTTGGTTACTACAGACGGTTTGTAGAGGGATTCTCGAGCATAGCTATGCCGTTGACACGCCTTACCAGGAAAGGCGTGAAGTTCACATGGTAAGAGGCTTGTGAGGCTAATTTTCAGGAGCTAAAGCAGAGATTAGTGTCGGCACCCGTCCTCGTTCTTCCATCAGGAGAGGACGGATTTGTGTTTTATACGGATGCATCCTATCAAGGATTGGGCACCGTTCTGATGCAGCACAGGCGGGTAGTGTCCTATGGTTCTCGACAACTGAAGGAGCATGAGAAGAACTACCCAGTTCACGATTTAGAGTTGACAACCATCATATGTGCGCTGAAAATTTGGAGGCACCACTTGTATGGGATCACTTTTGAGATATTCATGGATCATAAGAGCCTCAAGTACCTATTGACTCAGAAGGAGCTCAACCTCCGACAGAGGTGGATAGAGTTCCTGAAGGACTACAATTGTACCATTATCTACCACCCTGGGAAAGCTAATGTCGTTGCTGACGCCTTGAGTAGGAAGTCCAGAGGAGTACTGGCTTACCACCGAGTTTTGGTTATAGAGATTGTTTAAAGCTTCTCAGAGTTGGGTTTGGAGGAGCAGGGACAGACTGCGAGGGGTATTCTGGTGACCATGGTTGCTTAGTCATCTATTCGAGCGAGGATCAGAGAGACTCAGGCGAGTGATCAGCATCTACAGTTCCTCGGCAGTCGAGCAATCACAGAGCAGCGGTCTGATTTTACACGGGACGACGAGGGTGTCTTGTATTTTCGCGGGAGACTTTGTGTACCTGAGGCACACCCTATTATGGAAAAAAATGATAAACCAGGCAGCAGATAAATTGAACCTGGGGTGACCGGCCCGGCCCCACGGAAGTTTCCCACCGGTCACCAGGGTATATCGGGAAGCGCTCGCGGTGGGCAGTCTAGAAACCCAGCGTCCCAGGGTCCGCGCCCCATTTGGAGGAAAAATTCCTGCAAAATGCGTCGTAGCTGGGGATCGAACCGCGGATGCCTGGGTTAGCGACTAGTTGCCCTACCGCTGCACCATAGCCCCGGGGGCATACACCCTATTATGGAGGAGCTATTACAGGAGGCACATCTCTCCCGATTTTCTATCCATCTGGGTGGCACCCGAATGTATCGGGATCTGAGGCCTTTCTACTGGTGGAACGGAATGAAGCGAGATATCGCTGATTTCGTAGCCCGATGCCAAGTATGCCAGCAAGTTAAGGCAGAGCATCAAAGACCTGCTGGGCTACTTCAATGTATTCCCATTCCTGAGTGGAAGTGGGAACACATCACTATGGATTTCGTGGAGGGACTGCCTAGGACTAGACAAGGACTCGACGCGGTTTGGGTGATCATTGATTGATTGATCAAATCAGCACACTCTCTAGCTATTCGGAGGACTGATTCATTGGATAGATTAGCAGAGTTGTATTGCAGAGTGCAGACCGATGGTCAGTCAGAGCACACCATCCAGACTTTGGAGGACTTATTGCAAACCTGTGTTATGGATTTCGGAGGCAGTTGGGAGGATCGTCTTCATCTTATTGAGTTCGCCTACAACAACAGCTATCATGTGGCTATCCAGATGGCACCGTATGAGACGTTGTATGGTAGGCCTTGCCGTACACCCACCCTCTGGGAGGAGGTTGAGGAATCTCAGCTGTTAGGACCTCAGAGAGCTCAGCATGAGGTAGAGTTAGTCTGTACTATCAGACGCAGGATATCTGAGGCGCAGGATCGTCAGAAGAGCTATGCCGACCGGAGACGGAGACCTCTGGAGTTCTCCGTAGGTGATCATGTGTTTCTGCGAGTTTCACCCACAAAGGAGGTGAAACTATTCGGTCTTCGAGGCAAGCTTGCTCCGCGTTACATCGGCTAGTTCTAGATTCTGGAGAGGGTTGGGGCAGTGGCTTATCGTTTGGCTCTTCCACCATCCATTACCGGCGTACACGCTGTATTTCACGTATCTATGCTGAGGAGATACGTACCAGACCTTTCACACGTGCTATCGGATGTCTCAGTTCCACTCCAACCTGACGCGACTTACAGAATACAAACAAGAAGTGCTCTCCTCTAAAGAGTAGAAGTCCGTATCAAAGCAGAAAAGAACCACCCGCCAATAATCCAATCAAGCCCCTATATCAAGGACATGTTTAATTAGCTATTACAACGACATGATAACTAGCTAATTAATCCCTAAACCAAACCAGGGTTAACCTAATCATTTCCATTTTATTTAATCACTTCTAATTAAATGAAAGTTTTTACCAATTACCCCATGTAATTAAGATTTAGGATTATGATAGGTTATATTCTCACCACCGGAATCGTTTAACTAACCCCCCCCCCCCCCTTAAACGATTAATTGTGAATCAATTCTTCGCATTTAGTCTAACTTAGTTTCCAAAAGAGGACTAAACCATTTCCCATTTGATCTAGATTAGCCTACACACAACATAAGGTCTAGAAGAAACATCACTAACCCCGATCACCACCTAATCCACTTCTCTATTCTCTAGTAGGTATCACATAGCTAGTATTTAATCCAAAACTTTGTATAAATCCAACAACTTACCTATTGCTCCAATTGGACTAAATAGCTACAACCAAACGTGGAAAAACAAACCCCTGCCTATCAATCCAACACAGATCATCCATTCCAATACATCCAAGCTAATATACTCTAATCAAACCCAATGCAAATCACAAAATTAACAGCAACTAAACATAACAAACTACTCCACTCAACTTACCTCTTATCCTAGCTCCAATTGTAGATCATCAACATCAACACTTCAATTCCCCACCGTGGACCAATTACACCAAGACAACTATCCACGCACGTCAATAGTCCAGGCTATTTAGAAGCAAAACCGCAGCACCAACTCCAACTTGTTCGTTATCGAGGCTAAAAATCCAAAGCTATGCATTGATAGAAGAACAAACCAAGCCAAAACTCGAATCTCAATTCATCAACAATAAGAAAACCAAACAACAAAGCCATGATCGGAATCCCTTACCCTGGTTTTGTGTCGCTGACAACTCCCCTTGCTCCAGATCCTGCAGATCAGCCCAAAGGAGGAAGATCAGTAAATCTCAGGTCCCAATCCGAGCTATCACCCACGCATAACCCAAACAATCCAAGTAAGCACTACAACAACAAGTAGTATTCATGTTTTGTTGCCCTTCTAAGCAATAGAAACTCTAAGCACTTACCTAATTGAAATTATAATCGTAGTACTCCATCGTTAGCCCTAAATCCGTTGTGCCTCCTCCCGACGTGAGTCACCTACCCTAGCTCCACTAGAGAGAACCAAGGGGTGAAATAAGAGGGATGCAATCACAGACTTAGGTTTCGCTAGCTGAAGGGGAATCGGTGACCGTCGGCGTCGTGGTTTGTCGAGCGTGGAGAGATTGCTTCGTGAGAGGAGATGAGGCTGCCATTGGAATCGAGCGGAGGGGATGAGGGAGAAGAGTTTTTAAGCCAAAGGCATTTTGCAAATTAGCCCCTAAGTTTCGGCCCTTCTAAACCACACCCTCATCTTTTAGAGGCACTTGCATTTCAGCCCACTAAACCTGGAATTTTTAAGCCATTTAGCCCTCCAAAACTTAAGCTATCAAGCACCTCAGCCCCTTAACTTCATTCCAGGGTCCAAAAACCCAAAATCTTTCCTCAAAAATTTTTTTGAGCGAGATAAAAGTGTCGGATTTAACAGGTATACTTAAACTTAGAAATTTTGAAAACTCAATTTGTAACCCATGTCAACAAGGTAAACAAACAAAGTCAACTTACAAACATATCCAATCAAACCTAACCCAATCTACACTTGAGCTCCTACACCTAGACCTATTTGATTCTCATGGAGTCAAGTCATTAAGCGAAAATCGATACTACTTAGTAATAATTGACGACTACTCTAGATTCACCTAGGTTAAGTTTCTGAAAACCAAAGATTAAACTTTTAAAATATTTAACACTTTATGTAAAGTACTTGAAAATGAAAATGATACTAAAATTAAAAGAATTAGAAGTGACCATAAAATCTAAAGTTTAATGATTTCTATAAAATAAATAGATATATTCATGAATTCTCTTGCCCAAAAACTCTCCAATAAAATGATATAGTTGAAAGAAAGAATAGGACCCTTCAAGAAGCTGCTAGAACTATGCTCAATGAATATAACTTATCAAATCAATTTTGGGCAGAAACAATAAATACAACCTGTTATATCCAAAATAGGATCCTAATAAATAAAAGACATAATAAAACACCCTATGAAATTTATTATCACAAACTACCTAATTTATACTATTTAAAAGTTTTTGAGTGTAAAGTAAATATCTTAAACACTAAGGACTACTTAGGTAAATTTCAATCAAAATCAATCCCAGGAATCTTTGTAGGGTACTCAACCGCAAGTAGGGCATAAAGGGTCTATAACAAACATACCGTTAAAATTGAGAAAATCACAAATATAATATTTGATGAAGAAATGGTACTAATCTAACTAATCCACCTAACCTAATCAATACATCTAACTTAACCAATTCACCTGACTCAACCAATCAACCAAACTTAACCAACTTAGACCAAGACTTAGAAGATATAGAATCAATACCTGAATCCAACCCAAACCAACAAGTTGAACCAATGATTGAACCTGAACAAATTGAACCATCATCTAGGGCCAGGTTAAATCAACCCACTGACCAAATCTTAGGTGACCCAACCTTAGGTGTTAGAACAAGATCATCCTATAGAAACCTAAGTCAGATTGTTTGATTTCTAACATTGAACTCAAGTTAATAGAAGAAGCCTTACTTGACCCAGATTCGTAGGCATCTATTATTAAAGTCCACTCCTGGATTCTTGGGAAGGCATTGAGAGCATATCAAATTGAGTCAAGATTTGTTATCAATTTGCCGAGATTCGTGAGTCCGGTGATTAGCTCCTTGATCTTCGCATGTAGTTGAGCCACCATCTCTCCTTCTTCCATCTGAAAGTTGGTTAGCTGATTCGGAAGTAGATCTCATTGTGTTAGCTTCGCCTCCGATATGCCTTGTAAAACTCCAGGAATTTCTCCTAGAGTTCTTTTGTCGAGTGATAGCTGTCGATGCGGTTGATTTCTTGAGGTGGTAATACTATCAGTAGGTGGAACTCTGCCTTAGCGTTGGCTATAGAGTCTGATTGTTGCTTCTTACTCTAGAGATGCACTTCTTTTATCTTGTCGTTCTTGTCTATAGATACTTCAAAATCATATTTTATTATTAATAAAATTTTAAAATTGATTTTAAAGAATACCTTCATTTTTCTCTTCCAAGTCACAAACTCCCCCTCAAATTTTGATGGATGAATGCTAATTCTGGCCATCGTCTTCTTGCTTTAGGTGGTGATTAGTCCTCCTGAAACTGTTGGGCTCTGATACCACTTGTAGGACCATTATAGGTCGGCAAAAGGGGGTGAATTGCTCCTGAAAAAGAGAACTCAATCTTTTACACTTTCCTTACACAGATAGAAGTTAGTTTAAATAATTAAAATAATCTAACATAAATAACTATAACAGAAGCTAGTAAGAGACAAAGCTAGTTACTTGGTTGCAACCAGTGCGGTTGCTAATCCAAGAGAGTTAAAGCACACTACTAAGAAAACTCTGTTGGTGCAGAAAGCACCCAAGTCGAACCTGAGTTTTGATAATGGCAACAAGGCTCAAAAGTTAAGTCTTACTTGTTATCTAAACTTGTTACTCTAGTGTGCAGGGTAAAAAGTCCTAGCGAAGGACTGCTAGGCACTGGCGAAGGAATGCCAGGGTAAAAAGTCCTAGCGAAGGACTGCTAGGCACTGGCGAAGGAATGCCAGGTCACAAAGCCCTAGCGAAGGACTGCTAGGCACTGGCGAAGGAATGCCAGGGTACTGAAGCCCTAGCGAAGGACAGCTAGGCACCGGGCGAAGGACAGCTTGGGATCCAAGACCTGGCGAAGGACCGCTAGGCAAAAGTCCAACCAGAGGAGCAGTTGGCATCAGGTACATTCTCCCGAGAGGAGTAGGTGAGGACGCGTTCCCCGTCGAGGGAACAGTAGGCGTCGGTTCGACCTAGGATTCCATTTTGGAGACCCAAAATCAGAACTAAGACAGCTAAGGCTGTATAAACTAACATCTTGCTGCTTTATAGTGTTTTGGACTAACCCTGGATGCAGGACCGAAGGAACTAGTGTCTGCAGCTCAGAGAGCCTCAAAGGAGTGAGGCAACAGCTGACCAGGGCGCCCGGAGTGTCCCGGGCGCCCCCAAGGTGAACACAAAACACATAATGCAAAAGAAGGCTTCGACAATTCATGTTCGGGGCGCCCCCGTGTTCCCGGGTGCCCCCGCTGCACCCGGGCGCCCCCAGCGCTCCGGGCGCCCCAGGTGAAGCTACCGAAGCAGCTCCAGCGAAGCCAAGAGGATAAGAGTTTGACCCGGTCAACCCGGGCGCCCCCAGCGTCCCGGGCGCCCCGGTCAAGATCTGATCCCGAGTTTGAAGGGATCAGAAGCGAACCGAGTTAAAGGCGGATCGGCCGACACGTGGGGGGGTGCCCCCGACGTTCCGGGCGCCCCCAGGGCCTATAAAAGAGCCCTCGACCCCGAGGCTTCGAACAACGAATTCTTTCATCGCTTCTACGCTCTTCTGCTTCCGCGCTCTGCTCCGGCAACCTCCCGACTCAAGATACAAGCGCCGACGACGTCCTACTGCTCCGGAAAAAGTAATCTACATCGGACGTCGGTAAAAAGAAGAGTTTAATTTCAGTACTGCACTTTAACTGTAATTCCATTTCTGTAATTGATTTTGCGCAATAATAGTATTGCCCGCAGTAAACGGTCAGTGACCGTGGGCCTTGGATTAGGAGTCGACCTAGGCTCCAAACCAAGTAAAAACCTTGGTGTCTGTGTCTGTTTGTTTTTAATCTTCCGCTACGCATTCTCTTTTCAAATCCTAACGTTTTCCGATATTCACCCCCCCCCCCTCTATCGGTTCTCTCGATCCAACAAACTCCTTCTTTGCAGACTAATGAACCTCTTATAGACGTTGTACAGCTCGTAGAAAGACTAAAAAATTGAATAGTAATTGTTGTATCTTAATCCTAGCTTTTGGGAGCTATTTATAGTCTGAAAACCAAAATGAACGTTGTGCTAACGTGGACCTGAGGCACCTCAGATTGGATAAAACTTTATCTGTGCGCCAGCGTTCACTAGTGATAACTTTTTATTCTGAGGCATCTTAGTTTCCACCTAAGGCACCTTAGTTCTAATATGAGGCACCTTAGGTTGAAACGGAGGAGCCTCAAATCGATTTGTGTGCAAAATTGAGATTTGTATCTGAGTTGCCTCCCAAGGCAATTGAGGCACCTCAGTTGACCAGTTGGTTAAAGTCAACATGGACGTTGACTTTTTCATCCTTCTTCCACTTAGGTAATTTCTGGTCAACCAAAGTTAGGCTCACCCGAACCCAACTCTGACCTTTGGCTCAAACAGACTTCCTCTTAGCTTCTCATCCCTCGAATGTCACATGCGTCCTTCTCGCTCCACCGGTGTACTCTTCCGTAGACCTCCGCGTTCCTCAGATGCACCGAGCCCATCGATTCCCTTCCCGTGTTATTCTTCTCATCCACTGCGTCTTCCGCTCGACTTCCGACGCTCCTAAGCTCCTGCACACTTAGACACAGGGATCAAAATACACTAGGACCTAAGTTGACTTGGTTAATCACATCATAATCAACCCCGGGTACTTACAAAAAGTACAATTAGATTCACAGCAATCGCAGAACATCATCACACATAATCTGAACAACAATAAACCCCTGAAAGACTATGCAACCCCACATGCCAGAGTTTTTAGTTCCAACATCACTAGGCCTACTATAGATGCCAACAATTTTGAAATCAAGCCGACCTTTATATTCATGGTATAACAGCATCATTTTGGGAGTAGAGCGTCTGAGGACCCCAACCAACATTTGGAAACATTTGACGAGATTTGTGGAACCTTAAAGATGAACAGGGTGCCTCCAGATTCAATCAAGCTACTTTTATTTTGGTTTTCTACGGGACCTTGCAAACCATGGTTGAACTTCCTCCCTCACAATAGCATTTCCTACTAGGCTTAGTGTGAATAAGTCTTCCTATAGAAATTCTTCCCACCAAGTAAGACTACGTATATGAGGAATCTGATCGCCAGCTTCATGTCGAACGACATTGAATCAATATTTGATGCTTGGGATCGATTCAAGGGAATGCTGAGGATGTGCCCACACAACAGCTTGGAAAGGTGGTTGGTGATCGACACCTTCTACAATGGATCAATTACCAAACCAAGGTCTCCTTGGATTTCACAACAGGCGGAGCACTTATGAATAAAGGTCTAGATGATGTAGAAGAAATCATAGAGAGTGTGACACTAAGCCATCACTAATGGGCATTTGAGAGGAGTTCCAACCCAACCAAGATTCTGAGAAAGCATGAGGTGGATCAATTAACTAAGAAGTTTGACACTATCAACATTAACCCAGTGAATTCTGTCATAACAAGTTATAGAGTTTATGGGAGCACAGAGCACCAGATTAAAGGTTGTCCACTTGAGCAGCATCATCCCAACTTTGCCAAGTGAAACAAGTTGATGCAATTGGTACCTTTAATCAAATGCAGAACAACGCTTACTCTAACATGTATAACCCTGGGTGGAGGAATTACCCGAACTTCACATACCGAAAAAACCAAGACCAAGGCTAAGCGGTGGGGAACAAGCAAGCTTCCCAACCCTCATGAACTGAACTGCTACTAGAAGAAATCATGGTGAACCAAAAAGAAATTAAGAACGACGTCAAGCAACTTAGTGTGAGATTGAATAATAATGAAAAACACATAAAGATTTTTGATAGTCGAGTCACTCAGATTGCCAGCTCCTCCTCCAGAACACAAGAAACATTCCCTATAAAAGTTGAATTGAACCTAGTAGAACATTTCAATGTCATTGAGTTACGGAGCGGACGGACCTTGGGCAAGGCCCAAGTGGCTGCTCAGGAATGGACCAAGAACAATGGAAAGTCTTCTCCATCTTCTCTACAATTGAGGCACCTAAGGAGAAGGACGAGATTGAAGAGCCTCCACCAAGCTATAAAGCTCAAAAAAATCCCCTTCTCACAAAGACTTTTGAAAGCCAAGAAAGATGAAGAATTTGACAAGTTTCTAGAAAGATAAAGGAAATATGTATTGAGATCCTCTTATATATGCACTCCATCAAATACCAAAGTTTGCAAAGTTTATAAGGACGATCATATCCACGAAATACAAACAAGATGATTTTGAGACGGTGGCACTAACTGATGTTTTTCAATTCTGCGTAAGATCGGTTCAACAACGTTTGGTAGGCTTTCTGTGATCTTGGAGCTAGCATAAATCTCATTTCATACTTAGTTTGTAGGAAACTTAGTCTAAATGATATGAAATTGACTATGACGACACTATAATTAGCTTACCACTCCCACAAATACCCACTAGGTAGTGAACGATGTGCCCATCGAGGGAGCTTCATAATCCTACAGACTTCGTACTCCTAGACATGGAAGAGGATCCCAAGATCCCCCTGATTTTGGGGTGGCCATTACTTGCAACGGTTGGAGCCGTCATTGACATCAAGAATCACAAGTTGACTCTTGTGATTGGCAAGGAAAGACTGAAGTTTAACTTGTCCAAATCACGTAATCCTCTATTCCCATCCACTATATTGAGTATTGGCCAAGAGTTGAAGAGATCCAACTCAAAATTGTTGATGAAAAGGAATCCCATGAACCCCCACAAGGAATGGCACCGGAGGATGCATTGGATCCCATGGATGAAAGGAAGCAACCTCGCGCATCAAATGACAAATATGTCATTCCGGCATGCGCCTAGAAAAAAGAAGAGCAGGGATCTTCCAGCCAGAATGAAGGCGAATATCTCCTCTTCAAGGCCAAGGCTCCAAGTTAAGTCAAGAGGTCGAGGGGTGATCTTAAGCTAGCGTTTCTTGGGAAACAACTCAAGATTGTATATTGTTTTTAATACATCTATGTTTTTAGTGTGTTTCTAAAGAATCTTATACTTGTTTTTTTGTTGTTGGATGGCATGGGAAGCGACAATGTGCTACTTCTAGAGTGGAGTAGGCTGCACCTACAGGTCCCCACACGGGTTGCCCGTGTGGGATGACACGGCCCGTGCTTTGGCTGTGCCAACCTGCTGATTGTCGCATGACCCTTGCTTTGGTCGTGCAGTTCTCACCGAGAGACGCACGACCCTGTGCCTAGGCAATGTCGTGCCAACCTACTACACCATATAAGGGGCGCACAACCCCGTCACTACAAGAAAAAAGCTAAAAGACAATGCTTTTTACGTGTTGTCTATGTGGCTGAAAAAATGTTGTTAAAAATACTGTTGTTAAAAGTCCGCTCAAAGACAATGCTTAAAAAGTGTTGTCGTTTCATACAAAGACAACGTTTTTGCAACGCTTAAAAAGCGTTGTCATTTTTTTACAAAGATAATGCCTTTGCAACGCTTAAATAATGTTGTTATTATTATTATTTTTTGTAATGTCACGCTTTTACAACGCTTAAAAAGTATTGTCGTTTTTTACAATGACAACTCTTTTACAATGCTTAAAAAGTGTTGTCTTTTTTGCAATGATAATGCTTTTATAACGTTTAAAAAGCGTTGTCTTTTTTAAAATATATTTTTTTAGAAAAAGATATAGAAAATATCTACAATCTTTACAAACAATAAATATGAATATCAACAAACAGAAAATATGAATACGCACAATCATTTTTAAAATATAACTATTTAGCAAAAGATACAATTTCATACAATCCAAACAAAAAATATGTACATAATACACAAATTAACATTGTATCCATGTTATGTTTATACAAAAATAAAACCCTTCTTGAATTCACAGAAGTGCTTAATGACAAGATCATCATCCACTAAGTTTTGTAAAACATCCTTCACTAACGTCATTATAACACCTTCTTTAGGCCTAACTTCATAATGTCTTTAACACTGCTTTAACACTGCATCAAAATAAAAAGAATGTGTAACAAGAAGAGTTTTGCTAAAGTGTAGAAAATAAAATTATCCAAGCTAATCTACCATATAAGTATAATCATATACAAGAATGAAGAAAATCATATACAAAATTAGTTAAGAATCAAGATAATCTACTGTGAGGAGCAAATGTCTCTAATAATCATCATCTACTCTCTCTATATAAATTACCATCTAAAATAAGTCTTTACTTTTATCCAATATAGACATTCCTCAGTCATACATATTGTAGATCGTCCTTTCCAAAAAAGATAGAATAAAAGAAAAAAAGAAGAAAATATCATGAGTATACAAGAAAGTAAAATAAAATTGAAAAGAGTAAATAATCATTAAGACATAAACCTTCCATATAATTTTTGACATTTCAGAATAAATTTGAAAACTCACAAAGGTTGAACTGAAGAAAACATAGAACAAGCGACATATCATTAATCCCTTAGAGAGATCCTCCCTTTTTATATCTAAACCATCATCTTTTGGCTACAATGGACAGAAATGTATGTACATCGTAATCCAAGCATAAGATGTGTTTGCCAAAAAAATTAATATGAAAAATGTGAAAGCAATAGATAAACATGCATTATGATTTCCAATGAGGAACAAATGATGATAACATAAAGTATTATGGCACAACAAGCATTCAAGCATTTGAATTACATTGATGTTCCTAAGCATGCAAAAAATAAAATCATCATCAAATTGGCCTGTGAGAGATAGGTCATCAAGATTAGAAGAGGAGAGGACTAACCTGTTAACCGATAGCTGGTCGCTAGCATTAGAGAGCACGTGCCATGCTCCCAGAGGCTCGTGCTCGCTCGAAAATTGGACATTATCTCCCATGAACGGCAAACAATCTGAAATTGTTGTACATACAACTCACGATAGGAATTCAGTGAACAAGATCCATCATATCATAACAACCCAAGACAAATCTGTCTAATAACAAGCCAAAACCCAAATTCATCAATCGATCTAAATTAAATGTATTCCTATTCCGAGACCATAAATCCATAGAATATTCAACAAGAAACTAACCCAAATGCTATTCTAAAACGAAATCAACACTAAACTCCATAATTTAACTAGCAAGAAGATCCATCCATTTCGGCTCCAGCCAAGAACAGGGACTGCGATGAAGTTTCCGACAGTGGTCTTTTCCTTTGATAAGCCTACTACAACTCCCAGATTCGTCTGCTGTCCTAAATACAAAAGCTGAAAATGGTGACAGCAAATTACCGAGAATAAAACACAACAAACCTCAACATCCAAATGAAAAGGGACGGAGAAAGGTATGGAAACTGATTATTAGAGAAGATCTTCCCCAAGCAAGAGAATCTCGAAGTAGTCGGGGCCATGCCCAACGCCGACGATGAATCCAACCCCCTGGTGATGGTACATGCGATTGTGGCAACAACGACCAGTAACGTAAGGAAAATGGGTGGATCGGGACAGCGCTGGCTCAAGGAGGAGGTGGCCCGGGGTGTCTGCGGGGATGTGCTTCACGTGGAGAGGGAAGAGGCGATGATGGTTTACGATCGACGTCTTGCTCGAGTGGAGAAGAAGGGAAAGGAAACCTGGCGTCGGGTAGATCGTTAAGGGAGAAGGAAGCTTACGCAAGAGCTCGACAGGTGGCGCTCGAGAGGAAGAGGAGAAGATAGTGGGGCGTCGAGCGAAAGAAAAGTAGAAGGAGAAAAGGGTATGCGACGGTGAGGGCTAGGGCACGCGTGAAAACGTAGGGAGGGAGGGATTATATATATATATATATATATATATATATATATATATATATATATATATATATATATATATATGGGGTTGAGCGCCCCGTGGCTGACACGTGGATTGAAGAAGTTATGTGGCAAGATATAGCAAGTCTGAACGACTCTCTTTCCAGAGCCCCCAAGACCCTCTCGAGAAGGGGATCGCCCGAGACCCCTCGCGGGTAGACACGTCCCGGAGATCAAATCAAAAGACTCACTCCCGAGATCACCTCGGGAAGCCCGGTCCCCGAGACCACCTCGGAAAGGTAAAATGCCCAGGACACCCCGGGCCAGAAGACCCCGAGATCACCTCGGGGAAGCAGAGCTTAAGAAGCATTCAGCCTCAAAGAACGGTCCCCCCTTCTTCAGATATGTGGATAAACATCACCCATTATCGCGGAGTCATTATGACCCATAATTATCGCAACGGTCCGAACTTAATGACGATGTGGACCGTTGCAAAGGTTATCATGTAACCGACAATTGGGGGGCGTGGTAAAGATCGTGGAGACTCGTGAGACAGCCATTGAAGGTATAAAAGGTACTTTAACCCCTCCGATAAGGAGTTTACGCTCTCTCTACTTCTCGCACACCTTTTTTTCCTTCTCTTCATCTCCTGGATTGAGGCACTGACTAGAGCGTCGGAGTGGGTTCCGCCGGACAACCTCCGGCGTGTTCCCCTAACGCTCGTGTTAATCCCGTAGGGTGTGAGTCCTTCCTCTAGCGTCAGCGTCCGTGTGGGCTGAACCCTGGTGACTGGTCGTCGACGTCAATTCCTTCCGGAACAAGTTTGGCGCCGTCTGTGGGAAACCAGTAAAGCACCAGAAGGAGCACCGATGGTAGAGCCGACGGGACAATCCATTGTCCAGACGAAAGATGAACTGGATCACTTGGTGGCCAACGCCATCAAAGAGGCGCTCGAACAACACCAAATCGAGCAAGCCGCCTCGCAGCAAGGTGTCTCTGTGCGGGAGGAGACCCCCAGAATCTCCATCTCGCGCCCCCCCCCCAACCGCGAAGATCTGTCACACCACCGGGGTGACATGCCGGAGCAGCCCCGGACCACCGACGAAACTCTTCTAGACATATTGAGAAGGCCAACTCGGTAGCCTCTAGTGCGCTGAGACACGAATATGGACAGGGGAAGAGGGAGGAACCTAGGGCCTCCCCTAAGGCTCCCTCTACTCCCTTCTCATCCGAGATTGTAGAAGACCCCATGCCGAAGCAGTTTCGTGGGCCTAGGATTGATGATTACGATGGGAAGACAGATCTGGAGCATCATGTCTGTAAGTTTGAAAATGTGGCACTCCTACACCAGTATACCGATGATGTAAAGTGTCGAGTGTTCTTGAACACCCTATCTGGAGCAGCCCAACGATGGTTCTAGAGGTTGCGCCCATGTTCTATCAGCTCCTTCATGGAGTTTAGAACCGCCTTCCTCCACCACTTTGCCAGTAGTCATCGCTATCAGAAGACGATACTCAATCTATTCGCTCTCAAGCAGAAGTCGAAAGAGCCACTCAAGGAGTACATCCAGTGGTTTAACCGGATGACAAAAGATGTGTCATGTGCGACATCGGAAATCCTCATCAGGGCCTGTACCCAAGGGCTCTCGGAAGGGGGTTTTTTCCGAGCATTGGTGAAGAAGCCACCCGCTAGCTTCGATGATCTGCTGGGGCATTCAGTTAAGCACGTCAATGTGGAGGAGGTGTAGTTCGCCCATCGCAAGGAACCAGTCAAAGTCCCCCCTCAAGCCATTACTCGGTCCGAAAGGAGGGAACCCCCAGCTCCAACCCGAGGAAAAGACCTTCACCCGGGGAAGGACCAGTGGGCTGGTAAACAAAAACTGGTCGAGACAGTGGACACTAAGCAGCCAGAGCCACTGATGAAGTACTGCGGCTTCCACGGCAGTACTACACATTCCGCCGAGGAGTGTCATGCCTTGAAGAAAAAACTGAATAAAGAGGCAGACCCCAAACCTCAGAGGAAGTGGAAGAAGATGGGGTATCGTCGGAATTCCCCTCGGTGAAGCCTCTCTCCCAAACAGAGGCAGTCGGGAGAAAATGAGACTTGACACCGGTCTCGGTCGCAGTCAAGGGGAAGGAGTCGAGGTCCTGCACCCTGCAGGTCTCCCTCCTTGGAAAGAGACCCCAGGAAGGGCAAGGCCCCTGCACGCGGCCTGCCCTCTGGATATATGGGAGTGATCTCCGGAGGACCCACCGGAGGAGATTCCCATCAGGCATGGAAGTTCAACACCCGACGTCTGGAGAACTATTCAATTGGGACGAGCTGGAGCCAGGATCACGGCCCTACAATCTCGTTCGGCCCCGAAGACTTGGAAAAGATGGAAGCTCCCCATGAAGATGCCCTGGTGATGCTTGTCTGCATCGCCAACTATGAGGTCAAGCGCATCTTCGTGAATACAGGAAGTTCCATGAACATCCTATAAAAGGCTACTCTAGATCAGATGCAGATCAACGAGGATGAACTACTTCCGGTCTCAATTCCACTGTTCAGCTTCATCGGGTATCTAGTACAGTCGATAGGGCAAATCACCCTATCGCTATCATTGGGCAGTGACCTACTCGAGAGGACCAGGAGGACACCCTTTTTGATCATGGGTGCTCCCTCATCCTACAACACCATCTTGGGACGCCCGGCACTCAGTGTCTTCCAGGCGGTGGTCTCTGTCTACCACCAGAAGATAAAATTTTCGGTAGGCGACCAAGTGGCTGAAGTCAAAGGGGACCAACTGGTGTCTCGGTGATGCTACAGTGGGGAAGTCAGATCGGAGTCCCGAAAAAATTCGAGGGCGCAGGAAGGCTAATTGGAGGAAGTGGTCATTCACAGGAGGACAGGGCCAAAAAGATCAAGAGGCCAGAGCAGACCAACTGTCTCCAACCCTGTCACCCCCGGTAAGATTTGTGTGGCATACTATGTACTCGCCTGTGTATCTTTCCTGCCTTGCAGTGCATTCATGAAATAAAGGAACGTGTCATCACAAAAGTGCCAGTACATCAGACAAAACCCTAATACCTCGCGGTGCTGCGGATGACCGAGGTACTTCGGCTTGGTCTGGGAGCTACGGACGCCCAACCAAGAAACAAAACCCTAATATTGTTGAGGCAATCGGCCCAAGAATGATCGGGAAGATCATGGTTTTGATGTGTGTGCCAATAAGTTTAAGGATAGGGTGTTATATTGTATTTGATATGTGTGATTGAGTTTGCAGGACTTGGAGAATCACACATGGAGAATATATCCGAGGGACAAGAGTCGAGGGAGGAAGACTCCAAGGGCAAGCTGGGAAGTGGACTTCAAGAGCACACGTGAAGGGTGGCATGGAGGCAAACCAAGGGAAGGCTTGTGTGCGCATCCGAGGGACGATAGCCAGAGGAAGATGACTTCAAGGGACAAGCCAAGGGTGCATACCTGAAGGCATACGTGAATGAGAGTGTTTGGAGTGATTGTAAGTGAGTTGAGAGGTTGGGCAATCGACTGGCCAGAGGGCAGTCGACTGCCAAAACTCACAGAAGGTTTTCAGCCTTCGACCAGTCGACTGCCCCAAAGGCAGCCGACTGGTGACCCCCAAAAAGTAGTCGTTGGCTGGCATTTATTGCTAGGTCAGTCGACTACCCCAGGGGCAGTCGACTGGTGTGGGTCTGGACAGCTTGCGAAGTTGTCCTATTCTCTTATAAAAAGAGAACTTTTTGGCACGTGAACGGTACCGTTTTTTACTGTAACGAAGTGCAGCTCGTGCAAAGAGTCCTCAGATCTTCCTCTCACTCTTCATCGCATTCTGTAAAGAGGACGAAGACGCTTTTGTAATGGTTTCTCCACCTTGAAGGAGACTTTTCATAGTGGAGGTGGAGTACTCGTGTGGATCCTTGGATTAGTCATCCTTTGGGGTGGATACCAAGTAAATCCTCATGTTAGCATTGTTCTTATTGCTTTTCATTATATTTTTGTATTGCGCTAACAATCTTGTAGAGATTCCGAAAAAGTGTTATTCCCCCCCCCCCCCCCGCCGCTAGCAACGCAAGCGATCTATCAATTGGTATCAGAGCCGGTTCGCTTCGGGAGAACTCACCGTCGATCGGAGTAAAGAAAATGGCATTTCAAGAGGGTTACAGCACTACAAGGCCTCCATTCTTCGACGGGAACGACTTCGCCTACTGGAAAGGTAGAATGCAATACTACTTGATGAATGATATTGAAAACTGGATAAGTGTTGCAGATGGATTTAATGCACCCGTCGATGAAAAAGGAGAGCCACTACCAATGAGAAATTGGTCCAAGGAAGTCATGAAGAAGGCGCAGGCAAATGCGAAGGCTACCACCACACTTCAATGCGGACTCTCCAAGGAGCAACTCAACAAGGTGGGGCTGTTCAAGAGCGCCAAAGAATTATGGGAGACACTTGTTGAACTCAATGAAGGGTCCAACGAGTCCAAAAGGACAAAGAAGGACCTACTCATTGCCCAACTACAGTCACTTTCCATGAAGACCAACGAGACGGTTAGCCAATTGCATGGAAGGGTAAAGGAGATTATCAACGAACTGCATGTGATTGGGGAGAAAGTTGAAAACTGGGATCTCGTAAGGTACGTTCTACCATCTTTTCCGAGAACAACATTGTGGACATCAATGGTTGATGCCTACAAAGTATCAAAGGATTTATCTATAGTTAAGCTATATGATTTATTTTGCGAATTTGAACTACATGAGCAAGCTAATGTTTCTTCCAAAGAGAAAGGTGTAGCTTTTGTTGCAGAAAAGGAGAAGAAAAAGAAGAAGGAGAAGAAGAAGGTGATCTACTCCTCTTCATCCGAGTCTGAGGAGTCTAGTGCCTCTATGGATAGCGACCAAGAGGCCTTCATGGTAAGAAAGATACGTAGGGCATTTAAAAGTTTTTCTAACAAGTCTTATTCTAGGAAAGGATCAAAGGGCAAGGGCAAAGCAAAAGACATAATATGCTACAACTGTCACCAAGAGGGGCACATGAAGAATGAGTGCCCCCAACTAAAAAGGAGAGAAGAAAAGAAGGAGGAGAAGAAGAGAAGTGACAAGAAGAGGTCAAAGGGAAAGGAGAAGAGTGCCACCAACCTCAAGGCGACTTGGGATGATCCATCATCCTCGGAGGAGGAAGAGGAACAAGTGTCCCATTTTGCACTCATGGGAGTGGATCACATGGAGTCATCGGACGATGAGAGAAGCTCAAGTAGTGAAGAAAGTGGCTCATCATCATCATCCGAGTCCGAGGCGTCGGTAAGTGAGGTATATAACTTACCCTCTTCTACCTTGGTCAAAATTATTTCTAGTACCAACATGGATTTAGTTAAAGCTAAAAGTAAAATTAAGGATTTAAAAGATGAAATTGTCATGCTTAGAGTAGAATCTACAAAACTTAAGGAAGATTTGCATGCTTGCTCTACCATGTCACATGATACATGCTTTGAAAATGAAAATAAGGAACTAAGAAAAAAGGTAGAAGACCTAACCAAGGCACTTAAAAAATTTCAAGTCGCTCTAGTAACCTTAACATGATAATAAACAGTCAAAGAGCCGTCTATAACAAGGTCGGGTTAGGATATAGGCCAAAGACCAAGGAAGTGACCTTTGTCTCACTTATGGGTAGGAATGGTGCATCTAGGAGACAAGGGGCTAAGGGAAACATCAAGAAGGCTTGGGTACCAAAGAAATTTTTAAATGATGCTTGTGGAACAAAAATTTGGGTACCAAAAGAGTGTGTTTTCCATGTTGTATAGGTGAAGGTGAAGGAGACCTCAACCATGTGGATAGTAGATAGTGGGTGCTCAAGACATATGACCGGAGATGTGAGCAAGTTCACCACTATTAGCTACCTAAGAGAAGGGACGGTCTCTTTTGGAAATAGTGGAAAACTAAAAATAATTGGTAGGGGTACCATTGAGGTATCTCCTACAATCTCTATCCACAAGGTACTTTTGATTAAAGATATAGAGTTCAATTTACTCAGTGTAAGTCAATTGTGTGATGCGGGCTATAGGGTAGAGTTTCTTGCTAAGAAATGTCTAATTAAACAAAATGGGTCGGAAAATGTCATACTAGAAGGGTATAGAGAGGCTAACCTTTATTATCTTGATCTTGCTTATGCTACTAACAATTTGCCTAAGTGTCTCATGTCTAAAGAAGAAGAAGGGTGGTTGTGGCACCGGAGACTTGGGCACGTCAACATGAGAAGCATTGCAAAAGTGGTAAAGGAGGAGTTGGTGAAGGGGTTCCCTATGATCAAGTATGAGAAGACCAAAATGTGTGATGCATGACAAGAGGGTAAGCAATCAAAATCATTACACAAAGGTAAAACTCTAACTAGTACTACTTTGCCTTTAGAGCTTTTGCATATTGATCTATTTGATTGTCCTTCACTAGTAGGGAGTAAATATTGTTTAGTCATTGTAGACGATTTTTCTAGATTTACATGGGTATTCTTTTTGAAACATAAGGATGATACCTTAGAAATCTTTATAGGGTTTAGTAAGAGGGTAAAAAATGAAAAACACCTCAAAATTAATCGGATTAGGAGTGACCACGATGGGGAGTTTCAAAACTCAAACTTCTCACAATTTTGTGTAGAAAATAGGTATAAACATGAATTCTCATGCCCAAGGACTCCTCAACAAAATGGGATAGTAGAGAGGAGAAATAGAGCCCTACAAGAAGCTGCTAGGACTATGCTTAATGCATATTCCCTTCCTAGCTATTTTTGGGCCGAAGCAGTAAATACCGCTTGTTACATTCAAAACCAGGTCTTGGTACATAGGTTCTTAGGCAAAACACCATTTGAGTTGTGGAATGGGAGAATTCCACAAGTTCACTATTTTAGGATTTTTGGATGTAAAGTGTATATTTTGAACACTAAGGATGACCTAAGGAAGTTTAAGTCAAAAGCCGATGAGGGAATTTTAGTTGGTTATTCATCCACTAGTATGAGCTATAGGGTCTACAACAAAAGAACCAAAGTAATTGAGGAGTTTTCAAACGTTGATTTTGATGAATCTACACATACTTACCCTAGGAAAGTCTCAATTGATAAGGACATAGAGGAATGTCAACCCCTTGCCCAAAGAATCCAAGACTTACATTTGGAGGGCAATGATCAAGGGGGAGGGAGAAGTACACTAGAGGATGAGGATCATGTAGTCAATGAACCTATAACTTCTAGGCCCTTGAGACATCATCAAGATCACCCCATTGACCAAATAGTGGGTGATGTCACTCACGGGGTAAGGACTAGGTCCCATTTTAGAGACCAAAGTAGTCAAATTGCCTTAATCTCTCAATTAGAACCTAAGTCTATTGATGAGGCATTAGGTGATGTAGATTGGGTCTTAGCCATGCAAGAAGAGCTAAACCAATTTGAGAGAAGTGAAGTTTAGGAGTTGGTTCCTAGGCCCAATGATTGCACCATTGTAACCACAAGATGGGTTTTTAGGAACAAACTAGAAGATCAAGGCAAAATCACTAGGAATAAGGCTAGATTGGTAGCTAGGGGGTTTAACCAAGTTGAGGGACTAGACTATGATGAGACCTATGCCCCCGTAGCTAGATTAGAGTCCATTAGAATTCTACTAGCCTATGCCACTCACATGGGTTTCACACTTCACCAAATAGATGTGAAGTCGGCATTCCTTAATGGGGTCATTAAGGAAGAGGTCTATGTAGAACAACCACCCGGGTTTGAAGACCCAAACTATCCTAGGCATGTTTATAAATTGAGAAAAGCCTTGTATGGATTGAAACAAGCTCCCCGAGCTTGGTATGAAAGGCTTTCTTCATTTCTAGTGTCTAAGGGTTTTAGGAGAGGAACAATTGACCCAACCTTGTTCCTAAAATCTAAGGATAAGGACATATTTGTTGCCCAAGTGTATGTCGATGATATCATCTTTGGGCCAACAAATAGTGACTTCCTACATGAATTGATCAAGTGTATGGAAGATGAATTTGAGATGAGTCTTGTAGGAGAGTTAACTTTCTCTTTAGGACTTCAAGTTAAACAAACAAGTGAAGGGACACATGTATTTCAAACTAAGTATGCTAGGGAAATGCTAAAGAAATTTGGCTTAGAAAATGCTAAGGTAGCATCTACCCCTATAGGAACCAATGTAAAAATGGATAGTGATGTTGAAGGGAAAATGGTAGACTCAAAACAATATAGGAGCATGATTGGTAGTCTATTGTACCTAACCGCTAATAGACCCAATATACTTTTTGTAGTTGGTATGTGTGCAAGGTACCAATCATGTCCCAAAGAGTCCCATTTGGTAATAGTAAAGAGGATCCTAAGGTATGTTAGAGGTACTCTCAATGTCGGGCTTTGGTATCCTAGAACCCCTAATGTTGATCTTATTGGATACACCGACTCGGACTATGCGGGGTGTAAGCTAGATAGGAAGAGTACTAGTAGAGAGTGTCAATTCCTTGGGTCTTCCCTAGTTAGTTGGAGTAGTAGGAAATAACCATGTGTTGCCCTATCAACAACAGAAGCCGAATATGTGGCAATGGGTGGTTGTGTTTCCCAACTACTTTGGATCATGCACACCTTAGAAGATTATGAGTTACATTATTCCAAGGTCAAAGTCCTGTGTGATAATGTAAGTACAATCAATTTGACTAAGAATCCGGTTCACCATTCTAGAATAAAACACATTGAAGTGAAGCATCACTTCATTAGGGACCATGTGGCAAGGGGAGACATAGAATTACATTATGTTGAGTCAAAGTCAAACCTAGCCGATATTTTTACCAAACCTCTTCCCGAATCGGAGTTTACATCCTTAAGAAGAGGCCTTGGAATGTATTTTGTAGAGGTATAGGATGAACCTTGGAGTAATACAATAGGAAGGTGGTGCTTGATCCATTAGGATGATACAAATGACTCACTTGTGCTTGTGGCATAGTGTTGGGTCATTAGATGTATCAAATTATCAAAAATAGACCAACCATGGGGAAGGCATGTGTTTAATTGATGGACATCTTGCCCAAAGATCATGGTTGGACATTTTAAATATTTGAAAATCATTCCATGTCTTATATGCTTTGCTATAAGCTTAAAAGATATTTGATTGCAAAACTAGGTTGAAATATTGATACAAACTTAGTGGTTTTCAACAATTTTAAACTTTGGTCAAAAGTCAAGCATGTATGAAATTTTATATGAACTGATATTTTTCCTTGATAGAGTATATTACTTCAAACATGCCTGTAAATTTTTATAATTTTTGAAATTTTCTAAAATTTCTGGGAAGTTTCTGAAATTCGGCTCAGAAACCCATTTTTCAGACTAACAAAGTATCAGTCGACTACCCCTTGGGGCAGTCGACTGGCACGCTTGATATCAGATTCTGAGATTTTTTTTCAGAAATCCAAGTTTCTCTCATTTGATGTCATGGTTTAGGGTTGCTTGGGCAATCATTTTAATGGTGTCAAAGGGGGAGAATTGGTGGTTTAAGTTTGATTTTTAGCTTAAAATGGGTGGTTTTAGCTTAAATCTTGGAGTATGATGAAAAATTAAAAATGGATGAAGGCATAGGTTAAGGGGGAGATTACCTCTTAGGTTTGCTATGTCATATATTTTTAATTGCTATTAAGTTAGGTTTGAAACTTAACTTGGATTATGAGTAGAATTGAAAATGGAAGAAGACATGGATTAAGGGGGAGGTTACCTCTTAGGTTTTTGATATGTCTTATGTTTTTCAATTGCTACTGTTATTTACTTTCTTGACTGGTATTTTATCCATAAACTTAAACATATTGTCACACATCAAAAAGGGGGAGATTGTTGAGGCAATCGACCCAAGAATGATCGGGAAGATCATGGTTTTGATTTGTGTGCCAATAAGTTTAAGGTTAGGGTGTTATGTTGTATTTGATATGTGTGATTGAGTTTACAGGACTTGGAGAATCACACATGGAGAATATATCCGAGGGACGAGGGCCGAGGGAGGAAGACTCCAAAGGCAAGCTGGGAAGTGGACTTCAAGGGCACACGTGAAGGGTGGCATGGAGGCAAGCTAAGGGAAGGCTTGTGTGCGCATCCGAGGGATGATAGCCAGAGGAAGATGACTTCAAGGGGCAAGCCAAGGGAGCATACATGAAGGCATACGTGAAGGAGAGTGTTTGGAGTGATTGTAAGTGAGTTGAGAGGCTGGGCAATCGACTGGCCAGAGGGTAGTCGACTACCAAAACTCACAGAAGGTTTTCAGCCTTCGACCAGTTGACTGCCCCAGAGGCAGTCGACTGGTGACCCCCAAAAATTAGCCGTTGGCTAGTCGTTGGCTGGCATTTATTGCTAGGCTAGTCGACTGCCCTAGGGGCAGTCGACTGGTGCGGGTCTGGACAGCTTGCGAAGTTGTCCTGTTCTCTTATAAAAAGAGGACTTTTTGGCACGTGAACGTACGGTTTTTTACTGTAACGAAGTACTGCTCGTGCAAAGAGTCCTCAGATCTTCCTCTTGCTCTTCATCGCATTCTGTAAAGAAGAAGAAGATGCTTTTGTAAAGGTTTCTCCACCTTGAAGGTGACTTTTAATAGTGGAGGTGGAGTACTCGTGTGGATCCTTGGATTAGTCATCCTTCGGGGTGGATACCAAGTAAATCCTTGTGTTAGCATTGTTCTTATTGCTTTTCATTATATTTTTGTATTGCGCTAACAATCTTGTAGAGATTTCGAAAAAGTGATATTCACCGCGCTCCCCTCTAGCAACGCAAGCGATCTATCAAATACCTCACGGTGCTGCGGATGCTCGGGGTACTTAGCTTGGTCTGGGTGCTACGGACGTCCAACCAAGAAACAAAACCCTAATACCTCGTGGTGCTGCGGATGCTCGAGGTACTTAGGCTTGGTCTGGGTACTATGGACGCTCGACCAAGAAATAAAACTATAATACCTCGCGGTGCTGTGGATGTCTGGGGTACTTCGGCTTGGTTTGGGTGCTACGGACGCCCAACTAAGAAACAAAACCCTAGTACCTCGCGGTGTTGCGAATGCCCAGGGTACTTAGGCTTGGTCTGGGTGCTACGGACACCCAACCAAGAAACAAAACCCTAATATCTCGCGGTGCTGCGGATGTCTGAGGTACTTAGGCTTAGTCTGGGTGCTACGGATGCTCAACCAAGACACAAAACCCTAATGCCTCACAGTGCTGCAGATGCCCGGGGTACTTAGGCTTGGTCTGGGTGCTATGGATGCCCAACCAAGAAACAAAACCCTAATACCTCGCGGTGCTGCGGATGCCCGGAGTACTTAGGCTTGGTCTGGGTGATACGAACGCCCAACCAAGAAGCAAAACCCTAATACCTCGCAGTGCTGCGGATGCCCAGGGTACTTAGGCTTGGTTTAGGCACTACAGACGCCCAACCAAGAAACAAAAATCCTAATACCTCGCGGTGCTGCGGATGCCCAGGGTACTTAGGCTTGGTCTGGGTGCTACAGATGTCCAACCAAGAAATAAAAACCCTAATACCTTGCGGTGCTGCGGATGCCCGGGGTACTTAGGCTTGGTCTGGGTGATACAGACGCTCGACCAAGAAATAAAAACCCTAATATCTCACAGTGCTACGAATGCCTGGGGTACTTAGGCTTGGTCTGGGTGCTACAGATACCAAACCAAGATCTACGCAACCCTACCATCTCTAGCTGGGAATGGGAGGAGGCTCGAGGATAGAAGGTTAACACAATCTACCAAATATGAAACAAGCATACTCAGACAAGGGGGAACCAGCAGAATATCTGATTACTGCTTGAAGCGCTTGCACATCAGAGGTAACAAGTGTTTTCCTTCATTTCTACGGGAAATACATTGACAATGGCATCTCAAAGGAATACAAAGAATAGGGGATACAATCAGTGGATCCAGTAGAGGAGATCACTCCTTTGCCCGGGTTCTCCCCTATTGCTTCAGCATCCTCGCATGGTCGCTTAGCTCGGAATCATCTTCCAGTGGCGAGTAAGTGGGGAGCCATCTTTATTATGGTCAGGATCCTTGCATTTTCGATCGCAACTGGGACTTCTGGGTCCTCCCTTCTCACGACCATTCACGGACGAAAGAGGAACAAGAACAACTTGGGGTACACATGGATGAAACAGTTCCATTCAAAGACCCTGATTGCCTCTTACAATCAACTCACATTTAAGAATAAAGATGAATTGCAAAATACAAAGGGAAGAGAAGGGGGAGCAGCAACTACAACTCCTCCTCGGATGACAAACTACTCCAGACCCGACTGAGGGTTGATGCTGAAAACTCGGGGATGTGAGTGATCTGGTGGGAGAGAGCATTTGAGATGGACAAGAGATGAACCATCAGAAGACACTGTGTGGGATCGTTTAGAATCGATAGAGGGGGTGAATATCGATAAAACTTTTTTGGATAAAAATAAGAATAATACGCAGTGGAAATAAAACACAATGCTAACACGCTTGGTTTTACTTGGTTCGGAGTCTAGATCGGCTCCTACTCCAAGGCCCACGATCCTTGACCGTTTACATTGGGCAATTCTATATTTTGAAAATTGGTTACAGATTTGAAGCACAAATACAGAATTTAATTTAAGCAATTAAATTAAACTAAACAAATACCGACGACTGGGGAAGGATTCGAAGATCAGAGCAGCGGGTCGTCGTTGGCACTTTAAACTTGAGCACGGAGTGTTTGGAGCAGAGCGCTTGAATGTCTTCGTTGAAAGCAGTGTTGTCTAGAAGCAAGGGGTGAACCCCTTTATATATAGTCGTTTGGGTGCCTGTGTTGAATGGGGTGCCTGACACATGTGCCCTTCTGCGTGAATCTTCATCCGCAGACTTAGTCAGCGCTTATCCCTTCAACTAGGGCACCTGGGATGACTGGGGCGCCTGTATGCTCACGGGCGCCTCTTTTGCTGACATGGTGGCTTGCTTCGCAGACTGCTTGGAAAGCACCCTTCTAGGGCGCCTGTATCCATACAGGCGCCTGTATTCTAGGGTGCCTAACACCATTCAAGTGCCTAACACCATTCAGACGCCTGGGATGCAGAGAACTTCAACCTTCGTTCTTGCATCCAAGGTTAGTTCCAAAGCACAGGTAATAGATAAGTTAGGTTCAATTAACAGCCTTCGCTATCTTGGTTCTGACTTTGGCCTTCCCAAATGGAACCCTAGGTCGAACTGACGCCTAGTGCTCCCTTCTACGAGGAACGCGTCCTCGCCTACTCCTCTCAGGAGAATTTACCTTTTGCCAACTGGCTCCTCCGGTTGGACTTTTGCTCGATCTTCTGGATCAAGACTTCGTGCCTAGTTCACGACCAGGACTTATTGCCCAACCCTCGATCAGGTCTTCGGTGCCCAGCCCTCGGCTAGGACTTATTGCCCAATTCCTCGAATTAGGACTTCGTGACCAGTCTACAACCAGGACTTATTGCCCAACCCTCGATCAGGTCTTAGGTGCTCAGCCCTCGACCAGGACTTATTGCCTAATTCTACGAACCAGGACTTTGTTCCTAACTTACCTAGGACTTTTCCTGTGCACTTCAACAGATACATTAGATCACCAAATAACCTTAACATGTGAACCCTTTGCCATTATCAAAACCCAGGTTCGATCTTGGTGCTTCCGGCACCAACAATCTCCCCCTTTTTTATTTATGGCAACTTGATTCAAAAGTTAAGTTAAAACATATAAAGTAGGTAAACAATCATGTTTATTTTCCCTCTCTTTTAAGAAAACTAAATTTTGAAAAACATACACTAAGCTCCCCTTGAATTAGAGATTCTCCCCCTGAGCTTTTAAAGATATGCAATTTTTCAAAAAAATTTAAGTGTAACCTTTTTGAGAAAAAAATCTTTTTGAAATAAAGATCAGCAAATTTTGACCAAGTATATTAAGTGTAACCTTTTTGAAAAAAAAATCTTTTTGAAATAAAGATCAGCAAATTTTGACCAAGTATATTTTGTAAAACTTTTGAAGTTGAAAAAAGGTAAGACACCTTTTTGAAAAGTTTAATAAAATTTTCCAAAATAAAGGAATTTTAACTTCTCTTGAAAATTTGTACCAAAAGGAACACACTTTGTATTTTGTTAAAGAATTTGCAGTTAGAAAAATATTTTTCACTTAGAAATATTTTGCAAAAAATAATTTGCACTTAGAAAAATATTTTTCACTTAAGAAGAATTCGCACTTAGAAACATATTTTTCAATTAGGAAGAATTTGCACTTAGAAACATATTTTTCACTTAGGAAGAATTTGCACTTTGAAACATATTGTGCACTTGGAAAAAATATTTTGCACTTAGAAAAATGTTGTGCACTTGGAAAAATATTTTGAACTTTGAAAAATGTTGTGCACTTAGAAAAATATTTTGTACTTAGAAAAATGTTGTGCACTTGTAAACATATTTTGTACTTAGAAAAATATTGTGCACTTGGAATAATATTTTGTACATAGAAAAATGTTGTGCACTTGGAAAAATATTTTGAACTTTGAAAAATATTTAACATTTGGAAAAATATTTTGAAAATACTTTAAGACTTTTGAAAGAAGATTTGGCCTTAAAACATTTTTGCAAAAAAATCTGCACTAGAGAATTTAACTTTACTTTTTCAAAACAAATTATTTTTTTTCACTCCCTTTTTTTACTCTCCCCCTTTGTCATATATCAAAAACTGATTGAAAACCAATTTCGAATTAATTGCGAATCAGAGCCAGTTAAAAAAACAATTCTAAATGCATATTGAACCAAAATCTAGTGAGTCCAAGCAACAAAAACCAACTAAATTGAACTCGTTCGGGTCCTGTCTAACCCAGTTAACTACTTACTAACTGTTACATAACAATAGCTTTTACTAGGGTTAGTCAAGTTAAGTGATCTGATCAAGTTAGATTTTCTAATTTTGAACACTTAGCTGGATTGCTGTTCAATTGCATTTATCGCCCCAACTACTCTACATGCACTGACTTAAAGCATCTTGAGTCAAGGCATAGACCTAAGCATCTTAACCCAGTCTAGGTTATCAATCAAAGTATCCTAAGGTGCTTGTAAGATGCTAGCTTCAAGATCTATAGGAGTATGCAATTCTAGGTTTAGCCTAGGCTAAATTAATTGCGCAGAAAACCCTAGTTTTAAAAGGGGTAATTTTTCAAAAAATCTAAGTCGGAAAATAATTTTAAATTTTAACAAAATTAAGAAAAGAATTTCTCGAAAAATATGAAATATTAAACAAATTTTGAGAGATATTAGAACAGTCCTATTCTACTAAGCACAACCCTAACTGTCTTCTTAGTAAGCTAAACTCAGACTCAGGTAAGGGTTTGGTAAAAATATCGGATAGATTAGATTTCGAGTCCACATGCATAAGTACGATTTCGCCCCTGGCTACGTGATCCCTAACAAAATGATGTTTTACTTCAATGTGTTTGGTTCGGGAGCGATGGATAGGGTTTTTCGTAATATTGATTGAACTTATGTTGTCAAAGAACACATTGGTTTGGACATAGTCTAGCTGGAAGTCTTTAAGAGTGTGCATCATCCATAAAAGTTGTGTTACACACTCTCCTAAGGCAACATACTTTGCTTCAGTTATGGATAAGGCTACACAGTGTTGCTTTCTACTGCACCAGCTGACTAGACTTTGTCCTAATAATTGACAACTTCCATTTGTACTCTTTCTATCTAGTTTGCAACTGGCATAGTCTGAGTCAGAGTATCATGATAATTCAAAGTTGGAAGTTCTAGGATACCAGATACCTACATTTAGGGTACCCTTAATGTACCTATGGATTTTTTTTAGGGCTGCTAAGTGAGATTCCTTAGCACTGATTTGGTATTTAGCGCACATTTCTACTGCAAATTGAATGTCAGGTCTACTAGCAGTTAAGTATAATAAACTACCTATCATGTTTCTGTATAATTTTAAGTCAACTGATTTACCTTCAGGGTCATTGTCTATTTTGACATTTGTGGTCATGGGAGTACCTAAACTTTTAGAGTTTTTCATTTTAAATTTTTAATTAGCTCTCTTGCATATTTGGATTGATGAACATAGTTACCATCCCTGGTTTGTTTTATTTGGAGACCTAAGAAAAAGTTTAGTTTACCTACCAAGCTCATTTCAAACTCACTCTCTATAATTTTAACAAAGTATTTTAAAAAGTTAGAATTTGTTGACCCAAATATTATGTCATCTACATAGATTTGGACTATGAATATATCTTTTTCTAAGGTTTTAACAAATAAGGTTGAGTCAATTTGGCCTTGGTTAAATCCCTTAGAAATCAAGTAGGTTGATAGTCTTTCGTACCATGTCATAGGTGCTTGTTTTAACCCATAAAGGGCTTTCCTAAGTTTAAACACATACTCAGGATTGTCTAAGTCCTCAAATCCTGGGGGCTGCCCTACATACACTTCTTCTTTTATGAACCCATTAAGAAAGGCAGACTTGACATCCATTTGGTATAGTTTAAAACCTCTATGGGCTGCAAAAACTAGTAACATCCTTATTGATTCAAGTCTAGCTACGGAGGCATAAGTTTCATCATAATCTAGCTCTTCGACTTGACTAAACCCTTTAGCTACTAAGCGGGCTTTGTTTCTTACAATCTCCCCTTGATCATTTAGCTTGTTTCTAAATACCCACTTAGTGTCTATAACTGACTTACCCTCAGGTTTAGGTACTAAATCCCAAACTTGGTTTCTCTCAAATTGGGCTAGTTCTTCTTGCATTGCAATGATCCAATCTGGGTCAGGTAGGGCTTCTTCTATAGTCTTAGGTTCCATTTTTGAAATTAGGGCAATTTGACTAAGATTTCTATAAGAAGACCTCATTTTGACCCTTAAGATTGGATCACCCAAGATTTGCTCAGATGGATGATTGAGTCTGGGTTTCTTGGTTCTCCTAGAACTAGGTTCAGGCTCAGGTCTGGCTGGTAGATTTGGTTCAATGGTCGGTTCAACTACTTGGGTTGGTTCAGCTATTGGTTCAGTTGATGCCTCAGTAATTGGTTCAATTGATAGTTCAGTGAATGGTTCAATTAATGGTTCAATATCTTCTTGATCAAGATTTGAATTGTTTGAATTTTGTTTAACAGTAGGTTTTGTTTCAATTTCTTCATCAAATATTAAGTTTGTGGTTTCTTTAATTTTAAGGGTTTGTTTATTATAAACCCTATATGATGTACTTGTTGTTGAATATCCTAGAAAGATCCCTGGGGTTGACTTTGATTGAAATTTACCTAAATAATCTTTAGTATTTAAAATATGTACCTTACACCCAAAACCCCTTAAATAATGTAAATTGGGTAGTCTGTGATAATAAATTTCATAAGGGGTCTTGTTGTGTCTTGTATTTATTAAGACCCTATTTTGGAGATAACAGGTTGTATTTACCGCTTTTACCCAGAATTAATTAGCTAGGTTGTATTCGTTGAGCATAGTCCTAGCGGCTTCCTGAAGGGTTCTATTCTTTCTCTCAACTATTCCATTTTGTTTGGGAGTTCTAGGACATGAAAATTCATGGACGTACCCATTAATTTTATAAAATTTCTCAAATATCTGATTTTTAAATTCTCCCCCGTGGTCGCTCCTAAGTCTTTTAATTTTTGTATCATTTTGATTTTCTATCATTTTGCACAAATTATTAAATGAGTTAAACGTTTCATCTTTAGTTTTTAGGAATTTAACCCAGGTAAACCTAGAGTAATCGTCAATGATTACTACGCAGTACCGATTCCTGCTTAGTGACTTGGCTTCATGTGAATCAAATAGGTCTAGGTGTAGGAGCTCAAGTGTGGCTTGGGTTAAGTCTGACTGGGTTGATTTGTGGGTTAACTTGGTTTGTTTACCTTGTTGACATGAATTACAGATAGTATTTTCAAAGTTTTTAATTTTAGGTATACCTTTAACCAAGCCAAGTTGACTTAATTTTGAAATTAATTTAGTATGGGTGTGACCTAGTCTTCTATGCCACAGATTGGTTTCTTCTAGTTGAGTTAAAAAAATATTTAGGAATTACGGATAGATTGATTGTGTAGACATTATTTTTTCTACTACCCTTAAGTGTAATGTCTGAGTCTTGTAGATTCCTAATCAGGCAGTCAGAATTGGTGAAGGTAACAATATAACCAATATCACACAATTGGCTAATGCTAAGTAAATTAAACTTAAAGTTTTCAACCAATAACACCTTTTTAATAACAAAATCTGAGTTTAGTTCAATATTACCTGACCAAATTACTTTAAGTGTGGCATTGTTTCTAAATGCCACTGAGCCGAGGTTTTTGAACTTGATTTTGGTGAACTTCAATTTATCCCCAGTCATGTGTCTAGAGCATCCACTATCCAACATCTACTGGTCCAAATTTTTATGTTCATACACATAAAGTATGTTTGAATTGGATCTATTTATGTAGAAGTAAGGATAGAGTAATTGAATTTTACTGCCTAATCTCTCTCACTCACATCTAAGGTTATCAAAATATGTTGACCTTATGGGTTTCATTTGTGAGACAGGTTTCAGTGTGAGTTGAATTAATTTTGAAACTGAATTTGAAAATTATTAGGTGAAATTTTGATTAAATAAATGTTCAGTGTAGAATTGATTTTGAACATATAGAATTGATTTTGAAAATGTAGAATTGATTTTTGAAAACGTAGAATTAATTTTGAAAATATAGAATTAATTTTGAAAATGTAGAATTGATTTTGAAAATGTTGAGTTGGACTAAATTATTGGGTCCAAAACATCTCACCCAAGTCTAAGTGACAAAGCAGGTTTCCTTATCTGTTTTGTGAGATGTATTATTTTTATCTTTGATTTTATGTTAAATCTAAGATTTAATTAAAACTTGTGTTAGATTCGAGTTTATCAAATAGTAATTTGAAAGTGAGTTTCGATAATTGGCTTCCAGGTCTTGGCAAGGCACAGAGACCTTCTTTGGCCGTAGTTTTATTGAATCAACAACCCTTTTCTAGACAAAGCCTTTTACCAAAAGTTCTTTTTCAAATTCCTTTTTGAGAACTTCTGGTCTAACTAGCTTAAGATTTGGAGAGGTAGCTTCGACTAGTTCCACCGGACTAAACAGACCAAATAAGGTACGCCTTACCCTACTTGACTTTTTAGAAAGGCTCCCTAACGTACTATCATCTCACCTCCACCTAATACTATGTTGTTCAAGTTTCAAGTAAGTCTTGTCCTTAACTAACCATTCCTAAGTCTAAGCAGAATAAAAAAAATAAAAACTAAACAAGCAACAAGCAAGAAAAGTAATTATCTAAGTATAAAAATGGTTTTTATATTGGCTCCCCTGGACTGAAGCCTCGATAAGGGTTAGGCAAGATGTGAATCTTCTCCTTGGGGATCCAATATTGGTTTGGTCCAGCCTGGTTGTTCAAACTCAGCTTAGGGACTCATGCTTGGACTTGGGTTCTAGATTGGTTCAATACAGAATAATAAGATCGTTGTCTCGAGTTGGTTCGATAGCCCAATCTGGATCGATTTAGAATTGACTTCTGTTTTCCAAGAATCATGTCAAGATTCTTGGAACCTAAGTGAATCATTCTAATGCGACTCTGAGTTCCTTGACTTGAGTTTTCAAGGAGGAATTCTCTTCATCAAGCTTTTGAACTTGAGTCGAGGTTCCTTCTTGAACTGACTCGGTTAAGGAACTCGAGTTGACTTTCTCTTTCAGGAGTTTGACTTCCTGTCAGAGAGTTTCAACCTGGATGTTGGCTTTCGCCAACTTACGTGACAAGTACGAAATAAGATCGTAAAGCTTCGATTTAGGATAACCTCTTACCGTAATCCGTCCGTCCTCCGAGATCGAAAGCTTTTCGGTGCCGACGTCTTCCTCAGGTTCTGATTCCGTTGCGGAGTCGATGTCTTCCGAGGCAGTCAACGCGAGGAGATTGGAGTGCGAAGCTTCTTCTTCTTCTTCCGAGGACGATTCGTCCCATGTGGCTTGCAGTGCTTTCTTCTTCCGAGCTTTCTTGTTTTCCTTCAGGTTGGCTTGTTGCACTCGTAATATGTTACGTTGCTTTTACTCTTCTGGCTTGTTGACGGTTCAGCTGGATCATCCTTCTTCCGAGTCGTCTTCTTTTTTCTAGTTTGATTCTTAAGCTCCTTGTAGTAGTCATGAGCCAACCGGACTAATTTTGGACGATCTACTTCATCGTCATCAGACTCCGAATCTGAGTCAAACTCGGGTATTGGTTGTTGCTTCTTTTTCTAAGATCTTCCTGGAGTTTTTCCTGCAACAAAAGCTGTACTTTTCTCGACCATTGCAGTATTAGTTTGCTCATGTAATTCTAATTCTAAAAATAACTCATCAAGTTTAATTTCAGAAAGATTCCTAGAAACCTTGTAGGCATCTACCATAGATACCACAGTGTGTTTCTTGGGAACGAGTTCAGAGTATACCTTATTAGCGTTGATGCAGTCTGACCCCGATTGTTGTTTTGGTGTTGACACCGATTTTAGTTTAGGTTGATGAGATGATTATGATTGGAATTAAGTCCTGGTCGTGGACTAGGCATACCTAGTGGGACTAGGTTTGATGAAATCCTAACTTAGAGGGTTAGGTGTGAGAAAATCCTAGCTTGGAGAGCTAGGTGTGAAAAGTCCTAGCTTGGAGAGCTAGGTGTGGAAAAGTCCTAACCTGGAGGGTTAGGTGTGGAAAAGTCCTAGCTTGGAGGGCTAGGTGTTGAAAAGTCCTAACTTGAAGGGTTAGGTGTGGAAAAGTCCTAGCTTGGAGGGCTAGGTGTTGAAAAGTCCTAACCTGGAGGGTTAGGTGTGGAAAAGTCCTGGCTTGGAGGGCCAGGTCCTAGCTCGGAGGGCTAGGTTGATGAAATCCCGGCTTAAAGGGTCAGGTCCTAGCTTGGAGGACTAGGTTGATGAAATCCCGGCTTGGAGGGCCAGGTCCTAGCTTGGAGGGCTAGGTTGGATGAAATCCTGGCTTGGAGGGTCAGGTCCTAGCTTGGAGGGCTAGGTTGAATGAAATCCTAGCTTGGAGGGCTAGGTTGGAGTCCCTGGATCGGTCTGGTGACCGATTAGGGAAGTTGGCACGGTGCTCCTTCATGGATCGGTCTGGTGACCGATCCAGCGATAACTGATCAGTCTGGTGACCGATCAGGGAGCACACAGTGAGGTTGGGAACCTACTGCTAGGCTCCTGATCGGCCTGGTGACCGATCAGGGAGCATGCAGTTCGCTCACTGCTCTGCTCCTGATCGGTCTGGGGACCGATCAGGGAGCATACAGTGGGTTTTGGTTCCCCTTACTACTTGGCTCCTGATCGATCTAGTGACCGATCTGGAACACTGTTCGGATCGTTCTGGTGAACGATCAAGTGTCGCGGAGTTCTCGCTATCACCGATCAGGCTGGAGCCTAATCGGTCGAGGAGCTTCCTGATCGGTCTAGTGACCGATCAGGTCATAGCCTGATCGGTCTGGTGACCGATCAGGCCAGTGTGGCCGCGAAAGCTGGGAGTCCCAACAAAGCTGTGGATCGGTCCGGTGACCGATCCACGAGCCCTGGATCGGTCCAGTGACCGATCACTTTAATTCAAAATGCACTATCAGACGCTTTGATCACGTCTGAACATATCTGATTTCTCTGCGCTTAATCTCTGATACATGATTCTCTATATGATTTGTTGTGCTAATGATCTGATTAAGTTGCAGGTGACAGGAATGGATTCAATCACTCAAGGAGGGTCAATGGGAGTCTTTCCTTGGAGCAGATTTGTCTGTTTTCCATCTCAGGTTGCAACGGACGCTGGCGCTGGCTGGAGCTGCTGACTGGGGCTGGTCTGAGGGAAGCTCAGGGAGTCCAGGAGAGCTCAGTGGTAGATGGCTGTTATTGGAGAGTAGCTGGAGGCTGCAGTGAGGTGTTGTGACCTGGCGATCAGTGGAGGGACTTAAGCGCTTGGTGGCGAAGAAGTCTCAAGAACAACGCTGCATACACTTGATCAGTTTTCAGTTCTGGCGACAACTCTTGTTTTCTGCTCGTGCAATTACTTCCATCATCTCTTGAGCAAGCGATTGTGATCTTTGAAGCAACCTTCTGTTACTTGAGCACTTGGAAGAGAAGCAAGAAGCTTGGCGAGTCCATCAACGAGAAGACACGAAAAAGGGAGTTCTTGAGTGAGATCTGCGCTGGGTGGAGCTCGGGAGAAGTTTGCTTGTGTTCTTGTGGTTCTAAGTGCTAAGTAAGATCCTTCTTGTGTTTCCTGTACTTAATATTTGTTCCATCTTGAAACGCTGTGAAGAGGTTACTCCACCGAGAAGGAGATTGCATTTTATCCGGATTTTCCGGGGCTTGATCTGCCGACGATCAAGGGATCGCCCACCTTAAGGGCACGCCAAGGAGTAGGGGCAAGTTATCACCGAACCTTGTAAATCCTCTTGTTAGCATTTTGCATTTGTGCTACTAACATTTGAGGTGCAGAAATACGAAAAGAGCTAAAGTTTAAGTGTCTGGCTACATTCACCCCCCCCCCCCTCTCTAGCCATCCAAGTTCCAACAATTAGGTCACAGTTTTCCACCTTATGACCTATTATATGCAGCCCGTTCATCAACTCCTAGATTCTTGCATGAAGTTGTGTTGCTATTTTGCCATCGTGCATCTTGATGGTGTAGAGTCTGTTGAGTACCAGATCTCTTTTACTAATCCGCGTAACTGACGTACCTTCGTGCAGTTCGATTAATTTATTCCACAGCTCCTTTGCACTGCTGAAGGGTCCGACGCGGTTCAACTCTTCCTTGGTTAAGCCACATTGCAATGTTTGTGTGGCCTTTGCATCTGCCCGATTTTCTACTTGAGTGGTCCGTCCCACTCTGTGTAGCCTTACACCTCGCCTTGTGCATTATTGGGAATCTCCAATCCGGACTGGATGATTATCCACATGTCCACCTGAGTTTTCAGGTGAACCTCCATCCTGCTCTTCCAATAGGAGAAGTCTTTTAATGAGAAGAGTGGTGGTCTGGCGGTGTTGTAGCCTTCTTGCATGACCATCGAACTTTATCTGAAAAATTTAGACAAAAAACTTTGTCCCAAGACTACGTCTTGGATTAGTAGTGCGGTAGCAAAAATAAAAAAAATGAGTGGTGTTGTACCAACCTCGATTAACGAATAAAATTAAGAATGAACAAGAATATTTTAAAAGCAAAACCCGAAAAAATTGCTCAATCGGTGGTTGCACCATATTTGAGCCATCCGCTCTGATACCACTTGTGGGATCGTTTAGAATCGATAGAGGAGGGTGAATATCAATAAAACTTTTTCGGATAAAAATAAGAATAATACGCAGCGGAAATAAAAGACAATGCTAACACGCTTGGTTTTACTTGGTTCGAAGTCTAGATCGGCTCCTACTCCAAGGGTCACGGTCCTTGACCGTTTACGTTGGACAATTTTATATTTCGGAAATTGGTTACAGATTTGAAACACAAATACAGAATTTAATTTAAGCAATTAAATTAAACTAAACAAATACTGACAACCGGGGAAGGATTCGAAGATCGGAGCAGCGGGGCATCGTTGGCGCTTTAAACTTGAGCACGGAGCATTTGGAGCAGAGCGCTTGAATGTTTTCGTTGGAAGCAGTGTTGTCTGGAAGCAAGGGGTGAACCCCTTTATATATAGTCGTCTAGGGCGCCTGTGTTGAATGGGGCACCTAACACGTGTGCCCTTCTGCGCGAATCTTCATCAGCAGACTTGGCCAGCGCTTATCCCTTCAACTAGGCCGCCTGGGACAACTGGAGTGCCTGTATGCTCACGGGCGCCTCTTTTGCTGACGTGGAGGCTTGCTTTGCAGACTGCTTGGAAAGCACCCTTCTGGGGCACCTATATCCATACAAGCGCCTGTATTCTCGGGCGCCTGATACCATTCAGGCGATTGGGATGCAGAGTACTTCAACCTTCGTTCCTACAACCAGGGTTAGTTCCAAAGCATAGGTCATAAATAAGTTAGGTTCAATTAATAGTCTGCGTTGTCTTAGTTCTGACTTTGGGCTTCCCAAATGGAACCCTTGGTCGAACCGACGCCTAGTGTTCCCTCCTACGGGGAATGCGTCCTCGCCTACTCCTCTCAGGAGAATTTACCTTTTGCCAACCGGCTCCTCCGGTTGGACTTTTGCCCGATCTTCCGGATCAGGACTTCGTGCTCAGTTCACGACCAGGACTTATTGCCCAACCCTCGGTCAGGTCTTCGGTGCCCAGTCCTCGACCAGGACTTATTGCTCAATTCCTCGAATCAGGACGTCATGCCCAGTCCACGACCAGGACTTATTGCCCAACCCTCGGTCAGGTCTTAGGTGCCCAACCCTCGACCAGGACTTATTGCCCAATTCTGCGAACCAGGACTTCGTGCCTAGCTTACCTAGGACTTTTCCTGCTCACTTCAACAGATACATTAGATCACCATATAACCTTAACTTGTGAACCCTTTGCCATTATTAAAACCCAGGTTCTATCTTGGTGCTTCTAGCACCAACACTGTGCACCCGGAGAGGGATAGAAGATGAACTACTAGGAGATGCTCCCGGGTGAAACAAATGATATCCTCTCTGGTATGCTCCCCGGCGAAGCATGTGATGTCCTTTTTGGACCCTCCGATGAAACATGTGGTTCCATCTCTGCCGTGCTCTCTCGGGAAAGGTGCGATATCATCTCTGCTATGCTCCCCAGTGATGCAGAAAACCCCTGTTAGAAGGGGGACGATGGAGGATGTACCGGAAGGTTGAACGCCTCATAGAAGATTCTGGGAGCACCTGACTTAGCCTGGGCAGATGGGGCTTTGCAACCGTCTGGGTGGTGAATCTCCTCCCTCGCCGGGTTCCCTCCAGGCTGCGACCTCTTTTCCCTTCTTGATCCATGAGAATGGGCAGGAAAGATGGAGGAGAACAAACACGTTGGCCTTCTGCCTTTATAGAGATGGTTGTCCATCCGCATTTAATGAGGGCAAGGCGCAGGAGCAGTAATGGACGTCAATCCTGAAGCGTCGTGTCTTTTCGGTCACCATCGATTGGCATGCCCCTGCGGCGTCTGGGAATTCGCAAACCTTTATGGGTTAATTCAATGGATCGCCTAGGGCCCGGAGATGACGGTTCGGAGGCTGCAAACACTCAATAATGAAAGGAGCCAACATTGGTCCCACAGATGAACAACTGCGGGCCTGGCAGTTGGGCTTTCAGGGCTACCTTGGGGAGATCCACACCCAAGATCAAACTCGAAAATCTCAGAAGACACTTGGCGTCACAGGGGGTTCTGGGTCCCTAAAACCAACCCAAGAGGCTGCGGGGGACCAGCAGTGGTTCCCTGACTCCCTTACTCCAGGGGCTGAGAGGGAATGTCCATTCCTCAAGAAGGTTTTGCTTAAATTCTGCTGCGTACTTTCTCTTTTCAATCCGAAATGTTTTCACGATATTCACCCCCCCCCCTCTATGGTGTTTACTCGATCCAACAAGCGGGGTAGCTCAAATTTGGTGCAACCACCAATTTGGGAGTTTTTTCGAATTTACGAAAATTTTCATTTTATTTCTTTTCTTTTTCGTTAATCGAGGTTGGTGCAACACCACTCAATCTTTTTCTCTTTTTATTTCAAATAAATAATATCTGTGGGTGGGTTTAAAATATTCTTACGCCTTTTTTAATTTTGAATTCTTATTTTTTCATCATAAATCAGAATTGATAAAATGATCAATTTTTGAAAATTTGTCATAAATTTTTTTTCCTATTATTTTAATTTTTTTTTTGAAATTCGTGCTACCTTAATTCGAGCAAATTTTCTCCCAAACATTGAAGTCTTACTTTTTCATCTTTAATCAGAATTGATAAAGCCAACATTTTCAAAAATTTGTCAAATTTTTTTTATTATTTTATTATTATTTTTGCCTCGAAATTCTTGTAATATTTATTTTGGGCTATTTTTTCCCTTCTCCCACACTACTAATCCAAGACCAAGTCTTGGTACACTTCTGTTATTTCTTTTGTGTGCAAGGATCATCTTAAATGGCCAATCAAGAATGGAATAGCTTTCGTCCACCTCTATTCTCTGGCGAAAATTTCAGATTCTGGAAGGGTCTAATGGAGTCTCATTTGAAAGCTAATATGGATTTATATATGATAATCCAAATGGGGTATAGATTCCCCACAGAAGATGGGATAGCACTCGCCTGGGACAAATTAGATGAACCAACACTCAACATGATCGAAACAAATGCAAAGGCGACTGCAATCCTACAATGCGGCATAACAAAAGAAGTATTCAAGCAGATTGGACCATTCGAATGCGCTAAAGAGATGTGGGAAAACTGATTAACCTACACAAAGAGACTTACAACATCGAGGACTCAGAAGGTGTGTTGTCCGAATCGTCAGAGGAATCAGACGAAGAAGAAGAAGATCACCTAAGATACCTTGCACTCTCGGTCCAAGCACAAACAGCCGAGTCAGAGTCTGAACCCAAATCCAAGCCAGATTTAGAAGATGAATTGACTGAGACGATAATCGATTTTAAATTCTTTTCAAAATTAGAATTAAATAATTAAACAGATACTGTAATGGTCGAGGAAGGTGTAAATTCTATTGCAGAGAAAACTCCAAGAAAACTGCAAAAGAGGCCTCAACCAGTACCTCAGTCCGACTCAGACTCAGAATCTGACGACGAAGAAGGGGATCATCGGAAGCAGGTCCGAATGGCTCGCGACCACTACAAAATGCCGAAAAAATAGTCAAGCAAAAGAAAGATGGGTAACTTTAATTCATATGAAAATTTAATTCATAATATTGTTGATTTTGAAAATCCAAAATATTATTACGATTATGACGTGACTTAGATGATTACTTTTCTCGCTTATGTTTTTTTTTTCTTAGAATTGGGATTGGTTAGTTTAAGGACAAACGATTTAATTAAAATTTGAACAACATAGTATTGGGTGGAGGTGAGATGATAGTACGTTAGGGAAGTCTTTCTAATAAGGTCAAGTATACACTACTTGGTCTGTTTAGTCTGGTGGAACTAGCCGAAGCTACCGATCCAAGACCCAAGCTAGTTAGACCAAAATCTTTCAAGAAGTAACTTGAAGATGAATTTTCTGTAAAAGACTTTGTCAAGGAAAGAGTTGATGATCCAATAAGGCTACGGCCAAAGAAGACCTAGTGCCTCGCCAAGACCTGGAAGCCAATTATAGAAAATCAAATTCACTTTACTATTGTCAGATTTGAATCTAACACAAATTTTAAGTAAATCTTATATTTAACACTAATTTGAAGATAAAAATTAATGCATCTCACAAAACAGTTAAGGATATCCTGTTTTGTCACTTAGAAATGGGTGAGATGCTTAGGACCAAAAAGTTTAGTCCAACCCAACCAACCTTACAAACTGAATTGATTTCAAATTTCAGAATTCAAACTTTAATAAATGCTTTCAAAATTCAAAATTCAATTCAACTGAGCAACTTTCAAATTCAATTCAACTGAACAACTTTAAAAATTTAACTTAGTTATTCTAAAAAATTCAACTTAATTATTTTCAAAATTCAACTTAACAAATATTAAAATTCAAAGTTAAATTTCTAATTAATTTCAAAATCTTCAAAAATCATTTTAACTTCTTGAACTAAGATTTAATGTTTCAGATCAGTATACTTAAAATTGCTCACCTTAGGCTTCTTTTGCTCATCTACTTAAGAATTACTTAATTTTTGCAAACATTTCTATACAAAGAAATTCCTTTGGACAATCAATTTTTTTGCAAAAATAAATCTCGTAAAAAGTCAGCTCAGGGTTTACTCAAAACTCTTTTTCATTTTCACTTAGAAAAATGTCTATAGTCCAGGCTTTTGATATTTATATATATATATAATTTTTTTGACTTAAGTATTTTTCAAAATTTCTCCTGTACTTGTGTCCCCTCTGGTATTGTTCAAAATCATTTTAAACATAGAATCTCCCTATTGCAATTCTTTACCATTTTCAAAAAGAGGGAGAAAATAAAGAAATTGCTTTTCAAATCATTAAAACAAAATAGTCTTCAAAAGTTTTTTTAAACTTAGCATTTTTTGTTGAAGTTCTTTCTATTTGAATCAAACCCTAAGACTCAGAGGAGGATTAACTTGTGGTCAACAAGCCTCCTAGGACTGTGTCAGGTTTAGGGGGAGTTCAAATTAAAAGAAGAAGTTTAAAAATACTATATTTTCAAACTATCACTCATATTTTTCGAAAACTATGCTATCACTTCAAAATATGTCCTTCAAATACTTAGTTTTTCGAAATATTAATACTTCAAATTTCATTTTAAGTATTGTGCTTGATTCCCTTTTGATTTTGACAAACCCTAAAGACACAAAGGAAGTCTACTTCATGATCTACAAGGACTCCTAGGAAGTGTCAAATTTAGGGGGAGTCTAAATCGAAAGAAATTATTTCTGACAATTATTTTTCAAAATTATTAGATAATTCTTATAATTTGAATCAAACCTTAAAACTCATAGGAAAAGTACTTGTAGTCAACAAGCTTCCTAGGACTGGGTCAAGTTTAGGGTGAGATCAAATTAAAAGAATTATTGAGCATTTTTAAAATTATATGTTTTCATGCACTGCACTCTTAAAATTCTTTTGAAAACATAAATAATTTTTCTTTCAAAATAATATCCTTTTAAATTATTTTGATTATATATATACCATCACTTTCAAAATTTTACTTTACTTTGGAATACTTTTAAAATCCTTTTAGAATACTTTTGAAAATAATACTTACTTGACTTTGAAAATTTTCCAGGACACTTATGGAAATGTCTTTGTAGTTAACAAGGTTTCCTAGGATTATGTCAGACTGGAAAAGAAACCGAGTCACATTATATTTTCAAAATAAAATTAAAATTGTTTTTAAATAATATCTTTCAAAAGTACTTCTATTTTTCATAATATAATGTTTTCAAAAATACTAATACTTTTCAAGGCAATAATGTTCTAAGTGCGTAAATTTTCTCAAAGACTTGCCTACAAATACAAAAAAAAATTTACTTTTCAAAGTGGAGTTTTGTTGGTGCAATTTAAAACCTTTTGCAATGCCTTCAAGAGTCATATTAAGTATTTTTATGTTTTCAAAACTCATAGGCTCTGATACACAATTTTTTTTTAAAAAAAACTTATTTCAAAATATATTTCTTTATTGATATATAGCCAAGGGGGAGAGCAAGAAAGAGAGAAAGGAATTTTTCTATATTTAACTTTTATCTCTTTTTCAAAAAGCAAAGCAAAAATTTCTAAGTACTTCAAATTGTTTTTAAGTGCTAAGTGTTGTTAAAATTTTAAACTACTTCAAGTGCTTCAAAATTTTCTAAGTATTTCTAAGTGTTTCAAATTTGTTAAGTGCATGTTTTTTCCTAAGTAAAATTTTCCTTAGTAAACAAAATTTGTCTGACCAAAAACTTTTTAAAAAATTTTTGCAAATGTTTCTAAGTAAAGTTTTGGTTGGTGAAAAACTTGTCTAGAAATTTCTTAAAGATTTTGGTTTTCAAAATACACAAAGTATTTCCAAGCAAATTCTTCTAAGTGTGCAAATTCTTTTAAAACAAATTTGAACATTTTTTTAGGGAAATGTGGCTTCAAAATTTTGCCTAAGTAAAAATTCTTTTTACAAAGCCTTGTAAGTAAAAGTTTTTTTAACAAAATTTAGGTTTGTAAAACTTTTCAAAATTAAAAACCTTGTTCGCCCATGTATGTTTTTGATATATGTCAAAGGGGAAGGAAAGGTCAAAGTTAAGTATCAAAGTTAAGTATTATAAAGGATTTCTTTTCAAATCTACATTTATTCTGTTCATAACTGTTATACTTCAGTGATTGGCTGTTATACTTCATTGATTGTTACTTTCTTTTCCTGTTATACTTCATTGATTGTTACTTTCTTTTCTTATTAGTTATAAGTTTTTACTTAACCTTGAATTGTGTTGCCATAAATCAAAAAGGGGGAGATTGTTGGTGCAGGAAGCACCATATCGAACCTTGTTTTGATATTGGCAAAGGATTCAAAGTTAAGTACTATTTGTGATCTAATAAAGTTACTCAAGTGTGTAGGAATGTCCTAGTTGATCTAGGCAATAAGTCCTGGCCACGGGCTGGGCAACTAAGTCCTGACTTAAGGTTGGGCAATAAGTCCTGGTCGTGGACTGGGCACTAAGTCCTGGCCGAGGGCTGGGCACCTAAGACCTGACCAAGGGTTGGGCACTAAGACCTGGCCGAGGGTTGGGCACCGAAGACCTGGTTCGAGGAATTGGGCACTAAAACCTGGCTGGGGCTGGGCACCGAATACCTGCTCGGAAGGTGGGCACTAAGACCTAGTCGCGGATTGGGCACGAAGACCTGGTGAGTAAAGCTGGGAAAAGTCCAACCGGAGGAGCCGGTTGGCAAAAGATAAATTCTCCTGAGAGGAGTAGGTGAGGACGCGTTCCCCGTAGAGGGAACATTAGGCGTCGGTTCGACCTAGGGTTCCATTTGGGAGACCCGAAGTCAGAACCAAGACAGCTACGGCTGTAAAAACCTAACATTTCGTGCCTTGTTTGTTGTGGAACTAACCTTGGATGCAGGGACCAAAGGAATGTGTTTCTGCAGCTCAGAACGCCCCAAAGGAGAGGGGCAGCAGCTGGGCTAGGCGCCCGGGAGGTCCCGGGCGCCCAAGGTCAAAGCCAAACGAATAGTTAAGCAAGAATCGCTTCAGAAGCTTACTGGGACAGGCGCCCTCAAGGTCCCGAGCGCCCTGATGGTCCCAGGCGCCCTGGATGTCTTGGGCGCCCTGGGTCCAAGCCATCCAGTGATCGAAACGAAATCAGCCGAGAAGCCAAGCAGACCAAGTCAACCGGGGCGCCCCCAGTGTCCCGGGCGCCCCCGTCAGCTCCGAGGCCGATGCTGGAGGGATAAGCACTAACCGAGCTGTGGATGAGGTTTCTCTGATCCGTAGGCACGTGTCAGGTGACCCCAGCGTCCATGGCACCCCCAGGAGCAGTATAAAAGGGGCTCGACCCCTAAGGCTTCGAAATCACTTTTTCCAACGCCTCTACTCTCTTCGTTCAAGCGCTCTGCTCCGGCAAACTCCGTTCTCGACATTCTAGCGGCGACGACGACCCTCCGCTCCAAAGTACGATCCACACCGGGCGTCGGTAACGAAGAGTACATTTGTTTAGTTACTGCACTCATATTGTAATAATTTCTGTAACCTTTTTGCGCTACTATAGAATTGCCCATAGTAAACGGTCAAGGACCGTGGGCCTTGGAGTAGGAGCCGAACGCGACTCCGAACCAAGTAAAACCACTTGAGTTCTGTGTGTGTTTTGCTTAAATTCCGCTGCGTACTTTCTCTTTTCAATCCGAAACGTTTTCACGATATTCACCCCCCCCCCTCTATTGTGTTTACTCGATCCAACAGGGAGCTCTTCCCAAACTCGACCGATGCTCATGAAACCCAGGTCAGCATCCGGTGGCAAAAGTTGGGCCTTCCTCAGCTGGTCGATGGCCCCGTGGAAGCCTTTCTTCAAGTACTTCATTACCTGGCCGACAATGATATCGCCGAATTCATCCGAATCCAGGAACTTAACCTTGAAGTCTGCCTCGGCCTCTTTAATACAGGAAGCCTCAGCAGCCCAAAAGTTGCACAATTCGACTTCAGCTGCCTCCTTGGCACACTTTAGCTACTCCATCTCAGCAGACATTTTGTCTTGGTCTGCCAGAGCCTCCTTGAGTCTGTCCGAGGCGGCCCATACTTTCGACCGTGCCTGGGCCAGATCTTCCTCGAAGTTAGACAAGCGATCAGCCGCCATCATGAGGTCAAACTCCTTCTGGGTGAGCTGGCGCGCTTGGTCTTTGATACGTTCATTCGATCTCCCGGTCGAGGCCTCCAGAAGGTGGATATCCCCCGACAACTTCTTCTCTTTCGCCCGAAACTGATCCTGCTCTTGAGTCATCCAGAGCAGGTAATTGGTGATGCCCACAACCCTCTTGGACGCCAAACATTCCCAGCGCCGGGAACTCTGTAGGGAGGACTCCATGCCCATTAAGGTGTCCAGCTGATGCTCCACCTTCGCCAGGAGAGCTCTGCTGACCCCCGCTTGCATAAGCCCCGCTCTGTGCTCGTGGTCATCTACGGCCTCTGCTCTCAGTGCCCGGTGGGTCAAGGCCTCAATCTTTGGCCAGGCATATAAGCAACAGCCAGCTATCAGGCAGTCTTCAACCGCCTATCATTGTACCAAGGAGTTATAAAGCATACAAGAAAACAGCCTATGTACCTGGAACCCACACCTTTAAAAGGGACTCACGGAGGGTAGTGAGAGGCCCCGCAGAGACTCGTAGGCTCCCCCCCCCCTTTGAGACCTTAGGGTGTCAACCCGGCTCCCTGAATGCAACGAGCCCCTGCGTGGGGGAAGTGGCTGGACAGTGGAAGCTCCAGGCGGTAATGTAGAAGGGTCAAAGTCGCCCTCCTCAGAGCTGGAAGTCCCCTCGGAAGAAAGGCCCTCGGCAGGGACCTCTTTCAACTGCACCGGGGGGAAAGATTGCATGGATGCCTCCAACGCCGCATCTAGCCTTTTGCGAAGGCAGTCAAGCTACATTCGATATTGGGTGGGCAATGCTTGCTTACCCTTCGTGACCTCGGCAAGGTCGACCGAAGAAGAGTCGGAGGTCTGACCACCTGCCTCTGGAGTGGTCATCGACAGAAAAGGTGAAGATAGAGGAATGACTTCCTCACCATCGAAAGGCGGGACCTGCCTCTTCTGCCAATTAGAGAATTGGGATGTTCCGGATGGACAACAGCCGGGGGTGGGTCATCCCCCAAAGGGACGCCCATCTCCGAGTCAACCGATGGACCTGAAGTCCCCTGGTTAGCAAACGGTGGAGGCGCAGCAGGAGCCTCTGCCCGCTTTGGCGTGGCACACTCACTAGACGATTCAGCAGTCCCTTCCGAGGACTCGGCTGAAGCAGAGGGTGCACCAGGAGCAGCTAGGGGAGGATTCATAGCCTTCTTGTTGGTTTCCTCCCACTTGATAAGTCAGTGCATTGCCCTCGAGAACATTATTTCCTCTGCAATAACTAGCCAAAAGAATATCAGTTAGAACTAACAGACATTGAGGGAAAAGATGAACTCACCGAGGCTGGGGCTAATCTGGTTCACTTTAGAGCTAAGGTTCGCTCGGTACATGAGCTCCTCACTCTGCACTAGACCTGGGCCACTGAACTCCATGCCGGAGAGTATGTTCCTGGTATGCTGGTAGGCTGGACTCTGGAGGAAATTCCCTAGTGAGGGAGGAGTCGGCAGATTCTCCATCCAGCGGAGAGGACTGAAGGGCTGCGCAGATAGTCAGATAAAGAAAAACTTCTCCTTCCACCCTTTGTGCGAGGAAGGGAACCCTCCTAAGAACCTATGGCCGGGACGCGCCGAAAAGCTAAAAGCCCCTCGCGAGCCGATCGGAACGAAGAAGGAATGAAAAAGGTGAGGGGTCAGGGGGATGTCGAAGAGCTTGAAGATAATGTACGCTCCGCTCATCTGAGCAAAGGCATTGGGAGCTATCTGGTGAAGGGGGATATCAAAATAGGAGGTCACATTCATAAAAAAAGGAGGAATGGGGAAGCGGAGCCCCGACTCTACTTGCCCTAGAAAAAAGGTAAAGAAACCTACGAGAGGCTCTACCGGCATCTGGTCTACTTTAGGGATCACCACCGCCATCTCGGCCGGAATGTCGTAGGTCTCAATGGCCACCTGCAAAGCCTCCGACCTCACTCTTGAAGAGGCAAACTTATACCACTCCGCTCGATAACCTTCCATGGTTCCTAAGGAAAAAGACGAGAAGTAGGCAGAAGACTTACGCGAAAAGAATCCTTAGGGAAAAAGTCGAAGATGAGGTTCACCAAACAACGAAGCCAGAAGGTGGCCAAACGTCTTTGCCTCCCCTTCTTATATGGAGGAGGCCGCCCGCATGGGCGCAATAGGGGCAAGGCACGTGGACGATAAGAAACCGCCATATCAGGGTAGCACCATGGAACAACTACTTGACGTGAGACTCTGCGCACGTCAGTAAGAGATCGCGAGGAGAGCAGTTGGGGCATGTAGCGACGAGGAATTCGTGAAGGGGCTTTGTCGCCAATAAAGAGTGTCATGCGCCTTTATGAAGGATGGACGAGTATCATTATTGTACCTCGAAGACTATAGAAGCCTTTTTGGGAAAGACAAAAATAAAAAAAGGATTGCCTCGAGACCCGAGTCAAATTCTACAATTTTGGGACCAGTATAACTATTAGGGAAGCAGTAACGGGTGCAAGGACCCACTGTGACATAGTTCCTTCAATGCAAATACTAGTCTAATCAATCAGCAACACTTTCTTCGATCAGACTTGAAGGGAGGGGCTTGTGATGGGGTTGAGCACCCCGTGGCTGACACGTGGATTAAAGAAGCTATGTGGCAAGATATAGCGAGTCTGAACGACTCTCTTTCCGGAGCCCCCGAGACCCTCTCGGGAAGGGGATCCCCCAAGACCCCCCGCGGGTAGACATGCCCCGGAGATCAAATCAGAAGACTCACTCCCGAGATCACCTCGGGAAGCCCGATCCCCGAGACCACCTCGGAAAGGCAAAATGCTCGGGACTCCCCAGGTCAGAAGACCCCGAGATCACCTTGAGGAAGTGGAGCTCAAGAAGAATTCAGCCTCAAGGAACGGTCCCCCCTTCTTCGGATCCGCGGATAACCATCACCCATTATCGCGGAGTCATTATGACCCATAATTATCGCAATGGTCCGAACTTAATAACGGCGTGGACCGTTGCAAAGGTTATCCTATAACCGACAATTGGGGGATGTGGCAAAGATCGTGCAGACTCGTGAGACAGCCGTCGCAAGTATAAAAGGTACTTCAACCCCTCCGGTAAGGGGTTACACTCTCTCTACTTCTCGCATACCTTTTTTGCCTTCTCTTCATCTCCTGAATTGAGGCACTGACTTGAGCGTCGGAGTGGGCTCCGTCGGACAACCTCCGGCGTGTTCCCCTAACGCTCATGTGAATCTCGCAGGGTGTGAGTCCTTCCTCTAGCATCAGTGTCCACGTGGGCTGAACCCTGGTGACTAGCCGTCGATGTCGATTCCTTCCGGAACAGTATATATATATATATATATATATTTCAAAAATCCAACTTTTCCTTAAATAATTCAAAACTAATCTATCTTGCTTCCAATTTTCCTCGCAAATAATTTCAAATTTCATAAAATTATTCCAAAATTTTTCATATGGTTTTTTATATTTTTAAACTTTTATTTATGGTGTATATATATTATTATTATTATTTGTTTGTTTGATTATTTATTTATTTTTATTATTTATTTATTTATTTTTATTTATTTTTTTTATTATTATTATTATTTAGAACCGTATTTTTACATCGCACGCGAGAGGTGAGGGTTGGTGACAAAAATCGGGGTTAGGGTCGGCGATGAATGATCAAGAGGTGAGAGCGAGGGGTTGTGTGATGCTTGCGAGAGGTTAGGGTTGCGTGTGAGAGGCGAGGGTTATGGTCGGTGATGAAGGATGAGAGGCGAGAGGTGAGGGTTTGAGCGTGAGAGGCTAGGAGATTGTATTTTCGGAATAAAAGACTAGGGGTTAATTTATTCTTTTTGTCTTTTATGGTTTTTTTCTTTTTTTTTGTCTCTTTTTTATTGGTTTGTTTGTTTTTTATTGTTTTTATCCTTCTCGTTTGTTTGTTATTTTTTTGTTTTTGTTTTTGTTTCTATTGTTTATTTTTGCCTTTTTTTGCTTTTTCTTATTTATTTTAATTGAGTTTTTCAAAGAGCAAGTAAATTTTTTGCACGTTCAAGCGTCCGTGTCTCTATACGTATCCATACGAATACAATCTCTCAACTTCGAAAAAGAACTACCTTAGTTGTGCTAGCAACTTGAGGTAGTTCGCTGAGACACCAAAAATCCCAAAATAGGGTTTCGGCCAAAGAGGGAGAAGAGGAGGAAAAGAGGAAGGGAAAAAGACTAAGCTACCATCCAAATGACAAGAAACTCTTTTATACTCATCCCATGAATATGAAGAGGTTTTTGTCCCTTTAGCTTCCCTTCATTAAAGCCAATAAAGAGCACATCTTCTCATGTAGCTCTTCAACTTCTCTCCATTCAATGAAGAGAGACTTTTCCTCTTCCTTTATTATTAATTCATTAAACACTTTAATGAATTAATATCTCATCTAAATATGGTTGAGTCTAATCTAAATGAGTCTAACTCAAATTAGATCTTAATCCCATAATCCAATTGAATTCATTTGAATCTAACTCAATCAATCCAATTCGGATCAAATCTTAGTCAAACTAAGATCAATCAATCTCCGAAGCATTGTGTCCTTAGTGTGTGATCCAATAGGTTCTCGTAATATTGGCAATGTGCCTAAACCACTTTAGACACATAAGTAATGAGCGGCATTTAGTAATGCATCATTGCTACCCAAATAACAAGAAAAGTCGAGATCCGACTTAACCTCTGTGACTATGACAATGTATGACCTTGTCCTTCTATCCTCAATATCTAGATTGACCAATGAGGCATAGACTGTGTCATCCTCGATCAATCTTTGTGTTTCTTGATCCCCAAGTAGACTCACTCAAACAAATGAGCTCAATATCTCATATTGACTCATTTGAGCATGGTCATGCGTTTTAGCAGTCCTACTGGATCAAAGGGCCTACAGATATCACTCCCGTCATATGGGAGGGATAGATCCTATCTACATCACTCACATCCCTCCGCATAATTCATTATATACCCAGTGATCGTCTTTATAGTCCACCCTATTAAGGGTGGCGTTTGACGATACCAAAGTACATAACTCCTCATGTAGGGAGCCGTAGTGACTTCAGGTCTAAGGACTACTCATACTAATAGTCACATAAAAAAGTTTAGGACACTCATATGACAATCTATGAAACTTTCTCATGGCGGGTCAATTCAGTACACATTCTCTAATGTATACTCATGTGTTAACTTGATATCACATATCCATGACTTGTGAGCTCAAGTCATCAATTGACCTACATACTAGTCTCCATCCATTAATATTGTCCTTGAATATTAATGCTTGACTAGGAATGGTTTAGTGTAGTGTTCCCTACATTATCTCACTATCGATTCAAGTAATCGATATGATGTAGATAAGAACCTACTACCCAAGGACATTATTATACTTAGTTATTTTGCACAAGTATAAAGTAAGTATAATAACCAAACATGTCTGTATTAATGATAGAATATGATACAAAAAGTTCATAGTCAATCATCACATAATTGGCTCTAGAGCTCCTACTAACATCCACCTCAAGAACTCTTACTCTACCCCTCTAAAATCAAATATTTCATCTCTAAGGTTAGATTTACTTTTTCCAAAAGTAGATCTAATCAACTCTTTTAAAGACCACTATTTTCCTCCACTTTTCCCCTAAATTCGAAAAGATTTCAACTCTCTCTTCCTCCACCTCCTCATCAAGAAAGCTTTCTTCCCCTAACTCTCTTCCTTTCTAAAGATCAAGCTCCCCCTCTCCTCCAAATTTGCAAAAAGATGCCCAACATTTTGAAAAGGCTAAAGAAGAGTGGTTCATCAAGTGGCGGCGGAGGGAATGATCCAAGAAAAGATAAGGGCAAAGGCAAAAAGGTGGACAATGGGAAAGCTAAAGCTAATAGCAAGGACAAGCACCTAGTGCACAATGAGAGTAACAATGATATTAATACTTATGACATTATTTTTCTCAATGATAATAAAAAATCTAGATTCGATATCGTTGTTACTCAAAAATTAATTTGTATTAGATATCTTGATTCGGAGCCACTTACCTATAGAACCCCATTTTCTATTACCTCCATCGGGTAATAAGCAAGACCGTCTTTGATCGAGCGGAGAGTGATGAGGTTGTTAGAAAGATAGAGCTTTACATTTTTTGAGCAATGTTGAACAAAGTCAATTTAGATATGGGTTTCCACTTCCTTCAAACCTTAGTGAGGTCCTCTAGGGCCACTTCGGGTACCATAGTATTTAGCAGGTTAATTACCCAAATCGCTATTAATTTAGCATGTGAACTGTATGACTTAGATATTATTTATGGTAACTCGAAAATTGATATTAATACCTATTTAGCCATAAAGATGATCATTCAAAAAAATGGATATGCTTTTCCTAGGATGAATGGATTTTCATTCCACCTACCAAATCCTGAATTTACCACAGTTCGCAACCCCACCAACTGGATTTTAAAAGACAAGCGCACAGAAGAGCAAGCCCTTCTAGTCACCCCCTGTTCCTCTGGGCACCCGCAATTGGCTCAGACTAACGAGATGACAAGCTACACTGACCTAGAGTTTGCTAGTTATCCCTACCCGACTCGACATTCTTTTGCCTACAGAAGTATAGGGACATATAGATTTGATTTCATTGATTTTCGAGTTTCATTGGAAACTCTTAGTGAGAGTCAAAGTGTCACTCATGACTGGTTAAAAAAATAATTGAGCGCTCTCGTAAGGGTAGTTCCAAGAAGTTCAGAACTACTTCCATATGACAAGGAACTTTTAAGGGCAGCTGTCTGAATTTGTTAAAGATTACTATAATGAGAGGGAGATCATGAGGGAGTTTAGAGATGACATGTTTATCACTCAGTAGCAGGTAGCCTGCATTTACCATGTCATGAGGACATTGTAGGCTGTCGCAGATGCTAGGTTCCCTCCGAGACGATGATGCCCACTCTCTCATGAGAGACCCCCTAACCTTTACACCCCTCCCCCATTTAGATGCCTTAGGCATGACCCTTCCCCTCCTCCATATTGATCTTAGTGGGATACTAAGTTGTCCAAGTCTGGGGAGTTTGTATATACATGTACACAATTTATTTTATGGTAGAGTTTGTTAGATACACATTATTACGATTATCTTGCTTTTGAGTAGATACTCTTGCACCGTAGTTTTCATTTATGTTATCGATAATTAGTGCTAGTATGTCGAGTGAATGATTTTTCTCTATCTTCATTAGCATGAAATAAACATTACTTTATTGAGATATTTGAGCTTAACCTAGATTTAGGATCTTTATCATTTTAACTATTTCGAATAGTAATAATTTGATAAATAGTCATGATTCATATGACTTGCCAGTACTTGTGTCTCATGATGACTTTTTAAACTGCAATTTGGTTACTACATGTGGCTAGGATCATTAAAACTTATTTAGAAAAATCTTATCTCATCATGCTTGTACAGAAAGCTATAAATTGAGTCAGTGCTACACTCTTAAAGCACTCAAAAAATATATTTGAAGTTGAATAAGGGATTAAAAAATAGTTTAATGAGTAGAAACTAGTAATTTACTCTTTTGAGACCGAAATAAATTACTGGAAAAATAAATACTAGGCTTTCCTTGATTCGAACAAGGCTTTGAGACCATGGATAGTTTGAAAAGGAGGAACCAAGTATGTGGCAGGGAAATACCTATTACCGGGATTATGAAAAAAAATCTATTATATGACAACTTGATTAGGCATCAGGCTTGATACCTGAAGGAATACAACCACTTATTGCACTAAGCATGGAGAACTTTTTCTTATGCAATTCTCAAATTAATTTCTATATCATGCTCATTAGTGAAAGTATTTGATAGAGTTAAGCCATATCACTATAAATTATGATGTATAATAACTGATACATAAGTACGTGTAAAGTGTTTGCTTGAGGATAAGTGAAAGTTTAAATTTGAGGGTGCGATGAGCATAGATTAGATACATTTCTATCTTTTTTTTAACACTCATTCATTTATTTTTACTGATTGTTATTTATGTAGTTATGTCCTTACTTAGCTTTTTATCATCATATTTTCTTCCTCTAGTTCAGAGATCTGCTCTTCTCTTATTTTATTGATAGGAAGTGATTCAGATAGAATGAATGCAAAATAGAGCAAGATAATCACCAGAGTTGGAGCTGGAGCTGGAGCTGGATTGAGGTCGTGGGAGATCACATGATTGTGTGACCCCACACAGCATGACTGTGCCATCTTGGCATGGGCATGTGACACTACTTGAGGTAGGTCATGCCCCCTGGCACGGTTGTGCTTGGTCAACCGTGGATAGCACGGTCGAGTCGTGCTACCCAATTGCAGGTAGGCACATGGTCGGGCTGTGCCACCCTAGCATAGCCCATGCCTCTCCCCCTTCTGCGTTTGACATAGCAGGGTCATGCCACACAAGACAGGGGTGTGTGACCTTTGATATAAAAGGGGAACTCCTCCCCTTTTCTTTGGGGGGGGGGGGGGGGGGGGGGTTCCCCTTGGGGAGACACACTCTTGGCCACCCCTTTATTCCGGGTGATTTTTTGCAGCTCGAGGATGATCTCCGATGCTCTCAATTATCACCAAGGCTTAAATTGATTCTTAAGACTCTTCGCTGTAAAGGATAAACATCTCTCTTCCCCTCCTCTCTAATTTCATAGATTAGAATCTTAGGTGTTTATTTTAGGAGTCTTTAGTTTCTTCTCAATGTCTAATATTCTAAGTTGTCATGTCTATCTAATGACATTGGATAGCCGCTAAGGGAGACACTCCAGTGTGATATTCAGAATGTCACTCCGGCATTTAGTCAGACTTCCTACGATGCTAAAACATATAGATCAAGGCACTAGCACTCCATAGAACATCAAAGACCATCACAAGGAAATCTAAACCTTAGGATATTCCCTCTGTATAGTTTTATTCCCGTGTTCACTGAGCTTCTTTCTTTTCTGACCTTAGCTCTTATTATTATGTGATAATATTTACATTTTCGGCAAGTCTAGCTAGCTCGCACTAGCAAACTCGCTAGTGATTGCCAATTAGTCCATATAGATACGATATCTTTTACATTACTTGACGACATTCTTATGTACTTGCAGGACGATCATCACACGGGCGGGCCTTACACTTGTACATGGCTCATATGGCTTAATCCTGAGCCATGCATGGTCGGGGCATGCACTTCTGCATGATCCGTGTAGTTCCTGCAAGAACCCACATGATATGGTCATCTAGGATCCGCACAGCCGTGCATTCTAGTGCAGAGCTCGTGCGCCCCACTTATAAAAGAGAGTCTTCTCCCCTTTACTTAAAGAGAAAGCTTCCCCTTTTGGGGAGACCCACTCTTGAGCTATCTTTCACCTCCGACAACTTCTTTGGCGATCCAAAGATATTCTTTGGAATCATGTACGGAAGAGGTAAATCACAGGGGCTACTAGTCATCACCTTTTGGGTTGCTAAGTCAAAATAGCTATATTTAAGTGGCAAAAGAGAATTTGCTTGCCCCTACCCCCGCCAACTTGTTTGAGGGCCAACATAGAGGAGGTAAATCACGAGAGCTACTAGCTCGGATGCTATGACTAACGCGTGGGGAGGGCGAACACACTGACTTTGTCAGGTTGTGACCCCAGACCTCAATGTGACAATACCCACACACTAACCATTAGTCCATCTTGTGGGGATGCAAAATAGCTATATAAACAAAATGAAAAAAATGTTTAACTAGGTTGAATAACGTCGAACATGGGATGATCAGCCAGGTCCCAAAAAATTATTCTACCGATCACTAGAGTAAATTAGAAAGTGCTCGTGGTGAGTGGTCCTGAAGCCTAATATTTTATGATTGCGTTCTCTATTTGAATAACTTTTTTTAATAAAATTTATCTATCTATCTATCTATATATATATTATTGTGCTGAGTGAGACAGAAATTTGCTATTAATCTATATACATTCATCTACCAAATGGGAAGATTAAATCCTAGGGATAATTGCAAGCAAAAAATTAAAAAAAAATAAAATAAAAAATAAAGAAAAATTCAAATATACTAAGTTTGTGTGAGTTTATGCGGGAAGGTCCTTAGTGTGTGTATATATATATATATATATATATATATATATATATATATATGTGAAAGAATGATAAATGAATGTATATAGATTAATAGTAAATTTCTGTCTCCCTCTGCGTAATAATATTTAATGATGACTAATATTACGTGTGTGTGAAAGAATGATAAATGAATGTATATAGATTAATAGTAATTTCTGTCTCCCTCTGGGCAATAATATTTAATGATGACTAATATTACGTCACTTGATAAATTCGGGACAAGCCACCGATCAGGCTTCCCGCACCATACCACCCGTCCACCCACCCTGCATCGCATCTATGGCATAGGCTTCGTTGCCATCAATGTTCCCTGTCTATAAGCGAAGGCTCGATTGTCCTCCCCATCACATGATCTGCGAACAGATCGAAGCGAAACTCTGAAAAAGAAGCAGAGCAAGAGTCGACGGCGACGATGGCAAGCGTGGGGAGAACGGTGATGGAGGTGGGAGCCGACGGCGTTGCCCTGATCACAATCATCAACCCACCCGTCAATTCCCTCTCACTTGACGGTGATTCCTCTTCCTCCCCTTTTTGTCCTGCCTGGGGCTTTCTTTTGCTCTTGGTCATGTAGCATATTGCCGATATCTTCGTCTTCTTCGCTGCTTAAGAGCGTTGTGTTGACTTGTTGTAGTTGGATATATAGTTTCCATTATTAAAGATTTTTTTTCGAAGGATTGAATTACCTTCCTCTTCCTATGTTTTTTCCCTTAAAAAATGATGTTCTTATAATTTAATTGGGCTCGATATGATATTATAACAATCAATAGTATTGTTTATACCCATTGCGTTGTATTTATGGAGCCTGTGAAGTCGAAAAGTTCTACTTTTACAAGGGGCCATTAGCATGTCTGCGGAATTTGTATGAAGATCATTGACTAGGAACTCCCAACATGATAGGAAAATTTGTATTCTTTTGATATTCATAGGGATTGATCAAAATCCATTGGATGAACGGAGACATGAATCCATAAATAAGAGAAAATTGTCAAAAACTTTTCGAAGCAATAAAATGGGAGACTGATAAAGGTGATAAAAATCTGTTTATGAATACTTATTTCTTTATTTCTTTCAGAATATTAGACTATTCTTTTCGTTTCTCTTCGACTCTTCCTTTCCTTGTTTTTCTACAAACATTGGGATATTTTTGTTGTTCCCACTGCATAATTCCTAATTTTAGGTTTTTGTATGATACCTTACTCAGCCTTTCCTAAGAATTTATGAATTGTTGTTTGGTTAGCAATGTTATGTCTTTTGGTTCAATTTTTTTTCACCTTTTCTGCTATATCGTTTTCAGTATTGCTGAGTTTGAAAGGAAGTTATGAACAAGCTTTGAGTAGAGATGATGTGAAGGCAATAGTTGTTACAGGTGTGTGCGAGCTTGAGCGCAAATAATATTTTTTAGCACCTTGTAGCCTCTGTGATTGCATGTGTCATCTTATATCGACATTATACAGGTGCAAAGGGTAAATTTTCAGGAGGCTTTGACATTTCTGCCTTTGGTGGTGTTCAAAGTGGGAAAAGTATGTCTGATTCTCATTGCATTTATAACTGTTGTTAACTTGTTTGCATCATATTCTCTTGTTTAATTACTAATTCAACAGCTGAACAAATGAAGGTTGGCTATGTTTCAATAGATGTCATCACTGACATTTTTGAAGGTAGTTATTGGGGGTCTCTTTTTTTTTTTTTTATGTTAAACATGTGTATCAAAGTACAAATTTGGTGATTTCTATCATGAACTTGCAATGGCTGTTATGCTTCTCAGGTGCAAGAAAACCATCGGTAGCTGCCATAGATGGGTTAGCTCTTGGTGGCGGACTGGAAATTGCAATGGTACAATGCATTGTTATTTGTTCTGCATAAGCAGATTAGATCATATTTCAATGACTGACAATATCTTTTTCATCTAATGCTCAGGCATGCCATGCACGCATTTCAACTTCAATAGCCCAACTAGGTCTGCCAGAACTTCAGCTTGGAATCATCCCAGGATTTGGAGGTTGTCTCTAAAATTACCTTTGCAATCATAGGTTCCTGAAAATTTTTCTTGCAAACATTATTTTATTTGGACTGAATTATTATGCAATAAAGCCTTTTCATTTTCCATTGATATCAGAAACTTGATCCCTAAACAAAATCTTTGGTGTTACAATTACATAGAGATAATATATTCATTTGATGTATATTCATTTCAATAATTTTTCTTTGGCAGTCAACACAGGGTTGCAGGTACTTGCGGCAGTAGCCGCGATTTTTTTTAATTATTTCTACTGTTTTCTTTTAATTTTTAATTTTAAATTCAAAATTTTATTTTAAACAGTAATTCCTTTGTCCTATTAAATTTTCTTTCTTAATTTTTTCCCTCTTTCATCGATTTATTTTTTCCCTTGTTAATCCCGTTTCATTTATTTATTTTTCCCTACAATACAACAGTAAAGAAAGAGAAAAATACCTCATAAGGATGGTTAATTTTTTTTTCTTCTTCATTTCTTCACAAGGTAATTAGAGAAAAAAAAAACTTAACCTCTTTAAGGATGATTATTCTTTTTCCTTTTTCATCATCCACAGGATAAACATAGAGAAAAAAACCTTTAAGGAGGTGAGAAACAAATTATTAAGAAAGATAAAACATTAAATATAATATAATTTCTACTTCATAAATTATATTACTACTGAATTAAATTATTTTATATATAAATTTGGTTTAATTTTAAACTGGTCAAAATAAATTTAATTTAAACCTACATGATCCTGCCATGTCTACTTGGTGACTAGTTAATCCTAAATTGACTTTTATTCAATAAGCATCAAATATTTCACAAGATAATATCCAAACTTAAACTCAACATTCAACATCTCAAATATGACTCAATAATAAACATTATAACAATCAAATATTAATAAAAATATAAATTGAAAATTTGATATGACTCGAAATTTTAAACCTTGGATCTATTTGGTGATGTTGGCTTCAACTCTATAAAGAAGCCTATTTCTGGGTACCTTTTCTAGATTTCATGGAGCCGTCTGTCACCTAATATATAAAATTAGGTCAATGGCTGCAAAGTCAAAACAATTGAACTTTTGAAGGTTTTATTCTTAACAAAGCATCATCGTTTTCTATGGTTTTCATATGTAAGAACTGTGTAGTATAGTGATTTCATTCAGAACTGTTCCTCTTTTATACTGACACTGAAAGAAGCCACACTTCTGTTTTTAATGGTGGTTAGTTGATTTTTTTTGTTCTTCAGGAACACAGCGTCTTCCACGCCTTGTGGGACTTACCAAAGCACTTGAAATTATTTTGGTACAATCAGTTTTGGCATCTTAACTCTATTTTTGGAGGTCTTTTTGCATATGATTATGTCCATCTCTTGCAGTTATCCAAGTCAGTAAAAGGAGAGGAAGCATACAAAATAGGTCTGGTTGATGCTCTCACGTCATCTGATGAATTGTTGAAGACAGCTCGCCACTGGGCTTTGGAAATTGCTGAGTGTAGAAAACCATGGATCAAGAGTCTGTATAAAACTGATAAATTAGAATCCCTTGGAGATGCTAGGGAAATTCTAAAGTTTGCAAGAGCTCAAGCTCAAAAGCAGGCTGCCAATCTCCTACACCCTTTGGTTTGTATTGATGTGATTGAAGAGGGCATAGTTTCTGGTCCTCGTGCTGGATTGTGGAAGGTAAACCAATTTCACTCGTACCATAGTAGAATATAGTTGGACGGATGTAACTCAAGTAGTTTCTAATGACAATTAAATTTTCTTATTGCAGGAAGCCCACTCCTTTCAAACACTTGTTCAATCTGACACGTGCAAGAGTTTAGTTCATGTGTTCTTTGCATTACGTGCAACGTCAAAGGTTTAAATACTAGTTCCATAGCCTTTCTCTTGCCTCCACTTTGGCATAGCTTGTTGTTTCCGTAGCTGTTAATTTTCAATAGGAATTCATACTGACGCTCTTCAGATGAGTAGTACAAGTTTTTAATAGCATAGGATCTTGCTTAGAGAACAAATTGCCACTTCCAAAATGATCATATAGATGGAGTTTGAATGTGCCTTTGTTTTTCTACACGCCTTTTGTTGCAGAACTAATGATGAAAATACACATAGAAAGAACGCTTTAAGAGAAATGTTACTAAAACTAAAAGATAAATTACATTTAGTTTTGAGGGCCTAGTTTTTACCTGGTTTATATAACTCATAAGAACATTTATACTAAATTGCATTCTCTTTTTACTAACAAAAGGAGTCTGGTTTAGCTACTAGATTTAGATATATCATCATTAACAGGGTTTTGATGAATTCTTTTGCTTGTAAATACCTTGTGAATTGAAGTGGTTACTACTAATTTAACACGGAAATTGTGTATTGTTCACTTGCATCAGGTTGATATAACAATGTTTTTGAGTCATGCGATATCATATATTGTTTATGTTCAGTCATTGACTGCGAAAATTAGATATATCAATTTGGTTTTATCAAAAATCTCTTTCCTAAGGACCAAGCTATTAAAAGGCAGATCCAAGCGGTAGACAGATGGCCCATTGCTTAGCCACTAGAAGCTTGACATTAAAATAATTATAGAAATATCTTAAATTAAAAATGATTCTATAACACACGCACACATACACACATATATTATGGATAACAATAATTGTATTTTTAATCAATCAAAAGCTTACAATTACAAATAAACAAGTCATAAGTACTAAACATATAACAATAAAACATTTTACATTTCATATTTAACCAAGAAAAATAACCACAATATGAAAAAAAAATCTAGTTGGGCTTATTAATTAAAAAACTTAACAATGGATAAAAAATGGAATAAGCGAAAAAGGGAGAACACACCTAGGGAAAAGAAGGAATTAAAGTTGTCGTAAAGCAATTGAAAATTAGTATATGCGCCGACATGGAGTGAAAAAGGATGACATAGGTTTAGTGGAGTGGTAGGTTGGGATAAAAGAGAGGTGTTAGATGGGCTAATTTGGAGAACTACAATTACTTTCTAACAACTTATAGAAGAAAATATTTTTTTACTTAGACTTTCTTAAACCTCCTAAGCAAACTGAGCCACCTAGGCCACCTAAGCGATCCGTTTGACTTTTTAAAGGTTGCCTAATGATGTACATTGATTATATATGTTTTTAGGCATTAATTGATGCATATATTTGTATTTCTTGAGCATGATTTATGTTATCGCACCCTATATTATTATTATATAAGCAAAGTTACTCTTGTTGTTGGGAGATCTATTCTTTTTGTATTTTTATCGATAGGATGCATTTTGGAGCGAAAACGGAACAAAAATGAGCATTGAAGCATTTCGGAGGCAAATCAGCAAAGCATGGTCGTGCCTCCCAAGGCACGACTGTCAGCTGACATGGTCGTGCCTCATGGGGCACGACCGTGTCTCCTTGGAGTCTCGAAGCCGTGCCCAGAGACATACACGGCATGACCATGCCCAAAGGCACGACCGTGTCTCGCTTCTAGCCAGATCAACACTGTGGCTGTGTCGTGATAACACGTCTGTGCTTCATCCCAGAAGATTGCACGAGAAGGCCATGCCTCCTTTGTAGCAGCTCCCATGACCTGGTCATGCCTCCTTGCCGCAGAACCCATGGCACGACCATGCTAAATGGCATGGTTATGTGCCTCTTTCTCCGCAACTTACACGCCATGGCTGTACCCCATAGGCACGACCGTGTGGTGATAGGGTAGGACCGTGCCGTCCGTATAAAAGGGGGTTTCTTCTTTTTACAGAGGAGGGGGTTTCCCCTCTAGGGAAACCCATGAGATCCAGAGCTGCAACATATTTCAACAATTTATCGACGATCTCAGTCTGAGTTCATGATCCTATCCATCATCCAAGCAAGGATTTCTTCCCGAAGACTCCGGCAACATCCCGCTAAGCTTCCTCTTCTCTGTTCTTCCAAATTTGAGTTGTAGTTTGCTTTCTTTGTCATCTTTGGGTTTCATTGCTCTTGTTATGGAGTATATCTTCGAATTCTAAGATGTAGAGAGTAATTGTGATGTGATATTGATGTATTGACTATGGATTTATCAATTTCCTATTTCTATAAAATATTTATGCCTTGTTCTTGTTTGATTAAATGTGTATGTGGAGATTGGTTAATTGAATGTGTTTGATTGAATGAATGTAAAGGATTTGTCACCACGTAGAGGTGATGCTCTAAATTGTATAATTTAGGGGCCCTTAGTGAAAGAGGGTATCTCTTTAATCGGACTTTCTAGAGTATCGCCTTGAAATAGAGGGCAGTTCTCTAGGATTATCTAATTAGAACTTAATCGGTTTTACCCAATTCCGTATTAGGAAGTGACTTATGTTATTTAGACTGTATGATCGGGGGCCCTCATGTGACAATGGATATCTTTTTAAACGTACTTTTTTATGTTATCTCTTCTACTTAATAGCATTGAAATCCCTTGCAGTAAACACTTCAGTTCAACCTTCACGGGTCCGTTCCGATATTTAGTTAGAATCCCTACAAGAGCATAAACATTGAGGATAGGAGATGAACAATCTATAGAACATCAAATAGCATTACGAGGAAATCGAAATCCTAGAATTGCTTCCCAAACTAATCCCCCCTCCCCCCTCAAAAACTTATTGTCGAACCAAAAGTGCACAGTGAGTCGTCAAGTAATAAAATATCGATCCTCAGAGACTGTTAACAAAGCACTAGCTGAGTTTGTAAAACAAGTTATCTAAACTATCGAAGGTTGAGTGAAGGTTTGAGAGAGAGGGAGTTCGTGGGAGAGAAAGAGATCCAGTGAGAAAGCAAATGAGTCGGGGGAAATTTGTTTAGGAAGTAATTATAGAATTTTGATTTCATCATAATGGTAGTTGATGTTCTATAAATTATTCATCTCATACCCTCAATGCTTATACTTTTGTAGGGATTCTAACTAAATATCGAAACAGACACGTGAAGGTTGCACCAGAGTGTTTAGCCTAAGGGATTTCAATGTTATTAAGTAGAAGAGGTAATATAGAAAATCCGGTTAAAGAAATACCCTTATCACATTCGAGCTTCTCGGTCATACAGTCTATATTACACAAGTTACTTTCTAATACGAAATTGGGGAAAACCATTAAGTTCTAATTAGATAATCCCTTACAGAGAATTGTCCTTCATTTCAAGGCGATACTTTAAAAGTCCGATTAAAGGGATATACTCTATTACTAAGTGCCTCCCCCCTGGTCATATAATTTAGAGCATCACTTCTACGTGATGACCAATCTTTTACATCTATTTAATCAAACACATATTCAATTAATCAATCTTCACACACATATTTAATCAAATAAGAACAAGATATAAACATTTATTAGCAATAGGAAATTGACAAATCCATTGTTACTACATCAACATCATATCACAACTACTCCTTACATCCTAGAATTCGAAGATCCACTGCATAGCAAGAGACATGAAACCCAAAGACAACAAAGAAAGCAAACTACAATTCAAATCTAGAAGAAAAGAGAAGAGGAAGCTTATCGGGATGTTGCCGGAGTCTTCGAGAAGGAATCCTTGCTTGGATGATGGACGAGATGATGATATCGGCCTTAAATTGTTGACAAATCGTTGAAATCTACTGTGGATTTGGACCTCGTGGGTTTCCCTAGAGGGGAAAACCCTTCCTAAAAAAGGAGAAAAGCCCTTTTATATGGGATGACACGACCTTACCTTACCGCCACACAGGCACGACTATGGCGTGTAAGCTACGAAGAAAGAGGTGACATTTGGCATGGCCGTGCCATTTGGCAAGACTGTGTCGTGGGTTTCGTAGCTCAGGCACGACTAGGCCGTGGGAGCTGCTACAAAGGAGGCACCACCGTGCCTCTTGGGCAACCTGCCCGTGGAATCGTTTGGGATGAAGCACGACTGTGTCATCACGAGACTGCCATAGCGTTGATCTGGCTGCAAGCGAGACATGACTGTGCCTTTGGGTACGGTCGTGCCGTGTATGTCTCTGGGCACAACTCTGGGACTCCAAGGAGACACGATCGTGTCCCATGAGGCACGACCATGTCAGGGGATAAGCATTGCCATGTTAGCTGATAAGCCCGGTCGTGCCTAGAGAGTATGACCATGCTTTGCTTATTTCTCCAATGTCTATTTTTGCTCCGTTTTCGTTCTAAAATGTGTCATGTCGATGAAAATACAAAAAGAACAAATCTCTGAACAACAAGAGTAACTATGTTAATATAATGATAAAATAGGGTGCGATAATGTAAATCATGCTCAAGAAATGCAAGTAAATTTGTGTCAATTAACGCCTAAAAACATATAAAATCTATGCACATGATATCCCCAGACTTAAAGCTTTGCTTGTTCTTAAGCAAAAACTTGCAGTCCAGATTTATGTGCTGAAATGGTGCATCATAATCCCTAATAAGTTAGTCTAATTCTATCACATAGTTTCATTGATGGGCATGATGTAAAAATAACTTGAGTATGACCCAAGTAGAAGTCCTCTGTGCTCAGTGTAATAAGTAACCTAAAATTTTCAAGTGTCAATCTTTAAGCCTAATCAAGTCGTCATCTAACCGTGTTTTTTATGCTTCCAGTGATAGACACTTACCTGCCACACGCATAGTTCATTCCTCTCAAAGTCTACACAAGATCTCAAAGAAATACTCAATCAAGAGAAACATAGTAGTTATTTCTCCTGTAACCTAACTCGGTCTCAAAAGGGTACCTTGCTAGTTTCCGCTCACAACAACTATTTTTATATTTCTTATTCAAATGATTTTTTTTTATGCTTTCAAGATGTAACACTAACACACATATACTAACCCAAATATGAGGATATTGACTTTTTTTTTTGAATGAGTTAACATGATCTAAGCCTTTTCCAATAATCAAAATGTAGTTGAGAAGTCACCTTAGAAACACAAATACTAATCCGGTTCTATGAATCATGACTATTTTCAGAGTTATCTATCATTAAAACTAGGCAAAAGTGAGATTTTAAAATTAGGCTAATACTCAAAATTTTCAATTAAAATATTGTTCACTTCCTGCTACTATAGATTGAAAAAGATAGATCATTAAAATTTTCAATTCTAGAATAAGCATGCTAGTGTTTTTGCAACGAAAACAAATCTATTGTTATAAATGATGCATTACACATGCCACAGATGCTAACTGAGTAAATTGAAATTAGACTAAATCAAAATTGAATCTAACTAAGCAAAATGCACTCAAATTGAAACAAATGCAACCAAACTGAAAAACAACAAGCGTATGTACATATGTACGACCCTCTAGACTTAGGCATTTCATTGTCTCATGAACAAAACTCAATATGGTGGTGAAGGGCGAGGACCAGGAGGAAATCTAGGGATGCGGGGCTGGTGACCAAGATGCTCATGGTACTGAAATAGGGTGCCCACCTATTGCCTCGTCAAATCCATGGAACGTCTAAAATCCTCCTCTCTCGCCCACTATTGGTATTAGTCACACACAAAATTAGAAACTCGCCCCTGGAAATCCTCTGTCCTACTAAAATGATCCTGAACTTCTTAGAACTGATCTGGAGTCGTAGCAACATGCCCCTCTAACAAATGTTGGTGGACTACACACTCCTCATTAGGGGAATCCGAAGGAGCTCAGAGATCGGAAAAATCGAATCTAGAATGACCCGTATCAACGTAAGAAAAAGAGTGTCTAGCCGGCTCTGGTTGGTAGATTGGGTCAGGTTTTTAGGCGGGAGGATTCTGGTCAGTCCTTGGGAGAGGGGGCATGTTGATCCTTAGAACTAGGGACATGTTTGGGTACAAGGTCCTTGATAATCCAATTGGCGGGATTTCTAATTGAAGTGTGTTTGGGATTAGGTAAAAGGAGATGAAATCCATGTTTCCTAATAAAACTATATCCTCTCTCCTCCTAACAAATCATTTTTATCGCTAAACAAGTATCAAGGTCAATCTTGAAGTTGCCATGTATAATATCTAAACAAAATAACCCACACCCCAAGTTGACAGTGGTGTGTGCCATTAACCGACCAAATACTATGGTTCCCGATGATGCTAAACCGGATCTCGCTAGGTTATGAAGAAGATAAAGTCCTGAATCAAAATCAACTTCATTTAACGTAGCTGAAAAGCAATACAGTTCTAGTTTTCGTACCACCCCGTCACCACCCCAACCAAAAATGGTCTTACTTATAACGTGGTGAAGGTAACGAAAAACTAGGTTTTGAAGAGATCACTCATAATCAAAAACTAGGTTCCTCAGAATTTGCTGTCCAAAATTCATCACTATTAAAAGAACTATCAAACCTATGAGTCCCTTCAGCGGGCAAACAAAAACAATTACTAAAATCATATAGAGATCACTCATAATCATGGTTCATTAAACGAAAACTAATTTTCCCTGTGTCATCGCTACCAGAGCTAAAGTATGTCTTTATTGAACTTAGGAATTCAAGGGTTATATTAGAGTAGGTTGGGTAATTAAGGCACATAAAATCATTCCAATCTTTGTGATAAGCATCATCCAATCAATATCTTTCCTGATTTGCAAAACTTCCATAGTATAACAATCAAGAACACGAGTAAAAACTAACTTTCGGTTAACAAGATTATCAAATATAGATTTCTGCTCATCATTACAAAAAATAATGCCACAGTCGTCTGCCGCCTTTCTTTTCCCTTTCCAGAGTCGTCTCCTTCGCTATATCTACCACTTCAAAATCTTTTCAATATGTTAGACATAATTGCAAGTTAAAAGGGGGAAAATGAGAGTTGGTGAAGGAGAGGTGGTGTTCGATTGATGTGGAAGAGAAATCAAGAAAAGAACGTTCCTGCTTGAAATCTTTGGTGAAGGAAGAAGATCTCGTAGGAAGGAAAAGGATCTTGTAGAGAGTAGGGAGATCTTAGATAGAAGGCTTAGAAGAATCTTGAAGAAGGGAGAGAGTTGGAGAAGAGCTTCTTGGAGAGATTTAAGAGGAGAGGAAGATGAAGGAAGTGACTGTCTTGTCTTTGAAGAGGAAAGAAACGTAGATCATGACCTTGGGGGGAGTAGATTTAGCAAGAGAGAAGAGAGGAGATTAAATTTGAGAGAAGGAGATCATGAAGAAGGGGGTAGGTTTCGGGTTGAAACGACTATATTCTATGAAACACGGTCGTGTTTAGGGGTTTGATACCCTAATTTGGACGTCACAAGGTTGTCTCTTGACACGGTCAGGGAGACACGATCGTGCTATGGAATTTGCTGCCCCAGCTCTGCTTTGGCACGACACGGCCCTATCGTGTGTTCTTCCCCTGCCATGCCTGATACGGCTTTCCTTTGCTTGTTCTTCCCAAAGACCACGCCCGTGGAAAAGATCATGACCAACTCATGAAGGTTGGCGGACTTGAAAACAAAAGAAGACTTAAATAAAACTCAGGAGGAAGAAACTAAAAAACAAGAACAAAAACAAGAAACAAGAAAATAAACCTTTGGGATGCCTCCCAAGAAGTGCTCGATTAAGGTGATGAGCTTGACCCCTAATTCGGCTCAACTCGGTGCCTCTTCCTTGAAGGAGTGGTGTTCCCCTCCATTATGGCAAGTTACCTCTGACCCTTACTTCATTTGGGCTCTTGCTAGGATGATATATTTATCGTTTTTCATCTTGGGCCACATTTCTTTACTTATCGGACTCGGTGCTACGTTTGGTCTTTCGTCAGGGTGAGGCTTACTCTTCTCTAGTTGGAGTTTATCCAACTTCAGACATAAACTTTTAATAGCAGAAATGAATTAGTGACCTTAGATAAATCAAATTCTATTTTCTCCTCGCCAATTACCAATGAAAGTTTATGGTTTTTAACATCTATCACTGCTCCAGCTGTGGCGAGGAAAGACCTTCCTAAAATAATGGGTATCTTTTGATCCTCTTCGATCTCTACGATCACAAAGTCTGTAGGGACAACAAAATTTCCTACTTTTATCGGCACATCGTCAATGATACTCGTTGGGTACCTACAAGAATGATCTGCTAATATATGTTTTTAGACATTGATTGACGTACATTTACTTGCATTTCTTGAGCATGATTTACATTATCGCACTTTATTTCATCATTATATCAACATAGTTACTCTTATTGTTCGGAGATTTGCTCTTTTTGTATTTTCATCGACAAGACACATTTTGGAGTGAAAACGGAACAAAAATGAACATTGGAGTAGTTTTAGAGGAAAACCAACAAAGCATATCCGTGCCTCTCTAGGCATGGCCATGCTTATCAGTTGATATGGTCATGCCTGATGGGGCACGATCGTGTCTCTTTGGAATCCCGAAGCCATGCCCAGAGACATACACGACACTGCCATGTCCAAAGGCACGACTGTGTCTCACTTCCGGCAAGATCAACACTGTGGTCGTGTTGTGATGACACAGTCATGCTTTATCCTAGAACATTCCATGGGCAGGTCGTGCCCGACCATGCCTCCTTTGCAGCAACTCCCATGGCTCGGCCATGCCTGAGAGGCACAACTGTGCCTCCTCCGCAGAACCCATGGCACGATCGTGCCAAATGGCACGGCTGTACGCCTCTTTCTCCGCAGCTTAGACGCCATGGTTGTGCTCCACAAGTACGACCATATGGCGATAAGGCATGGTCGTGTCACGATACACAGGGTCGTGTCGCCCGTATAAAAGGTCTTTTCTCTTCCTTTTTTAAGGAGGAAGGGTTTTCCTCTCTAGGGTAACCCACGAGGTTTGGATCCGTAGTAGATTTCAGCGATTTATTGACAATCCGTGATCGATTTCATTATCCAATCCATCATCTAACCAAGAATTTCTTCCCGAAGAATAGCCACGCTAAAGAAGCAAAGTAAAGCCGTGCTCATAGAGCACGGTCGTGCCTTATCATGCACAACAGGGACACACAGACAAAAGAACACACGACAGAGCCATGCCGTGCCAAAGCAGAGCTGGGGCAGCAAATTCCACGACATGGCCGTGTAGGGCCATGTCCTTTTTGAGTGCCTTCATAGCATGTCCCACGCCCAGGCTGTGTCTCCTTGGCATGACCGTGGTGATTTTTGAAGGGATTTGGTTGTCTCTCGTTTGACATGATTGTGTAAAAAAAAATTGTAGTCATGTTCAGAAGGAAGCACGACACAATTGTGTTATTTGACACGGCCGTGCCAAGCTGCCAGATGAAAAACACTGTTGGGATCTATAGAAATATTTAAAATCGTAGCGGAAATAAGATCCCTCGAGCGATCCATGCGAAAGAAAAACTCATACAAAGTGATCTACAATTCCTATCTTATAGGAATACCTTTGTCGCGTGCCCTTCGCTTATCCCGCTAGTCCTTTGGTTCGCCGGATCTCTTACACGTTCAAGTGTCCGTGCCTCTATGTGTATCCACACGAACACGATCTACGCCTCGGAGAGGAACCACCTTAGTTATGCTAACAACTTGGGATGGTTCACAAAGAACAAGAATCTCCACTAGGGAGTTTGGACAAGGAGGAAGAAAGAAGAGGAAGAGAGATGCACCCTCTAGCCTTTGACAAGGGGGGTATTTATACTCATCTAATGAATACCAAGGGTCTATGTCTCTTGAGCTCCTCTCATCTTAATGCTAATAAAACCCAATGAATACCAGGTATTCCTTGAGACTCTTAATATTCTATTCATCTAATGAATATAATGTCTCTTAGCCTTCCTCTTAAATAATATTTTATTAAATCCTTTAATGAATATTATCCATAATTAAGTGGTTGAGTCTAATCTAGATGAGTCTAACTCAAATTAGACTCAATCCCATAATCTAATTGGATTCACTTGAGTCTAACTCAATTAATCCAATTCGAATCAAATTTTAGTCAAACCAAGATCAATTAATCTCCGAAGCATCGTGTCCTTAGTGTGTGACCCAATAGGTTCTCGTAACGTTGACAATGTGCCTAAATGCTTTAGACATATAAGCAATGAGCGGCATCTAACAATGCATCATTGCTACCCAAGTAACAAGAAAAGTCGAGATCCGACTAAACCTCCGTGACTATGATAATGTATGACCTTGTCTTTCTATCCTCGATATCTAGATTGACCAATGAGACATATACCGTGTCATCCTCAGTTAATCTTGTGTTTCTTGATCCCCGAGTAGACTCACTCAAACAAATGAGCTCAATATCTCATATTGACTCATTTGAGCATAACCATGCGTTTTAGTAGTCCTACTCGATCAAGGGGACCACAGATATCACTCCCGTCATATGGGAGGGATAGATCTCATTTACATCACTCACATCCCTCCGCATAATTCATTACATACCCAGTGATCGCCTTTATAGTCCACCCTGTTACGGGTGACGTTTGACGATACCAAAGTATATAACACCTTATGTAGGGAACCGTAGTGACTTCAGGTCTAAGGACTATTCATACTAATAGTCACATGAGAAAGTTTATGACGCTCATATGACAATCTATGAAACTTTCTCATGGCGGGTCAATTCAGTACACATTCTCCAATGTACCTATGTGTCAACTTGATATCACATATCCATGACTTGTGAGCTCAAGTCATCAGTTGACCTACATGCTAGTCTCCATGCATTAATATTGTCCTTGAATATTAATACTTGACTAGGAATGGTTTAGTGTAGTGTTCTCTACATTATCTCACTATCGATTCAACCAATCGATATAATGTAGATAAGAACCTACTACCCAAGGACATTATTATACTTAGTTATTTGACACAAATACAAAGTAAGTATAATAACCAAACATGCCTTTATTAATGATAGAATATGATACAAAAAGTCCCTACTCAATGATCACATAATTGGCTCTAGGGCTCTTACTAACAATCTCCCACTAGCACTAGTGCCAATCACTGTAATATCTAATACCCAGTGACCTGATATGACCATCATGCTTCCTTTGTGCCAAAGCCTTGGTCAAAGGATCTGCGATGTTAGAATCAGTGTGTACTCTGCATATCCTCACATCTCCTCTATCGATGATCTTTCGAATGAGATGGAAGCGCCGTAGTATGTGTTTGGTCCGCTGATGAGAGCGAGGTTCCTTAGCCTGCGCAATAGCCCCATTGTTGTCACAATAGAGGTCTATCGGGTCTACTATGCTAGGAACCACACCAAGTTCTGTAATGAACTTTCGGATCCAAACAACCTCTTTTGCCGCCTCAGACGTGGCAATATACTTGGCCTCTATTGTAGAATCTGCGACTGTGTCCTGCTTCGAACTCTTCCAGCTCACAGCGCCACCATTCAGGCAAAATACATACCCTGACTGCGATCTAAAATCATCCCTGTCTGTTTGGAAGCTTGCGTCACTGTAACCCTTTACAGCTAGCTCCTCATTGCCTCCAAATATCAAGAAATATTCTTTCGTCCTTTGTAAGTACTTAAGAATATTCTTGACAGCTGTCCAGTGACTTTCACCTGGATCTGACTGGTACCTGCTCGTTATGCTCAAAGCATACGAGACATCTGGACGAGTACAAAGCATGGCGTACATGATAGTCCCTATAGCGGATGCATAAGGGATCCGATCCATACGGTCTCTCTCCTCCTTAGAAGAGGGACCTTGAGTCTTCGAAAGACTCACACCATGTGACACAGGGTTTATCTTCATTCTTGATGAAACCAAACGCTTTGATTGCATCATCGAATCGAAGATTCCAGCTTCGAGAAGCTTGCTTTAGCCCATAAATGGACCTTTGCAATTTACATACCTTTCCAGCATGCTCTGGATCTACAAAATCCTCAGGTCGTGTCATGTACACATCCTCGAGAAATTCCCATTTAGGAATGCGGTTTTGACATCCATCTGCTAGATCTCGTAGTCATGGTAAGCTGCAATAGCAAGCATGATCCGAATAGACTTAAACATCGCCACTGGTGAAAAGGTTTCATCATAGTCGATACCATGAATTTGTTTGAAACCTTTAGCTACCAATCGCCCTTTATAGGTATGCATGCGTCCATCCATGTCAGTCTTTCTTCTAAAGACTCACTTACACCCAATGGGTTTAATCCCCTCAGGTGGATCAACCAAAGTCCATACTTGGTTAATGTACATGGATTCCATTTCGGATCTCATGGCCTCTAGCCATTTCTTAGAATCTGGGCTCATCACAGCTTCTTGATAAGATGTAGGCTCATTCAACTCAATAAGCGTAACGTCATTATGGTCAGACAAGAGAAATGAGTATCTCTCAGGCTGACGACGTATCCTATCAGATCTGCGAAGAGGTTGGTCTACTTGAACAGCTTGTTGTTCCACAACTTCTTGTGCAAAAATCTCATGATCCACAATATCTTGTGGTGCCTGTTCAATGTCCATTAAGGCCTCAGTACTATCTGCATCTTGAACTTCTTCAAGATGGATTTTACTCCCACTAGTTCTTCTAGAAATAAACTTCTTTTCTAGAAAAACATCATTTCTAACGACAAACACTTTGCCTTGTGTGAGATTGTAAAAGTAATATCCCTTCGTTTCCTTGGGATATCCTACAAAATATCACTTATCAGATTTGGGTCCTAGTTTATCGAGACTTGACGTCGAACGTAAGCCTCACAACCCCAACTCTTCATAAAAGATATCGTGGGACTCTTCCCAGTCTATATCGTATATGGTGTCTTTGTGACGGCCTTTGATGGAACTCGGTTAAGTGTAAAAAGAGCCGTCTCTAGAGCGAATCCCCAGAAGGAAGTAGGAAGGTCTGTCTGACTCATCATTGATCGTACCATGTCTAATAGAGTACGATTTCTCCGCTCGGATACACCATTCCACTGTGGTGTTCCAGGTGGAGTGAGTTGGGATATGATCCCACACTCTGCTAGATGGTCACGAAACTCTTGGCTAAGGTATTCACCACCTCGATCTGATCGAAGCATCTTAATACTCTTGCCAAGTTGGTTTTGTACTTCATTCTTGAATTCTTTGAACTTTTCAAAGGATTCCGACTTGTGTTTCATGAGATACATATAGCCGTATCTACTGACATCATCAGTGAAAGTGATGAAGTACTGATAGCCTCCTCTAGCTGCGACATTGAAAGGTCCACATACATCAGTATGTATGAGTCCTAACAAGTCTGTCGCTCTTTCGCCGTGTCCACTAAATGGAGTCTTGGTCATCTTGCCTAGAAGACAAGATTCACATGTCTCATATGATTCAAAATCAAATGAGTCTAGTAATCCATCCTTATGGAGCTGGGATATACGACTCTCATTTATATGTCCGAAGCGACAATGCAAGAGATACGTTTGGTTCACATCATTGGATTTGAACCGTTTGGTATTTATGTTATAGATTGGGTTTTCTAGGTCTAAAACATAGAGTCCATTCACAAGTGGTGCATTACAATAGAACATGTCATTTAACATTATGGAACAACATTTGTCCTTTATGATAAATGAAAAGCCTTTCTTGTCTAAACAAGATACTGAAATTATGTTCTTAGTCAATGCAGGTACATAAAAGCACTCCTCTAGTTCTAAGATAAGCCCAGTGGGCAAAGACAAGTAATAAGCTCCTACAGCTATGGCAGCGACTCTTGCTCCATTGCCTACTCGTAGGTCCACTTCGTCCTTTGTCAATGATCTAGCTCTTTGAAGGCCCTGCACATTAGTACAAATGTGAGACGCGCATCCGGTATCTAATACTCAAGAAGAAGAGATAGATAGATTGACTTCTATAACAAATATACCTGAAGCAGAAGTCTCACTTCTTTTCTTCTTTACTTCCTCCAGGTAATGTTTGCAGTTCCTCTTCCAATGTCCGGTCTCACCACAGTGGAAGCAGGTCCCTTCCTTAGGCACCTTATCTTTAGCCTTGAATGTAGTAGAGTTAGCCTTGCCTTTGGCTTGAGTCTTACCCTTGCCTTTAGGCTTCCATTTGCCTTTGCCCTTTTGTACCATCACTACATTACTGGTTTTGGTTTTCTTAAGATTAGGTTCAGCAGTTCTTAACATGCTGAGCATCTCAGGCAAAGACTTGTCAATTTCATTCATGTTGTAGTTCATGACAAATTGATTATACCCCTCCGGCAACGATTGCAGGATAAGGTCCGTTGCCAATTTTTGGCCTAGTGGAAATCCTAGTCTTTCAAGGTTCTCGACATACCCAATCATCTTGAGTAGGTGAGTTCCTACAGGAGTTCCTTCTTGCATCTTGCATGCAAATAGGGCTTTAGACACCTCAAACCGCTCGTGCCTAGCTTGCCCTTGATATAGTTGCTTTAGATGCTCAACCATCTCATGTGCATTCATGTTCTCATGTTGCTTCTGAAGCTCAGAGTTCATGGTGGCAATCATAAGGCATGATACATCAAGTGCATCATCCTGATGCTTCTTGTAAGCATCCTTTTCGGCACGGGTAGCGGTAGCGGCGGGTGCTTCTGGAAGAAATTGTTCTAGGACGTACAGTTTTCGTTCTTGTTTGAGGACTATCCTCAAGTTTCTGTACCAGTCCAGGAAATTAGCTCCGTTGAGCTTGTCCTTCTCAAGGACGGATCGCAGAGAGAGAGTATTTGACGTGTTAGATGACATGGTGATCTACAACAGTAAAATTATGCAGAAATAAGTATCATATCTAATTCATTTAATTAGGCCTTTAATTAAATGATGCTCCCACTGAATTGTAGAGCTTTGGTTGGGGCTAGTCATGGATGTAGGCAAACTCAATTTACCAACACTACTAGCTCCAAACCAAATAGCAATTATATTTCATCTTGAGTTAGCTTTGGCTAATCGCCCAAGACTTGGTATAATTAGGTAGGTAACATTTTACCAATTACATCTCATGCAACTCTTGAAACAAAGGGTCAAGATCCACATTATACATCATCTTGAGTTAGCTTTGGCTAATCGCCCAAGACATGGAATAATTGTTCTCTTACCCAATTTTCCCAACTTTTGGGATATGCCTCCAAGTTTCTCAATTTAATTGAGGGGACTTAGTTAAGTCTCACCTAAATTTTGATAGCGGGACATCACAATTGTCCTTTCGCACTCTACCTAAAATGCGTCACTTTGCTTTGGCAAACCCAACAACAAATGATCGAGGTAGTTTATGAGTACCAAACTTTGGTAGGCATATCGAGTTAACTTAATTAAGATAACTATTTATCTAATCATGCATCACATACACACATTGCATATATCAATATATAAGCGATAAAACGTGACATGGTTATGGCCCGTATACTACGATCTTCTCAAACCAATGAGAGGATCGATGGTCAACCTAGGGATAACATCTTCTCCAAGTGCATCCTTTAGTTGTCATGTGTCATCGACATCCTTCTTGTAACTTCATTCTTCAATGGACACTCCACTCCTCATTTTGTACATTACAATTTAGGAAAACTCGAGTTACATTCGAGTCTAAATCTATATTTACAACTAGAAAAATAGAGATAAGGCACGACACGCAGGCCGTATTATGAATTACAACATGCACACACACATATTCATCCAATCATATTGGGGTTAAGGTCATAACCATGCACCATGTCATCAATCACTTACAATAGATTTAGGACATCAATTTTTATTATGATTGTAAAAATGCTCATGAGCCGAAACCATAGGTTATAAAATTTGTAGAGTACATTCGCATCATAGCACACTTTCATATTTCATATGATGATGCTATAGACTTTTAGTTTGATCAACACAAACTTTTGTATCTCGACAAATGCTCATACATTATACAATCTATAATAAAATTATATCCTACTTCTATATCACATATAAAAGTTTTTTAAACTTTGTACGATCTTTCGCAAGTGGCTCTGATACTATTGTTGGGATCTATAGGTAAAAATATTTAAAATCACAGCGGAAATAAGATCCCTCGAGCGATCCATGCGAAAGAAAAACTCATACAAAGTGGATCTACAATTCCTATCTTATAGGAATACCTTTGTCGCGTGCCCTTCGCTTATCCCACTAGTCCTTTGGTTCGCCGGATCTCTTACACGTTCAAGTGTTCATGCCTCTATGCGTATCCACACGAACACGATCTACGCCTCGGAGATGAACCACCTTAGTTGTGCTAGCAACTTGGGATGGTTTACAAAGCACAAGAACCTCCACTAGGGAGTTATGGACAAGGAGGAAGAAAGAAGAGGAAGAGAGATGCACCCTCTAGCCTTTGACAAGGGGGGGGTATTTATACTCATCTAATGAATACCAAGGGTCTATGTCCCTTGAGCTTCTCTCATCTTAATGCTAATAAAACCCAACGAATACCAAGCCTCTTGGTATTCCTTGATACTCTTAGGGGGCGTTTGGTTTGTGTCATTTTCCATTTTCATTTTCCAGAAAACCGCATTTTCTAGTTTTCTGAAAAATGACTTTTTTTCATTCTCCAGTTTTCCAGAAAACGCTATGCTTTTTTTCTGGAAAACGAAGCTGCAAAATGCAAACCAAACATGTTTTCCAGAAAACCGCATTTTTTACAGAAAATGAAAATGGAAAACAGACTGAAAAATGCAAACCAAACGCCCCCTTAATATTCTATTCATCTAATGAATATAATGTCTCTTAGCCTTCCTCTTAAATAATATTTTATTAAATCCTTTAATGAATATTATCCATAATTAAGTGGTTGAGTCTAATCTTGATGAGTCTAACTCAAATTAGACTCAATCCCATAATCTAATTGGATTCATTTGAGTCTAACTCAATTAATCCAATTCGAATCAAATTTTAGTCAAACCAAGGTCAATTAATCTCCGAAGCATCGTGTCCTTAGTGTGTGACCCAATAGGTTCTCGTAACGTTGGCAATGTGCCTAAACGCTTTAGACACATAAACAATGAGCGGCATCTAGCAATGCATCATTGCTACCCAAGTAACAAGAAAAATCGAGATCCGACTAAACCTCCGTGACTATGATAATGTATGACCTTGTCTTTCTATCCTTGATATCTAGATTGACCAATGAGGCATAGACCGTGTCATCCTCAGTTAATCTTGTGTTTCTTGATCCCCGAGTAGACTCACTCAAACAAATGAGCTCAATATCTCATATTAACTCATTTGAGCATGACCATGCGTTTTAGTAGTCCTACTCGATCAAGGGGACCACAGATATCACTCCCGTCATATGGGAGGGATAGATCCCATCTACATCACTCACATCCCTCCACATAATTCATTATATACCCAGTGATCGCCTTTATAGTCCACCCTGTTACGGGTGACGTTTGACGATACCAAAGTACATAACTCTTTATGTAGGGAACCGTAGTGACTTCAGATCTAAGGACTATTCATACTAATAGTCACATGAGAAAGTTTATGACACTCATATGACAATCTATGAAACTTTCTCATGGCGGGTCAATTCAGTACACATTCTCCAATGTATACCCATGTGTCAACTTGATATCACATATCCATGACTTGTGAGCTCAAGTCATCAGTTGACCTACATGCTAGTCTCCATGCATTAATATTGTCCTTGAATATTAATACTTGACTAGGAATGGTTTAGTGTAGTGTTCTCTACATTATCTCATTATCGATTCAACCAATCGATATAATGTAGATAAGAACCTACTACCCAAGGACATTATTATACTTAGTTATTTGACACAAATACAAAGTAAGTATAATAACCAAACATGCCTTTATTAATGATAGAATATGATACAAAAAGTCCCTAGTCAATGATCACATAATTGGCTATAGGGCTCCTACTAACAAACACGGCACGTCCGTGTCGTTTGACATTGTCGTGCCCATTGATCAGGGCAGACCGTGTCAAGAGACACAACCTTGTGGCGTCCAAATTAGGGTATTAAAACCCTAAACACGACCTTGTTCCACAAAACATTGTCGTTTCAGCTCGAAACCTACTCCCTTCTTCAAGATCTCCTTCTCTTAAATCTAATCTCCTCTCTTCTCTCTTGCTAAATTTACTCCCCCCAAGGTCAAGATCTACACTTCTTTCCTCTCCAAAGACAAGATAGTCACTTCCTTCTTCTTCCTCTCCTCTTAAATCTCTCCAAGAAGCTCTTCTCCAACTCTCTCCCTTCTTCAAGATTCTTCTAAGCCTTCTATCCAATATCTCCCTCCTCTCTACAAGATCCTTTTTCTTCCTATGAGATCTTCTTCCTTCATCTAAGATTTCAAGCGAGAACGCTCTTTTCTTGCTTTCTCTTCCACATTAACCGACCATCACCTCTTCTTCTTCACCAACTCTCATTTTCCCTCTTTTTACTTGCAATTATATCTAACATATTGACAAGATTCCGAAGAAGTGGTGGATCTAGCGGAGGAGACGACTTTAGCAAGGGACAAGGAATGGCGAATGATAAAGGGAAGCGTTGAACACATGAAGCTAACGAAAACTAAGACATTATTTTTCGTAACACTGAAATCTAGATTTAATTATCTTGTTAATCGTAAGTTAGTTTGTACTCGTTATCTTGATCGTTAAACTATGAAAGTCTTAGGAATCAGAGAAGATATTGATTGGATAATTAATAGCATAGGTTGTAATGATTTTATGAGTCTTAATTACCCAACCCTCCCTAAAATAACTCTTGAATTTCTAAGTTCAATAGAGACCTACTTTAGCTCTGATAGCGATGACACAACAAAAATTAATTTTCGCTTAATGAATCATAATTATGAGTGGTCTCTATATGATTTCAATAATTATTTTGTTGCCCGCTGATGAGACTCGTAAATTTGATAGTTCTTTCAATAGTAATGACTTTTGGAAGAAGATTCTGAGGAACCTTATGATCCATCTTGTTCAAAAGCTTTATCCTTTCAAAACCTAGTTTTCCATCACCTTCACCGCGTTTTGGTCGTGGCGAAAGTGACAGGGTGGTACAGAAACTAGAACTGTATTGCTTTTCGGCTATGTTGAATGAAGTTGATTTTGATTTAGGATTTCATTTTCTTCATAACCTAGTGAGATTTGGCAGAGTATATTTGGGAACAATAGTATTTGGTGGGTTAATTACACATAGCCATCAGCTTGGAGTGTGGGCTATTTGGTTTAGATATTATACATGACAACTCTAAAATTGATTTTGACACTTGTATAGCGATGAAAATGATTTGTTGGGAGGAGAGAGGATATATTTATATTAGGCAACATGAGTTTCCTCTCCTTTTACCTAATCCCTAACGCACTTCAATTAAAAATCCCACCAATTGGATTATCAAGGACCTTGTATCCGAACATGTCCCTAGTTTTGGGGATCAACACGGCCCCACTCCCAAGGACTGACCAGAATCCTCTACCTATAAACCCGAGCCACCTGAGCCGGCTAGATACTCTTTTTCATACGGTGATACAAGTCATTCTAGATTCGATTTTCGAGCTTCTTTGAATTTCCTTTACGAGGAGCATGTTGGCCACCAACAATTTTGGAGGGGCATATTGCTATGACTCGGGATCATTTCCAAGAAGTCCGGGATTATATACTGTGACAAATTCGTGGAGTGTGTAAGCCCTTGTTGCATAGGCGGTTGCCTCTTAATCAATGCCAAGGATTTTATAACATGACTGTTAGTGGAGTGTGTAAGCCCTTGTCTAATTAGTTCAGTAGCAAGTACTGGGCTTCAACATTCAACCATATAACCATGTATTCACAATGTGTAAGTCAGTTCCTTATCTTTTCTGTGATATTTCATTGAATAAACATTTTGAATATCTCTTGTTCCTCTTTTTCTATTCAAATGACCTAGACTTTTGGTGAACAAAGTTTAATTTGAATCAACACATACATTTATTTAAACACCTACATGCATACACACATATTATCCAATGGTTTAAACCATTAGTTACTTTTATCATGAAACTAATTAGCTGTTAGAACTTTGGTTGAATATTTATCTTCTCAATTTTCTAAAGGCAATCTTCTAACTACTGAAAGTGGTTGCCTATATAATTATATGAAATCATTTATTAAATACCTGAATTTCTTGTTCCTAAAATAACTAGACTAGTTAGTACTCTGCCCTATATTATTTGGTTTGCTACTCCTGCATACACATTTTATTTGGACTTAATAAAATGGTATTTTTTGAATGATGCTAGACGTTTATAGTTAATTCTAGCCTGCCATACAGTGACTTATTTTTTGTGATTTTTTTGACAGATTCCTGGGATCACTGACTTGGGTTTGACACCAAGAAAGATTAATAAAGTTGGCATTCTTGGAGGAGGATTGATGGGCTCTGGAATCGCAACTGCTTTGTTGCTTAGCAACTACCCTGTGATAATTAAAGAAGTAAATGAAACCTTCTTAAAGGCTGGAATAGACAGAGTTAAAGGTTGCACCAAGTTCTACTTTTTGTTGCTGAAAAACGGTCCCTAAATATATAGCTTGTCAAATTTTTAAATTTTTATTAGAAATCCCTTTCAGCCAATTTGCAGAGTCGTGTCAGGAAAGGGAAGATTACAGAGGAGAAGTACGAGAAAACCCTCTCATTACTCACGGGTGTACTCAATTATGAAAGTTTCAAAGATGTGGATTTGGTCATTGAAGTATGGAAAAATTTTCAACTCTCTATTCAATGTTTAATTTACATATGGACTCTAAATGTTTGTTTTTGGAGGATTTTTAACATCGAGTCATATGCCATTATAGGCAGTTATCGAGAAAGTATCCTTGAAACAGCAAATATTTTCTGATCTTGAGAAATATTGCTCTAGCAGTTGTATACTTGCTTCTAATACATCAACAATTGATCTCGATTTGATTGGAGAGAAGATCAGGTCCCAAGCTCGAATTGTGGGTGCACATTTCTTTAGGTAATAGAGGAAATATCTGGGTAATCTTTTTTTACTCGTATGAATCCATATTCACATTTTTTTTGTTTTACAAATCTCCTTGTAAGATTGTTTCTCAGATGAAATAGTTTTTTTTTTCTCTTCTGAGCACCCTGTGGCAATTTTTTCAATGTAAGTCACCAACTGCTGTTTCTTCTGCAGTCCTGCTCATATAATGCCACTTCTAGAAATAGTCCGGACAAAGAAAACTTCTCCACAAGTTGTTCTAGATTTGCTTGATATTGGGAAAAAGATTCGAAAAACCCCCATTGTAGTTGGCAACTGTACTGGATTTGCAGTTAATAGGATGTTCTTTCCCTACACTCAGTCAGCACTGTTATTTGTTGACTATGGTCTTGATGTGTATAAGATTGATCAAGCTTGCACCAAATTTGGAATGCCAATGGGCCCTTTCAGGTTCGTGAAAGTAGTAATTTTACAAGGTTCCCATTTATCATTGTTTAACTTAATAATAAGATAATTGCAAAACTGAATTTTTGACGTTTTGACTTAATCATAGGATTGTGCAGCTCACTATGATCCTTGGTTGTTTTGTACAGAGTAGCTGATCTGGTTGGCTTTGGAGTCGCAGTTGCTACTGGCATGCAGTATCTTGAGAGCTTTCCTGACCGAGTCTACAAGTCCATGCTAATGTCAATTATGATCGAAGATAAAAGGACAGGTATTGATATTCTTGAAGATTATTATTGCTGATTTTTGAACTTTTATTCTGCATACGAAGTTTTTTTCCATACCTTTACACTACATTTTGTGATGCTTTCAAATTGTTATGGCTTTTTGACAACTTTTTCTTAAGTGTATAAACAAAGTCCAAAGTATGATTTTTTATGAACTTAAAATTGTGAAAAGAAAGGAAACGAAGTATGAAGATTCGGTTAGTGTTGAACAATTAAAAAGTTAGATATGCAAAGCTGAAATATATTTTAATGATTACATTTCAAAAGTATAACTTTGGGGATTGAAAATCATGATAAGCTTTGGAAATGTGATAAATGAAAAAAGAAAATGAAAATTGTTAGGAGTGCTCGGACCTTGATAGTTAATATTTTGGTTTTCTAATTAACAGCTAATAAAAGTTGAGAGTTAATGACAAACTCATGAAATGTCAGTAAATTTTTTATACCAATTTATAAAAAATATATACCTATGAAGTTGCTCAAATTATATCAGAATAAATTAACAAGTCACCTAAAAAAATTCACAAAAAAAAAACGATTTAAGGGAGGAAAAATGTGTGAAATGAATATTCCGAGTTGCAATTTGTTTTATGTTTGGATGATCATTCATGATAACTAAATAAAACATTATTGTGAAAAAGAATAAATATTGCTACATGGTTTCAACCAAGCAATAAATAATAGTCTAAAGGATTTTTTTTAAAGAAAAACAAAGACCTTTCACATTAAGAAAATAAACTAGGTTTCTTTTATCTTTAAAATCTAAATTTTTATATACTTAAACAAAAAGCCAAAAGTAATATAAAAACATTGATTTTATTATAAACAAAAAAAATAAAATCAAAGGCATAGCTTTTGTCACGCCTCATAGGTATACTTGTCAGACGAAACAGACAGTATCCCCTTGTGACAATATTTGATATAACAGGATATAACTCACACGTCTAGAATAAACACAACGTAATCCAACCGTGTAAGATATAAGATAACCAACTACACTATAGAGGGATATCTCAATCCACTCAAAACATGAAAAAAATGATTAGTGTCGGGATGACTTAATACAACAAGTATCACAATCGAATCAAAAGAGTAGCACAAAGTTAAAATCCATGACTAAGTCAATTATTACACATCAAAATCTGCAAACCAAAGTACAAGTAAAGCAAAAGGAAATAGCGTGGAAAACAAGATCTCAAATGTGCCATGAGACTAGCGGATAGGATTCTCTAAGCGATTCCAAGTATCATCTATCTGCTACTTAGGGAAAGAAAAATAGTAAAAGGGGTGGTGAGTCCAAACGACTCCGCGGGTAATAGAAATAGATAATGCATGGTCAAATGTGTGAGGAGATCAAAGTATATAGTCTCACAGATAGGAAATATATACACAACTATAACTGACATAATGAATGCATATACCCGAACCGGTCTAACAATCATAGTATAATGATTAGTAATATTTGGGAATCTGCAACAGATCTGCTCGTATCCACATAAGCAACATATGATAGCATGAATAAGTATGACAATGTCAGTCAAATGCAATAATCATATCTCAAATAAATGCAATATATCACAGCCATATGCAATAAGTATCTCCATCATATGCATATGTATGTATGTGTCACTCCTACACATCACTCTAGCTACCACATCATCTATGTGGCGAGTGGGCAAGACTATGATAATTATATACGACTCCAGTTACCACTACATCTGGAGTCACCACTACATCTGAGTGGTTGGTCAGACAGGATGCAAAATAGTTATCTAGCTACATAAAAAGGAGGTCATTGTCTACATACAACTCCACTACCACTATCTCGAATGGCCGAGTGGGCACTATAGGAACCTACACCCACACCAGCTACCACTACACCTGAACGACTGAGCGGACAACGAATATGACTGACAACTCTCTCATAGCACAAGAGAGACAATGGTAGTCAACATGCAAGCAATATAATAATGTGCATGATGTAAATAATCATATTCTCAAGTATAGTCTCAAACACATGCACCATATATAACAACAAATACAACACATATCACAGACATATGCAACACACATCATATCCATATGAATGTATGTATGTGTCACTCCTACACACCACTTCAACTACCGCGACATTTGTGTGATCGAGTAGGCAAGACTATAACAACTGAACATGACTTCAGCTACCACTATATCTGAGTGGTCGGTCGGACAGGATGCAAAATAATTATCTAGATATATAATAAGGAAGTTACTGTCTGCACGCAACTCTGCTACTATTACCCGAATGACCAAGTGAGCCCTACGACACAAGCTGCACCCACACCAACTACCACTACCCCTGAATGGCCGAGTGGGCAATGAATATGACCGACGACTCTCTCACATCACAAGGGAGATAATGATCTCCAGCATGCAAGCAATGCAATGATATGTATGATGTTAATAATCATAACTCAAACACAGCCATCATCAATGCAACAATATGATAAACATAAGTATATCGAGAAGCATGATATATATATATATATATATGAAAGAATCCAACAGGTGACTACTAAACATCATGTATAATTAAATAGAAACCTATAGTACACACCACACTCGTGTATACTGCAGAATATAGGCAATCAAATATGATAACTCTTATAGTACACACCATACACGTGTGCACAACTACTGCATGTGAATAATCAAAATGATAACTCTTATTGTACACACCATACACGTATATACACTACAAAGTAGGAATAACCATAGATAAGACTGTATGGACATAAATAGAACATCTCTAATATCAAGCACACAAGTATCAAGCTTAGCTAAATATGAGTAGAGTAAGGTAAAACAATCAAATCCGTCAACTAAATCTATGCACTAAGATCAATGAACTAAAGAAGTTAAGGAAAGAAGTATCTACCTTTATCGTAGATCGTCTTAACCGTCTTCAAGTCGAAGGGCCTATCTCGAGCCTGTATCTACCAATGAACCCGCATCTACAAATGAAGGATACGACAAATGTAAGAGTCTATTGGTCAATAATCGAATCCTATTGATAATTAATCAACTTCTTAATTTATTCATCTCTTAATTTAATCCCATTACTAATTGATTAATCCACTGACTGATTGAATTAGGTTTATCCCAACATCAATCTTAATTCCACATCAACCCTAATAATTGATCTATAAACAATTTACTCTAACAAGCATTCCATTGAATTCAACAATTAGGTTTCACTAAATCGTTCCATCCTTACCGAATCTGATAGTGGCTCCCAAAGTCCGGCAGTTGGTCACGGTTGAAGAGAGAGACAACAGGGAAGGCCGCAGATGGTCGACAGTAGGAGGAGACCTTGTGTCTTGCTCATGGCTGGAACCAATGCTCACCGGCGATGGATCACTGTGCTTGGCATAGTCAAAGGCGATCAACGATAGTTCTCTAAAATGACCACAACCACAAGTAAAGGAAGGCGGCGGTGGATCGGAGAAGAGCCAACAAAAAGGAACGATAAGCGGCTCTCACTCGATTGGCGGCGTTGCTGATTCGGCCTTAAGCGAAGGAATAAGTCAGTGCAAGATGCGGCGATGGATCAGGAGCAAGTAGTGAGAGGGAGACGGCTCACAACATAGTCCCCTTAGCTTCCTTCTCGTCGCTTGCGAAGGATCGCGACCTTGCAAAAAAGGCTAGAGGTGGGCGGCAACGGCCGATTGGGGAAGGAGGAGAGGATCGGGAGAAGAGGTGTGAGTGAGGTTTAGGGCACAAGAGGGATTTTAAATAAAAGAAAAGGAATTTAAAAATGATTGGAAATTAAACATTTCCTCAATTAATTAGGATCGCTGAAACGAGTTTTCTTCATATCCGTTTATCCCTATAAACCATAAAAAAGCTCCTTTAAAATCCAGAAAAATGTTGGTGCAGAAAGCACCCAAGTCAAACCTATGTTTTGATAATGGCAACAGAGCTCAAAAGTTAAGTCTTACTTGTTTTCTAACAAGTTACTCTAGTGTACAGGAAAAGCCCTAGCGAAGGACTGCTAGGCACTGGCAAGGGAATGCCAGAGTCAAAAGCCCTAGCGAAGGACTGCTAGGCACCTAGCGAAGGAATGCCAGGGTAAAAAGCCTTAGCGAAGGACTGCTAGGCGCCAGGCGTAGGACAGCTTGGACTAAAGCCCTAGCGAAGGACTGCTAGGCGCCAGGCGAAGGACAGCTTGGGACTAAAGCCCTAGCGAAGGAATGCTAGGCACCGGGCGAAGGACAGCTTGGTATCCAAGACCTGACAAAGGACCGTCAGGCAAAAGTCCAACCAAAGGAGCGGTTGGCATCAGGTAAATTCTCCCGAGAGGAGTAGGTGAGGACGCGTTCCCCGTCGAGGGAACAGTAGGCGTCGGTTCGACCTAGGGCTCCATTTTGGAGACCAAAGTCAGAACCAAGACAGCTAAAGCTGTATAAACTAATAATTAATTGTTTTATTGTGTTTTGGACTAACCCTGGATGCAGGACCGAAGGAACGTGTGTCTGCAACTCAGAGAGCCTCAAAGGAGTGAGGCAGCAGCTGAGCAGGGCGCCCTGAGTGTCCAGGGCGCCCCCAAGGTGAACCAGAACCAAGTGAAGCAAAAAGGGCTTCGGCTGCTTACTGGGCAGGGCGCCCTCAGCAGCCAGGGCGCCCCGCGCCCAAGTCTGCGAAGCTTCATCTTTATCCACAGCCGAGATTTCTGCACGGAAGAAGTCAGCCAAGGCGCCCTCTACGACCAGGGTGCCCCCAGAGTCAAAGTTATCCCTATTCGGATGGGATAACGCTTAACCGAGCTAAAATCGGATCGGTTGACACGTGGCAGGGCGCCCCCGACGTCCAGGGCGCCCCGAGGTGCTATAAATAGCACCCAACGCCCAAGCCTTCAACAACAACTTCTAAGCAACGCTTCTACGCTCTTCTACTCACGCGCTTCGCTCCGGAATCCTTCCAACTCGAGCCGACGACGTCCCGCTGCTCCGAACAAGTGAACCTACAATCGGACGTCGGTAAAAGAAGAGCATCTTTCTTTTTATTGTTAAAGTTTACTGCACTTACTCTGTATTCAATATTGTAAACTGTCTTTGCGCCAAATATAGAATTGCCCAAAGTAAACGGTCAACGACCGTGGGCCTTGGAGTAGGAGTCGACACAGGCTCCGAACCAAGTAAAATTGACTGTGTCTTTGTGTTGTGTTTTTCCGCTGCGTACTTGCTCTTAATTTTCCGAAAAACGAATTCCGATATTCACCCCCCCCCCTCTATCGGTTTTCTCGATCCAACAAGTGGTATCAGAGCGGGGAAGTTCAAACTTGGTGCAACCACCAGTTTGAAATTTTTTTTCGGATTTTTTTTTCTCTCGTTCGAATTCTCTTTAAATATTTCGTTCGAATTTTCTGTTTCTCGCTAATCAAGGTTGGTGCAACACCCCTCGTCATTTCATTTTATTTCATCCCACACTACTAATCCAAGACCTAGTCTTGGGAAATCTTTTTTCTGTTAGTTTTCTTATTCTACAGAGTAAATGGCCATGCAAGAAGGTTTTAGCACCGCCAGACCTCCACTTTTCAGTGGAGAAGACTTTTCTTACTGGAAAAGTCGAATGGAGGTCCACCTGAAAACTCAGGTGGACATGTGGATCATCATCCAGTCCGGTCTGGAGATTCCCAAAAACGCCGAAGGACTACCTCAAAGCTACTCGGAGTGGGACAACACCCTAAAGTGCAAAATAGAAGCTGATGCAAAAGCAACACAAACCCTACAATGCGGGCTGACAAAGGAAGAGCTCAACCGAGTAGGCCCCTTCAACAGTGCCAAGGAGCTGTGGGCAAAATTGATTGAGCTACACGAAGGAACGTCAGACACCAGGATCAGCAAGAGGGATCTGCTCCTGAACAAATTGTACACTATCAAGATGGTCGACAACGAAACAGCAGCCCAACTCCACGCACGCATCCAAGAACTAATGAACGGTCTTCACACGATAGGTCACAAGGTCGAAAACCGTGACCTAATAAGGTATGCCCTAAACGCTTTCCCTAGAAATACCTTGTGGGCATCTATGGTAGATGCATACAAGGTTTCAAGGGATCTCTCCAAAATTAAATTAGATGAATTATTTTCTGAGTTAGAACTTCATGAGCAGACTAACTGCAATATGGCCGAGAAGAGTATTGCCTTTTTTGCAGGAAAAACTGGAAAAGCGACAAAAAAGAAACCTCAACCTGAACCCGAGCTCAACTCTGATTCAGACGCAGAAGATGAAGAAGCAGATCAATCTGAGCTGGTCCGATTGGCCCGAAGCTACTACAAAAAATTGAAAAATCAAGCCAACACACGGAGGACAAGCCGAAGAAAGGACGAACCAGCTGAACCAGCAAATGACAAACACAAGCCCAACGTAACCTGCTACGAGTGCAAGAAGAAGGGCCACTACAAGACAGAATGTCCAAATCTGAAGGAGTCCAAGAAGACAAGAAGGAAAAAGGCACTCCAAGAAACCTGGGACGAATCTTCCTCAGAAGAAGAAGAGAAAGCACCCCAATCAAACCTACTAGCCCTGACCGCCTCAGAAAAGGTCGAGACTGAGTCAGAATCAGAACAGGACGACGGCGAGCTAACTTTTACAGAAGACGGCGAAATTAAGGTAACTGGTTTTAATAGATGTCAATTAAGTGAATTAATTTCATTTCTTTCTCGAGATTTGGCAAAAGCCAAACTCCGAGTCGAATCCCTCCGACAGGAAGTAAAACTCCTGAAAGAGGGAGCTGACTCTAAACCCTTTACCGAGAAGGTTCAGGAAGGAACTCCTACTCAAGTTGAAAAACTTGAAAAGGAAAACTCCTCCCTGAAAACTCAGGTTAAGGATCTTAGATCAGCCTTAGAACGATTTACTTCTGGTTCCAAAAATCTTGACATGATTCTTGGGAAACAGAAGTCCGTTCTAAATCGATCCGGACTTGGCTACCGAACCAAATCCCGACAAAGATCATATTTGGCTGTACTGAATCAGTCCAGAGGTAAAATTCAGGCATGGGTACCTAAACTGTGCCTGAACCAACCAACTGGATCAAATCAGTATTGGATCCCCAAGGACAAGATTCACATCTTGCCTAACCATCACCGTGGCTTTAGTCCAGGGGGAGCCAAACTGAAAACAATATTTATTGTTCATTAAAATTTAATTTTTGATTGCAAATTGTTTGATTGATTGTTTATTTAAAATTCTGCAATTTATCATGCTTAAAATTAGAAATGGTTAGTATAAGGACTGAACACACTTAACTGAAACTTGACAACATAGTATTGGGTGGAGGTGAGATGATAGTACGTTAGGGAAGCCAATTTGGCGGAACTAGCCGAAGCTACCGATCCAAGACCCAAACTAGTTAGACCAGAAATTTTTCAAAGAATAATTTTGAAAATGAAATTTCATTAAAAGGCTTTGTCAAGGAAAGGGTGGATGATCCCATAAGGCTACGGCCAAAGAAGGCCTAGTGCCTCGCCAAGACCTGGAAGCCAATTTTTGAAATTCAAATTCAAATTAATTTTTGTCAAATTCGAATCTAACACAAAATTTCAGTTAATTGTAGATTTAAATATCTTTTCAAAAATTTAATCGCTTTCAAAATTAATTAAGTTTTCAAAATTTAATTATTTTCAAAATAAACTATCAAAATTATCAAAACCTGTCTCACAAAACCTATAAGGTTAACGTGATTGAAAACCCTAGATTTGGGTGAGACAGACTAGGCAGTGAAACTCAATTTAAGCTATTCCTGATTCTAATTGGATCCAAATCAAGAAAATTCTTTATGCGTAGGAACATAAAGATTTGGACCAATGGATGTTGGATAGCGGTTGCTTCAGACACATGACTGGAGATAAATTGAAGTTCACCAAGCTCAAACTCAAAAACCTAGGCTCAGTGGCATTTGGCAATAATGCTACACTCAAGGTAATTGGGTCAGGTAATATTGAGTTCAAATCTGATTTCATTATTAAGAAAGTTCTATTGGTTGAAAACTTTAATTTTAACTTGCTTAGCATAAGTCAGTTATGTGATTCTGGTTATATAGTTACTTTCAACAATTCCAACTGCTTGATTAGAAATGAACAAGACTCAGAAATCATACTTAAGGGCACTAGGAAAAACAATGTATACACTATAAATCTTCCCCTTATACCCAAATGTATGTTAACACAATTAGAACAAGCAAACCTCTGGCATAGGAGATTAGGTCATACCAATTTGAGAACTATCTCAAAAATTACCCAACTTGGCTTAATCAAAGGTATCCCCAAAATCAAAAATAATGAAAACCTAATATGTGAATCATGTAATCAAGGTAAACAAACCAAATCCAATCACAAACTAATCCAGTCTGATTTAACTCAAACCACACTTGAGCTCCTGCACCTTGACCTATTTGATTCACATGGAGCCAAGTCACTAAGCGAGAACCGATACTGCATAGTAATAGTTGATGATTATTCTAGGTTTACCTGGGTCAGGTTCCTAAAAACCAAAGATGAAACCCTAAACCTATTTATTGAATTCTGTAAACTAATTGAAAATCAAAACGACACTAAAATTAAAAGACTTAGGAGTGATCACGGGGGAGAATTTGAAAATCAAAAATTTGAGGATTTCTGTAAAGTAAATGAGTATTTACATGAATTTTCATGTCCTAGAACCCCCCAACAAAATGGGATAGTTGAGCGAAGGAATAGAACATTACAAGAAGCCGCTAGGGCTATGCTCAACGAATACGACTTAGCAAACCAATTTTGGGCAGAAGCAACTAGTACGGCTTGTTATATCCAAAATAGGGCTTTGATTAACAAGCGATACAACAAAACCCCCTATGAATTGTACTACCATAGACTACCAAATCTATATTACCTAAGGGTCTTTGGGTGCAAAATCCATATCCTAAACACCAAAGACTGTTTAGGAAAATTTCAATCCAAGTCAAACCCAGGTATTTTCCTAGGGTATTCAACCACAAGTAGAGCCTATAGAGTTTACAACAAATAAACTAAGAAAATTGAAGAAACAACAAACTTAATTTTTGATGAAAAAATCAATTCAACATCTAATAATCCAGACCCAATTTCATCAAACTCTGACCAAGAAAATAATGAACAAATTATTGAACCATTAATTGAACCCTTAAACGAACTAACTATTGAACCAATTAATGAATTAACTGAACCAAGAATCGAACCAACAAATGAGCCAGCCCAAAGAGTCGAACCAAATAGTGAACCAAACCAACCAGCCGGACCTAAGGCTGAACCAAGCTCTAGAAGAACAAAGAAACCCAGACTTAGTCACCCAACCGATCAAATTGTGGGTGATCCAACTCTAGGAGTCAGGACTAGGTCCTCCTATAGGAACCTTAGTCAAATAGCTATGATATCAAAAATTGAACCCAAAACTATAGAGGAAGCCCTACCTGATCCTGATTGGATCATAGCGATGCAAGAAGAACTAGCTCAATTCGAGAAAAACCAAGTCTGGGAATTAGTACCTAAACCTGAGGGCAAATCCGTCATTGACACTAAGTGGGTCTTTAGGAATAAGCTGAATGATCAAGGAGAAATAGTCAGAAATAAAGCCCGCTTAGTAGCAAAGGGTTTCAGCCAAGTAGAGGGATTAGACTACGATGAAACATATGCCCCAGTAGCTAGACTTGAGTCCATTAGAATGTTGTTAGCCTTTGCATCCCATAAAGGATTTAAGTTATATCAAATGGATGTAAAGTCAGCCTTCTTAAATGGATTCATTAAAGAAGAAGTTTATGTAGGACAACCCCCAGGGTTTGAGGACTTAGACAAACCTAACCACGTTTACAAACTAACTAAAGCCTTATATGGGTTAAAACAAGCATCTAGGGCCTGGTATGAACGTTTATCAACCTACTTAACTTCTAAAGAATTCAAACAAGGCCAAATTGACTCAACTCTATTTATTAAAACCCTAGGAAAAGATATATTCATTGCCCAAATTTACGTAGATGACATAATTTTTGGATCCACCAATACAAACTTCCTAAAAGAGTTTGTCAAAATAATGGAAAATGAATTTGAAATGAGCTTAGTTGGTGAGCTTAACTTTTTCCTAGGCTTACAAATTAAACAAACTAAGGATGGAAACTACGTTCATCAATTTAAGTATGCTAAAGAATTGATAAAGAAATTTAAAATGGATAACTCTAAAAGTATAAGTACCCCCATGACCACTAATGTAAAAATAGATAGTGACCCTGATGGCAAACCAATGGACCCCAAACTCTATAGGAGTATGGTAGGTAGCCTACTGTACCTTACAGCCAGTAGACCTGACATTCTTTTTGCTGTAGGGATGTGTGCTAGGTATCAAACCTGTGCTAAGGAAACACACTTAGCAGCCCTAAAAGGAATACTAAGATATGTAAAGGGCACCCTAAATGTAGGAATTTGGTATCCTAGGACCTCAACTTTTGATTTGACAGGATACTCAGATTCTGATTATGCTGGTTGTAAATTAGATAGAAAGAGCACAAGTGGAAGCTGCCAACTGTTAGGACAGAGTCTAGTTAGTTGGTGCAGCAGAAAACAACACTGTGTAGCTCTATCCACAACTGAAGCTGAGTATGTGGCCTTAGGAGAGTGTGTAGCTCAACTTTTGTGGATGATGCATACACTAAAGGACTTCCAGCTCAACTACACCCAAACTCAAGTATTTATTGACAATATAAGTTCAATTAATTTAACTAAGAACCCAATCCAACATTCAAGAACCAAACATATAGAAGTCAAACATCATTTTGTAAGAGACCATGTAGCCAGGGGTGAAATAGTACTTAAGCATATTGACTCTAAATCCAACTTAGCTGATATATTCACAAAACCCTTACCTGAATCTGAGTTCAGTTCACTAAGAAGGCAGTTAGGATTGTGTTCAGTAGAATAGATTAATTACATTTCCTTCTATTACTGTTCTACTTGCTTTTTAAAAATTGTTACTCAAAATAGAATTTGAAAAACTGTTTTACTTAATTTCAAAATCAGTTTTCATTTTTCGACTTAGTTTTATTTTTATTTCAAAACTACCCCTTTTCAAAACTAGGACTTTTTTGAAAATGGACTTAGCCTAGGCCCTAACCCTAGAACTGCATGCACCTATAGATTTAGAAGCCAGCATCTCACAAGCACCTTAGGATACTTTTGATTGATAACCTAGAATGGGTTGAGATGCTTAGGTCTTTGCCTTAATTCAAGATGCTTTAAGTCAGTGCATCTGCAGTAATTGGGGCACTAAATACAACTTACACAGCAATCAAGTTAAGTGTCAAGTTTAGAAAATCTAACTTGAACAGAAACACTTAACTTGACTAACCCTAGCAAAAGCTACTGTTTATAACAGTTAGTAAGTAGCTAATTGGGTTAGACAGGTCCCTACAGAGAAAATTGACTGATTTGATTTAAATCCAATAATGAATTGGTTCAGTACAGCAAAATCTTACTTATCTCCTTTATGTAACTTCTTCTGTTATATTTATCTGTTTTTGATATATGGCAAAGGGGGAGAGATAGGAAAGGAGAGAGTAAAATATTTTTGCTCAAATATTTTTTACTCTATCCTTTATTCAAAAAGTTTTCAAAATTTTCTTATCCTTTATTCAAAAAGCTTTCAAAAATACTTAAGTTTTTTTAAAATTTTTTTTCTAAGTACTTAAACTTTTCAAAAGCCTTTTTCAAAATTAGCTAAGTACTTAAGCAAATCTTCTTCAAAATTTATTAAGTACTTAAATCTTCAAAATTTATTAAGTACTTAAATCTTCCAAATTCATTAAGTACTTAAATCTTCAAAATTATTAAGTACTTAAGTTTTCCAAATGTACTAAAGTTTCTTCTTACTAAGTAGTTAAGCTTTTGAAATCTTACCAAGTACTTAAGTTAACACTTTCAAAACTTTTGAGTACCTTAAAACTTAAGACTTCAAACATTTTTAGTACTCTAAAATCATGCTTTCAAAAACTCTCCTATGTACTTTTAACTTAAGTTATCAAAAGATTTCTAAGTACCTAAAACTTAAGTTTTTAAAGTACAAATAAAGTTTTTCTAAACCTCACGAATTTTTGAAAAATCAAGGGGGAGATTCCTTCCAGGGGGAGGGAACGAAATTTAACTTTTCATGCTTGCTTAAACTTAACTTTTTGAACTAGGGTTGCCATAAATCAAAAAGGGGGAGATTGTTGGTGCAGAAAGCACCCAAGTCAAACCTATGTTTTGATAATGGCAACAGAGCTCAAAAGTTAAGTCTTACTTGTTTTCTAACAAGTTACTCTAGTGTACAGGAAAAGCCCTAGCGAAGGACTGCTAGGCACTGGCGAGGGAATGCCAGAGTCAAAAGCCCTAGCGAATGACTGCTAGGCACCTGGCGAAGGAATGCCAGGGTAAAAAGCCCTAGCGAAGGACTGCTAGGCGCCAGGCGTAGGACAGCTTGGACTAAAGCCCTAGCGAAGGACTGCTAGGCGCCAGGCGAAGGACAACTTGGGACTAAAGCCCTAGCGAAGGAATGCTAGGCACCGGGCGAAGGACAGCTTGGTATCCAAGACCTGACAAAGGACCGTCAGACAAAAGTCCAACCAAAGGAGCGGTTGGCATCAGGTAAATTCTCCCGAGAGGAGTAGGTGAGGACGCGTTCCCCGTCGAGGGAACAGTAGGCGTCGGTTCGACCTAGGGCTCCATTTTGGAGACCAAAGTCAGAACCAAGACAGCTAAGGTTGTATAAACTAATAATTAATTGTTTTATTGTGTTTTGGACTAACCCTGGATGCAGGACCGAAGGAACGTGTGTCTGCAACTCAGAGAGCCTCAAAGGAGTGAGGCAGCAGCTGAGCAGGGCGCCCTAAGTGTCCAGGGCGCCCCCAAGGTGAACCAGAACCAAGTGAAGCAAAAAGGGCTTCGGCTGCTTACTGGGCAGGGCGCCCTCAGCAGCCAGGGCGCCCTCAGCAGCCAGGGCGCCCCGCACCCAAGTCTGCGAAGCTTCATCTTTATCCACAGCCGAGATTTCTGCGCGGAAGAAGTCAGCCAAGGCGCCCTCTACGACCAGGGCGCCCCCAGAGTCAAAGTTATCCCTATTCGGATGGGATAACGCTTGACCGAGCTAAAACCGGATCGGTTGACACGTGGCAGGGCGCCCCCGACGTCCAGGGCGCCCCGAGGTGCTATAAATAGCACCCAACGCCCAAGCCTTCAACAACAACTTCTAAGCAACGCTTCTATGCTCTTCTACTCACGCGCTTCGCCCCGGAATCCTTCCAACTCGAGCCGACGACGTCCCGCTGCTCCGAACAAGTGAACCTACAATCGGACGTCGGTAAAAGAAGAGCATCTTTCTTTTTATTGTTAAAGTTTACTGCACTTACTCTGTATTCAATATTGTAAACTGTCTTTGCGCCAAATATAGAATTGCCCAAAGTAAACGGTCAACGACCGTGGGCCTTGGAGTAGGAGTCGACACAGGCTCCGAACCAAGTAAAATCGACTGTGTCTTTGTGTTGTGTTTTTCCGCTACATACTTGCTCTTAATTTTCCGAAAAACGAATTCCGATATTCACCCCCCCTCTATCGGTTTTCTCGATCCAACAAAAAATTCCTTAAAATTCTCAAAAAAATTCTATATGGTCATTTTTTAATGGAAAATGATATGCTCAGTGAAAAATCTCAAGGAAAAGCTTAGTGAATGACGTGACACTTTACATATAGCGATCCCCGACGGGTTCACCATGCCCCCAGGGTATAGTTTGATTCGGGGCGGCAGCTGGAGGCCGCCAATGGTGCTCAGGCGGCAATCGAACATGTGCATGTAAAATGCCACGTCATTCACTGAGCATTTCATTGAATTTTTTCACTGAGCATATCAAAGCTCTTTTTTAATTAACCCTTATTTTATGTAATTATCGTATCTCACAATTTTTTTATTTAATATTGAAAACCAAACAAAATTAATATTTGATTTCGGTCTGATTTTTTTTATTATATTGTTTGGTGGTCGAGTGAATCATAATAAAATTTCAGCTTAATTTAGTTTTGATTAATTGTAAAGCAAAACAAATATAAAAATAAAAACTAAACTTTTTTAATAATAAAATACTTTGAGATTTATTTTGAATGATTAAAAGTTTATGAAGTTTAATTTGCAGTATGATAATTCATTTATCTGCAAAAGTAAAATTTATTCTAGAAAAATTAAATTATAAAAAATATATTTGATTTTTTTTAAATTTGAATGCTAATCTGGTTAAACGAAACCAAATTGATAAATTTGATATGGTTTTAATGTTTTATAAGCTAACTTGATTTGATTTTTGAAAGTTGACGAAAATTTTGATTTGGACAAACTTTACTTTGAGTGCAGATCTGTTTGAACCTAAAAAATGCCCCTTTGCCTATATTGTTTATTCTATTTTTATAAATATTTATATGACTTAATTAAGAATGATCATTTGATTAAATTTGAATGCAACAAAATTCTTGAAAATCGCCTATATATTCAAAATAACCATACACCATTAGCAATGGATTAGTCACTACTATGATTTCTATTGAGATCAAAGTAGTTGTTCCATACTACACCACACCACTTCTCACATTTTGCCATACTTTCGTCTAAAGGAATTAAAGGTGCATGTGTTCTTTTTTATTTTAAAATGCAGAAATTATATAAAATTTATATGATATTTTATTATCTTAAATGAAAATTTGGTAATTAATTTTAGTCCTAAAGATAATTGTGTAGCATTTTATTTTAATTGATGTTCAATAATTTATATACGTAAAGAAGATTATGTAATTTTTTTTTTTGTAATAGATGGTAAATCATAGTTTTTGTCGGTTTAAAAATCTTGAATAAGAATATAGTTAGTTTAACGATCATGTTTTCTAGAAATTTATTGTCAATATTTTTTATATTTAGAACTATGGCAATATCACTTGTTTTTATAAAATTATATTTTATTCATTATCTGAACAAACATGTGCTTTCATAAATTATATATTAATTAATTTATCAAATTTTAGTTTTTTATATTTATTATTTTCTCATCGCCATGTTATTAAATAAAAATATTTACTCTAGGTAAGGCGCATAGTATTATGCTATTTAGTATATTACATTTCTATAGTAAATCTCTTTTTGTTTGTTAATAAAAGTATATATTCGAGTAATAGGTTAGTATTTTGGTATCTACTATATATTTTTTTTTGTAATAGATCGTTTTAATGTGTTGATAAATGATGTATTCATTATTCACATTTGATTTTTTAATTATGATATTGTGTTATTTATGTTCTTTGATTACGAGATGAGTGTGGGCATGTGTGCGCACATGCGTGGGGTGTATGCATACTTGATTAATTGATGATTTGAAATTCCGAGCCATGCTGCATGAAACCGATTGTATTTATTGTTTTGGCGTGGGATCGGCTACCACAATTGCCGTTGCGACCTCACGAGATCGCGGATGGTACTGCGACTTTACAGTGGCTTGACACGAAGGGTGTCGCGACCCTCCCTAGTGGCCCAACGCAGAGAGTCCTTCCTTAGTGGCTCTTCGCAAGGAGTAGAGGGTTTCGTGACCTCACGACGACCCTTCGCCAGGCGCGGAGGGTTCTGTAATTTTTTGTTAATTTTTTAATATGTATTTTTATTATAAATAAATTGCTAATTATATAATAATTATAATTATTAATAATAATTGAATATTATTTTAATTATTTTTTTAAATATAAAATTAAATATAAAATTAAAATAATCTATTTTTTTAAAAATATAATTCTGAAACATTTCAATTAAACATTAAAATTTACATATACATTCAAAAAATAATTTAAGACATTCAAATAATTTTATAATTACCTCTAATCCTTTCAAATGATTTTATAATTTTAGCTTTAGTTTTGAATTTTAAGTATTTATTTTTTAAAATATTTATTTTAAAATTTTAATAGATATTATCTTATATGAAAATATAAAAATGTAAACTCAATTCCTTAAAATATAACATTAATAGTGATCATATTTAATAATCAAATGTTAATAAAATTAATATACACATTTAAAAATTTAAAAAGTATCGAAACTGTATTGGTATGACATAAGTAAATTTTAAACCTCGGATGACTTAATTACTCAATTTGATGTTCTTTAATTTTGATATGTGTGTGTATATATAGGTGTTTGCATGTATACGCGTACACGTGTGCATCTACTCATCATATTTGATGTTCTTTGATAATGTTATTATATTAATCATTCTTTAATTGTGATACGTGTGTGCGCACGTGTGCGTGTATGCATGCACATGCACATAATATTGTTGATGAATTCATTGTGTGTACACATGTGCATGTGTAGGCATGTGTTCACACACATGCGTGCACGTGGTGATACTTGATGAATTTGTTACTTGTATTTGATGTTTATTATTGTTACTTATACATGATGTTCTTTAATTATGATATTATATTAGTTGATATTCTTTGATTATGATGTGTGTATGTTCGTGCATACGCATGCATGTATTGATACTTGATAAATTTGTTGCTTGTATTTTTTGTTTTTCATGATTATTCTTATTTGATTTTCGTTGATTATGATATGTGTGTATAATATGTGTGCACTTGTGCCCTATTGATACTTGATGAATTCATTACTCGTACTTGTGTTCTTCATCATTACTCATATTTGGTGTTTTGTGATTATGATATTATATTAGTTGATATTCTTTGGAAGGGGGGTCTTGACACAACATTATTGCCATGTGACCTTGAGGTTACGGTTCGAGTTGCGAAAACAACCACTTGCAAAATGCAAAGTAAGGTTGCGTACAATAGACTTGGTCCGACCCTTCCTTGGACCCCACACTAGTGGGAGCTTCGTGCACTAGGTCACCTTTATTAGTTGATATTCTTTGATTGTGTGTGTGCATGTGATACTTGAAGAAATAATTACTTGTGTTCGACGATAATATTCTTTAATTATGATATTACATTATGCTCTTTCATTATGATATGTGTTGATACTTGATCAATTTTTTACTCATTTGATGTTGATACTTGATGAATTCATTACTCGTATTGATGTTGATACTTGATGAATTCTTTAGTTGTACTTGATGTTCTTCATCATTGCTCGTATTTGATGTTCTTTGATTGTGATATTGTATTAATTGATATTCTTTGATTGTGTGTGCATGTTGATACTTGATGATTTCAATACTTATATTATGTTTTTTTTCCTTTACTCATATTTAGTGTTCTTTGATTATGATGTTGTATTAGTTGATATTCTTTGATTTTGTGTGTATGCACATGTTAATCATGAATTCATTACTTGTATTTTATATTCTTTATCTTTACTCATATTTGGTGTACTATCAAGTGTGTGCGTGCATGCATGCATGTTCGTGTGTTGATAATTGATTACTCATATTTGACGTTGATATTCTTTGATTATGAAATTGTATTAATTGATGTTCTTTCAGTAGCTATGTTTGTGTGTTGTTACTTAATACTATTTGTTGATACTTTATGAATTCATACTTGTATTAATTGATGTTCTTTCATTATGTTGTTTGGGTGTTGATAATTACTGAATTCTATTTGTTGATACTTTATTCATTATGTTGTTTGGGTGTTGATAATTACTGAATTCTATTTGTTGATACTTTATTCATTATGTTGTTTGGGTGTTGATAACTACTTAATTCTATTTGTTGATACTTTATGAATTCATACTTCTATTTGATGAATTTATTATTTTTTAATTATGAAATTGTGTTAGTTGGTCTTCTTTGGTTATGAAATTTGTATAGTTCTTTGATTATGATATTGCATTAGTTGATGTGAATTTATTTAGTTGGAATAAATTAAATATTTAACTTGTGGGGCCAAAATCTTGGTGGATAAGAGTGGTAGAAAATGATTAACGAGGTTTTTCCAACCTCGGGCGACCGGCCCGGCCCCACGGAAGTTTCCCACCGGCTGCCAGGGTAAATCGGGAAGTACTCGCGGTGAGCGGTCTAGAGGAAAGAGTAGAGGAAGAAGAAATCTAATTTGTCGAACATATACATTTTATTTCTCCCCCAGATTTGGAAAGAATCTGAGGGAAGGAAGCATGAGATCCTAGTGAATCAATTATTTTCATCCTTTCATTTCTGTCCAAGAAACGAATGGGTGTGCCACTTCCCCTTTTTCCTCTCACAACTACTTCTCTCCTTTACTCCCCTTAAAGTAAACACAAGGGAAGAGACAGGAAACTTTATCCAAAAGGGAAGAGACAGGAAAGATAGTCTCTTCCATGCACAAATATACTTTAGAAAGATAAATAAAATAAGGTTATTAAGTAAAATACTAATTCTTTACATCCTATTCTCTCCTTTTCCCACAGTGTGGAGGGTTAAAAATAGTTGCGTTGGATTAACGAGGGATTTAGGGTTTAGGGATACATAACTCTTTTATCTTCCTTATTAAAGATTCCTAACAAAGACTGACAATCCTTTATTCTCTCTCTCTCTTTTGTTTCCTTCTTATTCCAAGATGTAAACCCACCCTATATTCCCCTAATTACTTGAATGGAAGTAGGTGGAATCAAAGAGGGAGTGAAAAAGCAGTTATTAGAACTGAGGAAGAAAAAAGTAAAAAAGGAATTAATTACATTCAAACCTTTCAATTACTTATGTTATGTTTTGCGCAACAAGGGAATGGTAGATTATAAATCAATTCCTTCTTCCTTAACTAAGGTTGAATGATTTAAGTAAATAAGGCGAGAGAAAATTGTACTTGATTCTTTTTTGTCCGCTCACTTAAATAAGAGTCTCTCTCTCTCTAATTATCTCTCCCAGAAATAAAGCATTATACTTTCAAATTAAATATAAAAAGGACGGAAGAAGTGCAAAATTAATGGAATTATTAAGTTGAATCAACTAAAAAAATTATAAATACGACCAAAGTTATTCTTCAATGTATAAACTAAAACAAGAGTTTGACGTGCATACTTTTTTATTGGATAAGAGCTTAGTGATTAATACTTAATAAGTGAATATCTATTGTTTTTGTGATCACCAATTCCCTTTGCATCGCGTATATGTATATTGCAAGACAACAATATGGCCAACCATGTTTTGTGAAACGTATGGTGTCAAAAATAAGTGTGAGGATAGTGAAAAAAATACATAAAAATTAGTCACTAAAATTGAGGTCACCATTGATTTTCTGTGGGTAATGTAATGTTAATAGAAATGTCATTATTTGCAAATAGTAAGGGAGAACTATTATAGATGTAAATAAGAGGAAAAATGAAGATGATACAGGGATATTTGTTTTAATTGTTAGATTTGCGCAATAATTAAGGTTGGAAGTATATAGTGCAAAAAATGATTCAAATAAGTGACCTGGGAATTATTGACAATAATATTGCTTTATATAAACCTTGAATGGTAAACAGATTAAGAAAACAAGAGGCGGAAAAGGTCTATATATTTAACCTCAAATAGTTGGAACATATGGAACATTCAACTTATCGTTTATGGTAGGACTTATCTGCCATTCTCATTATTCTTTTTGCAGGTGAAGCTACAGGCAAGGGATTTTATAAATATGATAACAAAAGAAAGGCCAGTCCTGATCCAGAAATATTGAAGTACATTGAGAAATCAAGGAACATTGCTGGAGTTACCCCTAAGCCTGAGGTTCTTTCACTTTTGTTTTTGGTCTTGATTTTATGTTTCTACTTTGAGTACTTCCTAGCTGTGAAATCATTTGTATATAAATCCTGATTTTTTTGTTCCGAATACAAATACATAAATTTGTCAGTCAAATAGTATGGCATCAAAATAAGAGTGCCCTGATCTTTTATAAGTAATACTTCTGTTTTCTATGAAGTAGGGGTCATCTTTGCATCTTCTATATTTGTAATATTTATCCTTCAAGTTAACATGTTGGATTTGATTAGCAGAATTTTTTTGAATCCATTATGCTTATCCACAAGTGAATTAGAGGGATTATATAAATGTATAAGTTGATCTCTTTCACAATAATTATTACCTGGAACTTACTGATTATGAGTTATTAAATGTGGTTTTCTTTCTAACAATATGAACACAAATAAAACATTAGCAATTGTTGCAAATCTTTAATAAAATTTCATATTTCATTCGAAGTTCTTAATTTTGGCAAACCAATTTGCAGGCATTTTTTTGGTATCTTTTGTGGCTTGCTATTGGACTATCAATTCTTGACGTAAACAAAAACCTAAGTTGTCATGAGAGACAACAAATATGGAGTGAAATCTATATGAAGCACCAAATTGGATTAAATGAGACTAATTAGAAAGATCAATTTTATAAGTTCACATTGGTCCCGGAGTTATCCATTCTTGATGGCAACCTCCTTTGCTTGCACTTTATTGATCCCAACATAAAAGTGTTCACGTGGTTACCTTCAATAGCCTAGCAGAATATGAAAATGAAACATGAGGCTTAAACAATTTCTAGTTTTATGCGTGCTTAACTTCAAATGACACATTTTTGTCACATTAGATCATGATCTTAACCGTGGATTAAAATATCGCGTCGAGTTGGTTGAAATAGGCCAAATATTTCATTCTGCTTGCTGATCGGCACAAGCATGACTTGACACCAATCCTCGCGGTAGCTGCGGAGGTGTTATGTTGTTCGTGAAAGGCTCGCGTGATCCCCGCGGTTGCTGGAGGGGCCGTGCTACTCTAGTGGCCACATCGTAGCATTTGTGCAACCCTCGCAGCCATGCCAGAAGGGTTGCATGAGTACTAGGTCACGCGAGAGCGGGTAGATTTTTTTAATTAAAATTGATAACTTAGGTTGATTATCTCATTCAACTCCTACCTATGATTGGAATAATCTAAAGAGGTTTAATTTTATCCTAATAAAATTATCTAATTAATTATATATTTTATTTATTTTAATTTTAAAAATACATAATAATTTATTTATTTATTTCTATATATATATATTTTTAAAAAATATTTTTAAATATTTTATTTTAAAAAATACATGGAGTAGAATGGGTCAAGTTAGCGGGCAAGGGTTTTTAATTTAAATTTAGATTGATTATCTTCATCAACTCCTAATTATGATAGGAATAATCTAAACAGGGTTAATTAAACCCTAATAAAATTATATAATTAACTATATATTTTATTTATTTTAATTCTAAAAATGTATAATAAATTTTTATTTATTTATTTATTAAAAAAATTAAATTTTTTTATATTTTAAATATTTATATTAAATGTTTTATTTTTAATTAATATATTTTATATTTAAAAAATACTGAAACCATATTGGCATGGTACAATATGATATTGAAACCGTATTATTCCAGTTATAGACCGAAACTCCGATACGATTCGAGATTTTGAACCATTGTCTTAACAGCTTCCATAATCCATACTGGCTTTACTTTACAAACATGATTTTATACTGGTTATGCTTTTCATACATAAGCTGGACACACATGCCATTTCTAGTACCAATTCAAGATGCTCTGTTTGCTTTTGACAATTATATCATGTTTCATGGGCATGGGTTTCCTTTTGACAATTTAAGATGCTCTGTTTGCTTTTCATACATAAGCTGGACACACACCCATTTCGTTGTAATCTGCAGTTGATGAAGTTATCAGACAAGGATATAGTGGAAATGGTTTTCCTCCCAGTGGTCAATGAAGCCTGCCGGGTCCTTGACGAGGGAATTGCAGTCAAGGCATCTGACCTTGACGTTGCGTCTGTCATGGGCATGGGTTTTCCTCCTTACAGGTTTGTTTTTGCATTATTATAGAACTGGTTTTTAGTTTACAAATTTAAGATTGTCATATTATAGATGTTCAAAAATTTACAATATAATGACGATTATAATTAACTATTAATTCATTATTAATTAAAACTTGCAATTAGAATAGTTACATTTATTTTAATTATTTAAATTTTACAAAATGTCATATTTTAAAGTTTGGCCCTCAATATAATTTAGAATCTTAACTTTGAAATTCTTATCAATATTATTATTCATAGGATAAACATGTAATATAATATGCAATTCCACTAGGTTTTTAATAAATTATCAGACCAATATATTTAAAATATTTGTTTTCCTTATAAATTTATAATTTAAAATTGATTCCTATTTCAGAAATTTAAAATTATCAAAATATTATAGCTAATATTAATATATATTTTTGTCTTTAAGCATTATATATGCGGATTTTTAATTATTCATATTTATAACTTTAAAAATATTATATTTTCTGTAAATCTATTACTTTTATATTAGCTTTGAATTATTTATTTAAGATTTGTTAAGAATAAAAGAATTAAAGAATTGCCATATTTAATGAACAAATAATTAGATAATTGTTTGGGTTCGGGGTGAAATTAAAATAAGAATCTATTAGTTTCTATTTGCAAAATTACATGAAATATGATTCTTTTAGTGTATTTTGTAGTTATATGTAATATAGTAGTAATTATTAGGGAAGTATCTTCTTATTTAATTTGTTTGGCTCTCTCATGATGAACCAAAAACCAGGGGTGGTGTAATGTTTTGGGCTGACTCTCTGGGAGCAAAATACATCTTTGAAAGACTGGATGCATGGTCGAAAATATATGGTGATTTCTTCAAGCCTTGCTCTTACCTTGCAGAAAGGGCGGCCAAAGGCATTTCCTTGGTGAGATTCATACATTCAACCCCCTCTCTATGTTCAGTTCCAGGTTTACTCTAATGGAGTTTTGTGCGGATAAGGAATAACATGGAAGAAGTTATGAACATGTAGAACAACAAGTGAATTAGTTTGTTGAATTAATTAAACATAAAGGCTCATTAAAGTAAATGACCATAAAAAAAAATTGGTGAAAGAGATTTAACAAGGGAGCTAGATATTGCTAGCAGTATGATTTGCATGGAGTTCAACAGGGAATATAAGATACAGTTAATTCAAAATAATTAGGATATGAACCTTATTATTGTTCTTAGAGCTAGGTTTTAATTGAATGATAATTTTTACAGGAAAAAGTGAGTTCTCTGCAGACAATGGATGGCACAGGTTTTTGTCACGAAAGAAAGATGATTAGACATTGATTAAACTATAGTTAAGAGATAGGAGGATTTACAATGATCCTAAAACTTAACTGCTGAACGCCAAAAAGATATTTAAATGAACTGAATATTGCTAACGGTGTCAACTTATATAGAACTCAACAGAGGGTAACATGTTGTCTATCCAAGATATTAGGACATGCGCCTGTTAGTGTCGTTGTCAGTTACAGCTAGGTTTTGATGAAATGGCAATATTTTTTTGGCAGGGTGCCCCTTCCATTCAAGCCAATGCTCGGCTGTAGGAGACAGTTCATCAGTACATCCTATTCAGAAATATTGGAATTCATTAGCAACATAAGCCTCTTGGATTTCGTTAGCATCAGTTTGCTAGTTACTGTATGTTATTCTATCTGAACATCTGTCTCTTGTTGGATGATTACATGCTCATGCTTGTGGTAGTTCATTTTGCTCTTAAACACAGATTTGCTATTGAATAAAACTCAAGTGTTATAGATGTACTGAGGTCAAATTGCGTTGCAAAACACGACAGTTATTGTTTAATTTTTGCGGCTCATGTGTAATGTCTGCATGATTTAACTACTTGTAAATGCAAATCGATGTAATAGTTTCGAGCTTGATTATACTCTTGGTAAGGCAAATTAAGTTGCCCATGTTTGATGACGAATGATGATGACACTTAACAATGGGAGGTAACTCAAGATTATCAGTTGTCTCGAAAGCCCAAGCTAACACAAGACTTGACCTTAACAGTTAATCTCCTGCTCAAAATTCTCGCACTTTGATAAGAAAGTTGGATGACATGATCACTTAATTATAACAAGTTGTCTTCTATGGTTTTATCAGATTTGGAATGTTTGAAATGATTGTTTTTTTAGGAGGGACTTTTAATAGAGTATTTACAGGAGGGTACAAGTATAAATATATGTATATCGATCTTTGGACATTTTAGAGATGTAACACTTTGTAAAATATGAATTGTTGATTAATTGAATCAAGATTATATCTCCCATTTTTCTACTAGCGACAAACTGATTTTTCATCGGTTAAGATTTTTGTGTGGTGTAAAATAAAATCGTGGGCAATTATTAACTCGTTCTTTTTATATTGGGTACCATGGAAAATCATTGGCTGATGAAATATTTAATATCAGTTGATTGAAAAAGAAAATTGCTTTGCAATATTTTGGATGCCATATCTAACCCGTAAAGGATGCCCGATAATTTGTAGAAAACTAATTCAATGATCGAACCGATTGGCCACATAAATAACGTCATAAATATACTCTTACGTATATAACAACCAATTTAGTTGTCAAATTGGATCAAATTTGTTAGTAGTTCCTAGTTTAACTAGCAACTGGTTAGCCTTGTATGATTTTAAAAATGTTAGTTTATAGAGATTAATGTCTTCCACTCTGGTATTCTTTTTCATCCGAAATATTTAGGCTGCGTTTGATAGGGGATAACGTAATGGAGTCTGTAATATAATCAAGTTTGTAATGTAATGTAATGTAATCAAGATTACATTACTATGTTTGGTAACGAGTTGTATGTAATTTTTGATAACCATAAGCTGCGTTTGGTGAAAGGTAATTCATCCTGTAATGTAATTAAAGATTAGCGGTTGATGACCGACAACCATGGTTGGCGACCGACAACCGCCGGCGGCGGGCGACCGGCGGGCCCGCCGGCGGCCGGTGGGCCGACGACCGTTGCCGCCCGGCCGACGACTTTACAAGTTGTAATGTAATCGGATTACATCGGTTTTGTTTTGTAATCGAAATTACAAATCTTGAGCCACTTTTATAATTGAGATTCCATTACATTACAATTTTAAAATTATTCCAAACAAAGGAATCCAACTTGTAATGTAATCTTGATTATATTACAGGATGGATTATCCCCTACCAAACGCAGCCTTAGTGTTGTGGCGACTCTTCTCTTTCTCGCCTTGCTGTCTTCCTCATGAGTTCTAACTGGTAGACTTGGTTGTTCCGCTGTTTGTTTCCTTAATAATAACACTACTTAGAGGGCTGCGACGATGATTTGACAGAATCTATCTTTCCGATGCCTAAGTCAGGTTCTCAGAGTAAAGTATAGAAAATTAAAGAAAGATCGGTGTGGTGTGCGTATGTCCTTCCTCTACGTAACTATCCCTGCATAATCTAGCCTTGAGCGTTCATTATACTAACCTATACACACTCACATTAGTCATAACCATCCACTTATGCCATGTAACTGCTCCTCATTGTTAGATATTTTATTCTTAAAAAATACCAAATACGATTTTATAAAGAAAAATTGAGATGTCATCATTCGATGAAAGTCAGAATTTACTTCAAATCCAAAATCTACGTTTTGTGTAGATAAATCTAGACTATTAATTTGCTCAAAATCGATTACGGATGAATGAGAACTTAATTGTTTAAAGTCAATTAAAAATTGATATAAAAAGAAATAGATGAGGAATAGTCTCACATCTGAAATTTCTAAAAGAGTTTGCCTCCTTATATGTGTTCCTGTGTTAATGGAGTTAAAAAAAAACACAGGTGGTTTCTTCTAACAAGTCAGCAGGTTCTCGCACCCACCACCTGCCACGCATGCACGTGCGCAATGGACACTTTGTTGGCACACTTTGCACTTTCCACGTACTCATCGTCGCGAGGAGCTTAAATTTATGCTCCAAGTGATGTGGCGCTCAGTGACGTGTCCTGTGATGTGGCAGTGCCTACGTGACGTGGCATGTGATGTGGTCGTGCCTACGTGACACTCAGGTAGGAGGAGAGAGATGACTGGACTGCTGATTGGGCAAACGAATGACAATCGTTGGATCGAAGATGGGTGCTAGATCGTATGTGACGTGATTTGGAGCGTTGATCGCGAAGAGTCGCGATATGACTGTTGGTAATAAGACTTGATTTGAAGCGTCAGATCAAATCTGGCGATTAAGATCAAAGAGAGATTTGAAGGGTTACAACCATCCAAATCTGATGGATGAGATCAAAGGGCTATCTGAACGGTTACAATCCTCCAGATCGAACGACCCAGATCAATCATAAATCAAAGGTCACACCCACTCACCAAAGGGTATCTCACATCTTCCCTCGTATAAATAGAGTCTTCTAGATGATGGATTCATTCATTAAATCATCAAAGTCATTAACATTCATCCCATCTTGTGCATCCAGAGTCCAAAAAGCTTACGAGAAGGTTCGTTGGTCTCGAAATTTATAATGCTGCTATTTTGAGACATCGTCATTATATTTTGGAAAACGAATTGCTGCTATCCGTGAGCACCTGTAGCAGAGCAATATCGTTTTACGGAGATAGTGCCCAATACTAGCCTCAACGAAATCATATCAGTTTGCATCCTCCTGGCATCAACCCCAGAATCGACTCCCAACAATCATAAAACGATATTGCGCAAATTGATATGGCATTGATCAACGACGTTCCAACCGCTGTTCCGCATAGAGAGAAGCCAAAGAAATTCAAAGGAGCCGACTTCAAACGATGGCAGCAGAAGATGTTGTTCTATCTGACAACGCTAAACCTCATATGATTTTTGCGTGAAGACCCACCAGCCACTAAGAAAGGTGATGCCAATAGCAAGGCTGCATATGATGCATGGTTGCATAGAGATTTCCTGTGTCGTAACTACGTTCTCAACGCATTAGATGACACGTTGTATAACGTGTATAGTCCGATGGAGACGGCAAAATCTCTGTGGGAATCACTAGAAAAGAAATACAAAACCGAAAATGCCAGATTGAAGAAATTCATCGTCGGCCTATTTTTGGATTTCAAGATGGTGGATTCCAAGAGCGTAACGTCTCAAGTCCAAGACATTCAACTGATACTCCATGATCTGGATGTCGAAGGCCTGAAGCTGAACGAGTTGTTCAAAGTAGCTGCGGTAATTAAGAAACTTCTTCCGTCGTGGAAGGATTTCAAAAATTATCTCAAGCACAAGCAAAAGGATATGAGACTTGAAGACTTGATCCTGAGGCTACGAATAGAGGAGGACAATCGAAAGTTATTCGACTCTAGAGGAACGAAGCAGGCTATTGACGAGATATCCAACTTGGTTAAACCGAACGCCAAGAAGCCAAAGCAATTCAAGAAGAAGGCTCATGGCAAGAAATTCAAGGGCTCGTGCTACAACTGTGGAAAGTCAGGACACCTGTCCAAAGATTGTAGATGCCCGAAGAAACCAACCAAGAGTCAGAAGGATGCTGTGAACCATGTCGCAACTTCTGATGGCAAGCTCCCCGATTTATTGGAACTGAATCTCACTGCGGTCGTGTTTGAAGCCAACACAGTAGTGGACAACCGAATTAGTGGTGGATCGATACTGGAGCAACACGTCACATCTGTTCTGGGCGATGTTCTCCAAGTATATGCCGATAAGTGGAAGAAAGCTCTATATGGGCAATTCCACTATATCGTCGATTATCGGACTCGGAAAAGTTGTCTTGAAGATGACATCTGGGAAGGAGCTAACACTCATTGATGTGCTCCACGTTCCCGATATCAGAAAAAACTTAGTTTCTGGATCGACACTTGTCAAGGCCGACTTTAGACTAGTGTTCCAGTCAAACAACTTTGTACTTACGAAGAATGATATCTGCGTAGGTAAGGGATATTTAGAATAGAGTCTGTTCAAAATGATTGTAATGACTGTATACCGTGAATTTGATGGTAATAAAATAAAAGCTTCCAGCTACGTTATTGAGTGTTTTAATTTATAACATGATCGACTTGGACATGTTAATAATAATACTCTGAAACGTCTCATCAAATTAAATTTATTACCAAACATCAATGTTGACGAAACACACAAATGTGAAGTGTGTGTGGAAGCAAAAACGACGCAACTACCTTTTCATTCGGTCGAAAGGTCAACAACTCCTCTAGAATTGATACATAGTGATCTATGTGACTTAAAATTCGTGCAAACTAGAGGAGGTAAAAAGTACGTTATTACTTTTATCGATGATTGCACGAGATTCTGTTATGTCTTTCTTTTAAAAAGTAAAGATGAAGCCTTGGAGACTTTCAGAACCTATAAAATAGAAGTTGAAAATAAACTTGATAAACGAATTAAAATAATTCTTAGCGATAGAGGTGGAGAATATGATGCACTATTTGATGAGTTTTGTTCAGAATCTGATAGAATATGCCTTGATTAATGATAGAATATGATACAAAAAGTCCCTAGTCAATCATCACATAATTGGCTCTAGGGCTTCTACTAACAAAAAACATCTACAAAAAGGCTAGGACAAGAACGTGCAAAGTTCCTTTCATTCCAAGTATAGGAGTACATTATGAATTAAAGGAATAAAGGAAAATGGGTGAGAAAGCAAGAAACACATAGCACTGGGTTGGGAAGAAGCTCCTACAGCTCCTTGTCTTTAGGAGGGAGCTCCTCCCAAACTCGACTGACACTCATAAAACTCAAGTCGACATCCGACTATAGTATTTTGGCCTTCTGAAGCTGATTGATGGCACAGTGGAAGTCCTACTTTAGGCGCTTCATGACCTGCCCAGCTAGAATATCATCGAACTCGTCGGACTCCAGAAACCTGACCTTGAACGTCGCCTCGGTCTCCATTGGCCGGGATGCCTCGACAGCCTTGAAATTTTGTAGTTCAGCCTCGGCTGCCTCCTTGGCAATCCTCAGCTGAGCCACCTCGGAAGACATTTTGTCTTGGTCTTCCAGGGCCTCCTTGAGTCTCTCTGAGGTGGCCAAAGCTTCCGATCGGGCCTGGGCAATGTCCTCCTCAAGGTCGGTCAAGCGATCAGCTGCCGCTATGATGTCTGATTCTTTCTGGGCTAACTGGTGCGCTTGGTCTTTGATGCGCTCATTTAGTTTTTCGACCGAAGTCTCCAGGAGTTTGACATCCCCAGACAGCTTCTTCTCCTTTGCCTGGAGTTGGTCCTGCTCCTAAGTCATCTTGAGCAAGTAGTCCGAGAGGGCCACTGCTCTCTCGGACATCAACCGTTCCCTGTGACGGGAGTCGTGTAGGACTGACTCCAAGGCCAGCAGGGTCTCCAGCTGATGCTCCACTTTCACCCGGAGAGCTCTGCTGACCTCTGCTTGCAGGAGCCCCACTCGATGGGCATGGTTGGCCTCGACCGCCGCCTTCAGTGCCCGGCGGGTCAGGGACTCAACCTCCTGCCAGGAGTATAAGTGGCGGCCGACAGTAAGACAGTCTTGAACTGCCTGTTATAGCATAGAGGAGTTAGGAAACATAAAGGAAAATAATCTAAGAAATCGGGAACCCTTACCTTCAAGAGAGACTCATGGAGGTTGGTGAGAGGCCCGGCTAAGGTACGCACGACATCCCCTACCAAGACTCCTTGGTTCCTCAGGGCGTCGCCTCGACTCACTGAGGATGAGGAGTCTCTGGGTTGGGGGAGTAGCTGGAGAGTAGGAGCTCCCGGAGGTACAGTGGAGGGGTTGGAGTAATCCTCGTCAGAGCTGGAGCCCCCCTCTGAAGAATAGCCCTCGGCAGAGACTTTCCTAAACTGCACCGGGGGGAAAGATTACGCAGCCGCCTCCAAGGACACTTGAAATCTTTTGCGTAGGTGGTCGAGCTTCATGCGAGGTTGGGTAGGCAATACTCGCTTGCCATTGGTAGCCTCGGAAGAGTCGGCCGGGGAAGAGCTGGTGACCTGACCTCCTGTCTCTGGGGTGGTAGTCTGCTTGAAATGCTGAGACAGGGGGATAGTGTCCTCGTCATTGGAGATGGGGATGACCTCCTCAGGGATGGAGTGGAGCTTGCTTGGGTTGATGCAGCGCAACCTCTTCCATCTCGGCGCACGGTCTTCAGGGAGTTTCCTCTTTTGCCGCCTTGAGGATTTAGGCAGCTGGGGGTCGGCGGGAGGCACTGACTTCTCCTTAGCCTCTCCCATCTGGATGATAACGAGAGGCGGGTCGGCCTCCAGAGCGACGTCGGTCTCCTGGGTGACAGGCAGCCTCGGGGTCCCTTGATCGGCAATCGTCTCATGCACGATGGGTGCCTCTGTTCGCTCCGGCGTTGCGTGATCGCCGGATGATTCAGTAGCCTCCTCCGAGGCCTCGGCCGAGGTAGATGGCGAGGTGAGAAGGGCTGGAGGAGGGTCCAGGGCCTCCTTGTTGGCTTCATCCCACTTGATGAGCTGGTTCATCACCATCGATAGCATGATGTCCTCTGTAATAAACAAGCAATGGAACATCAGTTAGAATTAACGGGCACTGATGAAAAAGATAAACTTACCGAGGTTGGGGCTAATGCTGGTAACTTTAGGGCTGAGGCCCACTCGGTACATAAGTTCGTCACTATGTACCAGACCCGGGCCGCTAAACTCCATGTTGGACAGAAGGCTCTTAGCTCGTTGGTAGGCTGGGCCCTATTGAAAGTCCCCTAGTTCTGGGGGAGCATGCAGGCTTTCCATCCAACAATTGGGGCTGAAGGAACGTTGGGGTAGCCGAATGAAGAAGAACCGTTCTTTCCATCCCTTATGGGAAGAAGGGAACCCTCCTAAGAACCAATGGCTGGGGTGAGCCGTAAAGCTAAATGCCCCTCGTGAGCCAGTAGGAAGAAAGAAAAAGTGGAAGAAACAGGGAGTTAGAGGGATGTCAAAGAGCTTAAAGATGATGTACGCCCCACCCATCTGAGCGAAGGCGTTGGGGGTCATTTGGTGGAGAGGAATGTCAAAGTAAGTAGAGATGCTCATTAAGAAAGGGGGGAGAGGGAAACGGAGCCCTAACTCTATCTGTCCTAGAACGAAGGTAAAGAAGTCTAGGGGAAGTTCTACAGGCGATTGGTCCACCCTAGGGACCTCCACCGCCATCTCGGCCGGAATGCCATAAGCCTCACAGGCCACTCGTAAGGTTTCCGACCTCACTCTAGAAGATGTGGACTCATACCACTCCGCTCGGTATCCCTCCTCCGGAGTCCCCTTCTTACCCTGGTATTTCTTTCTCTCCTTACCCATGGTCCCTAAGGAAGAAGATGAGAATGAAGAAGAAGACTTATGCGTGGGAAAGAGTCCTTAGAGGAATAAGGCGAGGACGATGACTGCGAATGCTGCTAATCGGTGATGTCGAAAGGCAGATGAACATTTTCGCCTCCCCTTTTTATAGGGAGGAAGCCGCCTGTGTGTGTACGATGGGGGCAAGACACGTGGACGACGAGGAATAGCCATATCGAGGCGTCACCACCGTCGAGGTAGCCGTTTGATGTGAGCCTACCGCACATATCAGCAGGAGATTGTGAAGAGAGAAGTTAGGGCACGTGGCAAAGGTGTATTCACGAAGGGGTTTTGTCGCCATTAAGAGACCCATGCACTTTTAATGGATGATGGACAACTATTATTGTTGGGCCTCGAAGTTCGCAGAAGCCGTTTTGGAAGATTAATTCCAAGGGATTGTCATGGACCCAGGGACTAATGTTTCGATTCCTCGGACCTGACGAACCGCCAATGAAATAGTAATGGATATAGGGACCCACCACGGCATAGCTTTTTTGTTACACCACTAGCCTAATCAGTCAACCACACTTCCTTCGATTAGACTTGAAGGGAGGGACTTGTGATGGGTTGAGCATCCCATGTTGACACGTGGAATGAAGAAGCTATGTGTCAAGATCCACCGAGTCTGAACGACTCTCTCAGACTCCCGAGACCTCCTCGGGAGGGTAGACTCCTAAGACCACCTCGGGTCGACCTTCTCCTTAGTTCTTTTCCTTCCATATACTCGAGTATTGACTTGAGTGTCGGAGTGGGCTCTGCCGGAAAATCTCCGACGTATTCCCCTTAACGCTCGTGTTAATCTCACAGGGTGAGAGCTCCTTCCCTTTCATCACCATCCTCATGGATTGGACTCTGGTGGATGATCGTCCGCGTCGATTCCTTCTGAAACAACCATTTTGAAACTTAACTTTTCAAAAATTATTTAAGTATCTTCCAAACTTATCTTTCAAAAACTACTTTCAAAACCTTTTTTGAAACTCGATTTTTCAAAAATTACTTTTAAACTATTTAAACTTTTAAAACTTATGTTTCAAACTTAATTTTTCAAAAAAAAATTACTTTGAAACTTATTTAAGCATTTTCAAATTTTATTTTGAAACTATAGGATTTTTTTTTCAAAAATCACCATTGACACTTAAAGAAAATTTTTCAAAAATTACTTATTAAACTACGTAGTACTTTCAAAACTTATGTTTCCAACTTAATTATTCAAAATTATTTTGAAACTTACTTTGGTATTCTCAAAAATTATTTTGAAACTAATTGAACTTTTTTTAAAAAAAAATCACTATTGGCCGTTAAAGAAAACTTTTCAAAAATTATTTAAGTACTTTTAAAATACTTAAATATTTTTGAAAATTATCTGGAAACTTAAGAAATTTTGTGATGCCAATTAACTTACTAAACATTTTATGATGTAATTTATAATGCAATCTTAAAAATAACTTATTGAATATTCTCAATTGTAATCTAAAGAGAAATGATAAGAAGAGTAAAAATGGGAGAGTGAAAAGCATAGTGAATAATGTGACATGACGTGACTTTACATGTACACGTCTGATTATCGCTTGGACACCATCGACGGCCTTCGCTGCCCCGAATCAATCTATATTCTGGGGGTACGGTGAATCTGTCGGAGATCGCTACATATAAGGTGTCACGTCATTTACTATGTTTTTCACTCTCCTATTTTCACTCTCCCTTTCATTTTTCGTAATCTAAATATGATGTAATTTATGATCCCAAATATTTAATTTGCAATCTATCTACATAGTCCAAGGTCGTGTATCAATTGTCTATTAGGTTGATGCTAGTGTACTACAATCTACATAGTTCAAGGTTGTGTATCAATCTATATAAGCATTTTTTATTTATGATGCTAGTGTTTAATATATCATCTATCAAACTAATCACTTATGTTAGCATGGCATATCTTTTCGATTATTATTTTTTTGAAGTGTTTTTCTTAACCACATGATTTTTTCATTATCTCAACGAGAAACAAAAAAAAATGACACACATATAGCCTTTGAATATTTTATCATAACGATTCAAAAATTTTAATGAAAAACATACATTTCAAAGTTGACGGTGAGAACCATCGATTGTGTAGTTTTCTAAAGAGAGGTGTTAGGATGTATATTATAAGCCTATCTTTTGCATGAATATCTAATTTTGAATAAGAATCACAGTGGTCGTGTTTGCATTTTATATTTATTATATGTATATAATTGTCCATTACTTCACATTGTAGATAATATGGTGTGTAGTGCCACACAGAAGATCATGTTATCAGTTTCATGTAAAGTATAAGTAGTAGCTCACAACCAAGATGGATTTGGACAAACCAATTGAACGGTGTAGTGTAATTTGATATTAGTCTATCTTGACTATAGAATTACACTGGTGCACTTTGTGTGTATTGAGTAGGAATGTTTTGATGTGATTCGATTTATACTGACTATATAATCGAATAAGACCTCGGTTATTATAAATGTGAATGATTTTAATCCCGATATAATAACCGACACATATACTTAATATTTATTTCTTTAATTTACCAATGGGCTAGATTTATTCGTTAAATCAATAGGCCCAGTAAATTAAAAAATAATATATTTTTTTATTTACAAGGGGTATCCAGGCTTGCGCTCGACTAATCCGCTTGGCTGACCGGCCCTGCCTCACAGCCTTCAACGAGAGTCCCCACTAGTCAACGAGGGTAAATCGCGGGACGGAGACACGTGGCGACTTCGCCACTGATGATATTGGTACCCAATGGCCCGACCACGCAGCAGTCTGTGGCGATTTCTTCCGTCAGCATATTGCGCGCTCTACCAAGGAGGAATCGAACCCGGGAAGTGAGGGATCACCTAAATGAGCCATTACCAATCGTGCCATGCCCGCCGGGGCAAGAAAAATAATATTATTTATATGGTGTGTCGTTGATTGTAAAAAGAAACTGTGTCCTAATTATTTAGGCTGATGATGTCCCCTTGAGGAGCTCATAAGGATTATCATGTAAATCCTACAAGTAGACTTGGTCCGACATGATAATGAAGTTGAGTGGTACTACTCTTGGAGTTATATGTTAATTGATTAAGTTGTCAGTAATTTAATTAATTAACAGACATGCGATATTTTAAACATGGGGAGATAATGTATACATAATAAGAAGGAGCCCATGTTTTAATGTTGGTTGGTGCGGTAGTTCAATAATAACCCTTTAGTGGAGCGAGTTATTATTAACAGATCGGGTTAATGATCCGTTAGGAGACCATAACCAACTCCTCCTATTGGTTCCTATTGTAGCCTATAAATACCCTCATAAGTCATCATGAACCTTGAACCTAATTCTTTTCTCCCTCTCTCTCTCTCTCTTTTGGGCGTGCGGCACCGACAACATGAAGGAGGGGGTGACTAGGGTTAAGGGAGAAGGGAGAGCTAGCAATCAACTTCTTCTTCTCTTCTCTCCCTCTTGGGTGTGTGGCTAGGTCAAGCAAAGAAGGGAGATCTTCTTCCTTCTTCCTTTGGGCGTGCGGTGCATCAAGAAGAGGGAGGTGGCACAAGAGGGAAGGAGAGGAAGGGTGAACGACGACTGCGGTTCTTGGAAGATCGTCGCCCACACGACGTCCAAGAAGAGGATAGGAATACAATAAAAAATCAAGAGGTATAATTTTGGTTTTTATTCCGCTTGTATTTATTGTCTTTCTTTTGGATCCTAAAACAAACACAAGAATCGACGATCGAAACTTCATCTTCTATTCTGCTGCTAATCGATCAGGAGCTGGATTACTTAAACAACAAGTTTGTTCAAGTGATCACTCAATCGAAAAGCAAAGTAGATGAAGTAGGTCGTTCAGGAAGTTTTCTATCCCTGTGCGGATTACTTCTGTCAATAGAATTAAATCCGTAGAAACAGGATGGAATCCCAAAGCCAACAATTGGTATCAGAGAGATGGTTTCCGATTCTGTGTGTTTTGGATTCAGTTACTTTCATGCTTTTCATATATAATTTAGGTCGGATAATAGTAGGATGTGCAATAAGCTAACTTTGTGATTGCAGGTATTAGATTCAACTATTATGGCTGTGTGTTGTGTATGATGATTGTGTGATTATTTATTTGAATCCTCGGGGTCGACGAGGCCATTTATATTTAATTGTAATTAAATACGGCAATGTTAGCCGCTTTGTTTTAATTTACTGTTCGATCTAGATTTTATGTAAACTCCTTTGTGGAGTATAGGATCGATGGATGTAAATTAATTTTTTTTCTCGGCTCGGGTCCTTGCTTGTGCGGCTAAGAGGAGGAGGCGAGATGGCATGATTGACTAGAGGCGTATTGGAGAACAGCGAAACCTACAAAGTCATAATAGTTGGAAAATTTTATTTTCCTATTTATTGTTGAGCTGCTTGATATGCTTGTTATGGTTGCTTGAAAATTCCTCAGTTTTTTAAAAAATAAAATAACTAAGTGGGAGAGGGAATCTTTGAGTCCCGTGACCTCCATTATTGATTTGAAAGTGATGCATACAAACTTGCGCGTTGGCTCTGAGTGCATTCCTCCACGTCGGATGAGTTTGTTTTGCGGATCACTAGATCAAACTTTCTTATGGATGATTTTAGGAAATTATTTAGGAAGCATGTGATCTTGCCCATTGGAAGGGACGTAATCCTTGATAATAGACTTAGTAATCAAGTAATGGTGTACACGTAGATGCAATTAATAGTATCCTCCCCATTGGAGTCACTGCTATTATTTATATGGCTGAAGATAAACCAACTATTAATTTTATTTATCAAAAAGTAAGGTTGACAAGATAATAAAATTAATGAGTAAAACCTCCTCTTACAAATGTTTGAATTAGTATACGTCCATACTATCGTGACATACGAAATTCACGGTGTTTTGAAGTGTTGGTGAATTTAATTAAAATTTTATTATTTGAGGAATCAATATTATTTTAAATTCTAATGTTTCGACCAATGTGTGATTCTCAGGTTTTCATTATGGCTTTCAATCCCCTTGCTGTGATTTTAAAAGAAAATAAACTTACTGGTCCAAATTACATTGATTGGTAAAGAAATTTGGATATTATCTTGATTGCTGAGGAGTACAAATTTATACTCTTTGAGATCTGTCCTGCTAAGCCTAGAGATGATTCTAGTAAAGAGGAGAAAGAGAGTTATAGGAAATGGGTAAAGGTAGATGAGATGACGCGATGTTACATTTTGGGTGTCATGTCAAATGTACTGCAACATCAACATCAGGCCTTCGCTACTGCCTATGACATGATGCTGAATCTCAAGGAACTCTTTGAACACCAGAATAGGGCTGCCAGGCAAGAGGCCATGAGAAATTTAATAATGACCACCATGGTTGAGGGGACACTCGTGAGGGATCATGTCCTCAAGATGATGACTCATTTAAATGAGATGAAAGTCCTTGGAGCTGAAATTAAAGGAGAGACTCAGGTCGATATCATTCTCCAAACGCTACTAAAGAGTTGTGAGCAGTTCCGCCTGAACTACAACATGAACAAAAGGATGTATTCGTTGGCGGAATTTCTGACAGAACTCCAGGCAGCAGAAGGGCTATTTCGTCAAAGTGCTCAAGCTTACATTGCTAAAAACATTTATGCTTCTAAGCCGAAAGGCGGAATGAAGAAGAAGAAACAAGTTGGTTCGGCAAAGAGAGCGGTTGGATCTCAAGGACCACAAGCTGGAGTAAAGAAGTCGAAAGGCAAGTGCTTCACATGCAAGCATGCTGGACATTGGAAGGTGGACTGTCCCCACCGAAAGGAGAACAAACAAGGTATATCTTTTTCATTAGTTGTTGAAACATGTTTAGCGGTGTTATCTATCGGTACCTGGTGTGTAGATACGAGAGTCACTGATCATGTCTGCAATTCATTACAGGGGTTCTAGGAAACTAGACGACTATCTGAGGGCGAGATTACCGTCTACATGGGGAATGCTACGGAGGTGACGGCTATTGTAGTGGGAGATGTTCATTTATTTTTTGCTAAGAATAAATCTTTGATTTTGAGAAATTGTCTTAACGTACCTTGTTTTAGAAAGAACTTGATTTCAGTTTCTAAATTATTTATGGATGGATTTTCTATTTCTTTTGATGACAAAGTTGTTATCAAAAGGAATAGGGTGGTTATCTGTTCTGGTGCGTTGGTTGACAATTTGTATACTCTTAATCCAATAACTCCCACGATACAAATAGAAATTAATAACACATCTTCTAATTCTAATAAGAGAAAAGAACCTTCGAAAATGAACCAAACATATCTTTGGCATTTAAGGTTGGGTCATATTAACTTGAGTAGAATTTAAAGGTTGATAGCCGATGGACCTTTGAGTTCATTGGTGGTGGAAAATTTCCCAACTTGTAAATCTTGCTTGGAAGGAAAAATGACCAAGAGATCTTTTAAAGCCAAGGGGTATAGAGCCAAAGAAGTGTTGGAATTGGTTCATTCTGATTTGTGCGGTCCTATGTCTATCCAAGCAAGAGGTGGCTTTAAATATTTCATCTTATTTATAGATGACTATTCGAGATATGGATACATTTACTTGATGCGCCGCAAGTCTGAGTGCTTTGACAAGTTCAAAGAATACAAGGCTAATGTGGAGAAACGTCATGGTGTATCAAGACGCTATGGTCTGATCGTGGTGGTGAGTACCTCTTGGGGGAGTTTAGGAGTTACTTATCAGAGGCTGGATTCAATCCCAATTGCCCGCACCTGTTACACCCCAACAAAACGGTGTGGCGGAACGAAGGAATAGGACTCTTATGGAAATGGTTAGATCGATGATGAGTTATTCTGAATTACCGAATTCATTCTAGGGGTATGCTCTGGAAATGACAGTCTATATTCTGAACTTGGTACCTTCTAAATCAGTACCCTCTACTCCCATAGAATTGTGGAATGGGCGTAAGCCTAGTCTGGGACATATTCGGATTTGGAGTAGTCCGGCACATGTGCTGAAAGATGATGCTGATAAGTTGGAATCTCGTACGGAAGTTCGCTTGTTTGTGGGCTATCCTAGAGGAACGAAAGGTGGTTTGTTTTATAGTCCTAAAGATCAGAAGGTCATTGTTAGCACTGTTAGATCGTGTACGTCTTGCTAGAGGGGGTGAATAGCAATTTCTTCGATTTTTCTTCCTACAACCGTTAGTGCGCAAGCGGAATAAACTAAAACTAAACTAAACAAGGAAGAACTCACCAAGTTAAGTTCTACACAACTTAACTCCATAACACTAAGTTAAGTTCTTCCCAACTTAGCATCACAAATTTCCCATGTCAAGTTAAACCTAACTTAACACACAAGTTCTCCCCCGTTGACACCATCAAAAAGATTGCCCCAAGCAATCCTAACCCTAGTGCCAAAAAAAAACCCAAACTACCTCTGAAAAACCCTTCAGAAGTCAACCACAGCCTTATCAGTCGACTGCCAATCCATCAGTCGACTGATACACTCAATTTGTCAACTTCCCGAGACATCAGTCGACTACTCCCAGGGCAGTCGACTGATACAATCTCATTCTGAATTTTCGGCCTAAATTCAGAAACCTCTAGAAAATTCTAGAAAATCCGGAAAAATCTAAAAGTTTGCAAGCATATTTGTTAGGATATACTCTATCCTAGAAAAATATGGTTCCATGAAGAATATCAAATGTGCTTGACTTTTAGTACAAACTCTAATTTCCTTTAAAATGGTCATTTTATATCAACTTTGAGATCTATTTATGAATCCATGTGTTTACTAAGGCTAACCATTATAATTTGACACATAGAATTGCCCTCAACTCTCCCTTTTTCCTTATGTTTTCTTAATATGATAAAAGTCTCCCCCTCTTTATCTCTTAACCCTAGATGCATATGCACTTATCAACCTTCCTTAACTCCTATGATATCAACAAAACCTTAGTCCATACACTTAACATTATACCATGAATTAACACCTTATATGAGGAGTATGAAAGCATAATCAAAGATTTTAATTCAAAGTCATATCTTATCATCCAATAGCAATTCATAAATTCTAAACAATATTCAAGTCATGACATAAAATTAGCAAAGATACGAACCACAACCTCATAAAGCAGAAAAAACAAACCCAAGGTTTCATACATGACTTGAAATAAAAACACCAAGAAAGTCATACGGGCCGTAGCCCCAAAGTAGTTAAGGTTTTACAATTCCCAAAATAAAGTGTTTGAGAGATATAATATCAATCCAAACAAAACACTCTCAACACTAGAATCATCAAGTCAAGCTGACTACATCTCGTCGCCTGGAGGAGGAGGACCCTGATATGTCAGATGCCAATGTTGCATCATCTCATACATCTCTTGCTGTTGCATCTGCATGTCCATCTGGCGCTGCTGGAACGTATGAAAGTCCTCCCTCAGCTCTTCTACCTCGGATCAAAGCTGAGAGAACTCCTCCCGTGAGCTCCTCATCATCATCAACTGGCACAGGAGCAGGTCGACAACGCCAGATAATCTCCTCGTTATGCTTCTCGATCCCAGCCAAAGAAAGTTGTCGAGAACCTATTTGGTCATAGTCCTTGGATAACTCATGCATTTGACCCTTGTCGACTCTGACCCCTCTAGACTTAAGGAATTCGGTCAGAACATGACCGAATGACATGTATAGCTTCTTATTGACATCATGGGAGAAGTAGGTAATAGATGTGAAAACTGTTAGTGATATGAGAGAAGTGTCCTAAGGCAATCGCCTTATGATGTAAACATTTATATTAATAAATGATAATTCACTATTTGAGTATACATGTTTTGTGTATTTGATTGGGATCTTAAACTCATCTACTGAATGTCCGCCATACAATTCACAGCATAAGAGAATTTGTGATGGGATCACAACAAGTGATTATCTCTAAATGTGCAAATGTGAAGTGTTGGAAATATCCCTAGTCGATGAATTGATAAAAACGGACATTATCAATTCTGTTGAGACTAGCATGGGTTATTCTCTATTCAGCTGATTCTCACTGGCTGGTGACATTGGGATGTCCGGAGATAAACATGGATGCTAGTTAAGGGAACTAGTTCATTGGAGTGACTAGCTGTAAGACTTCATATGGGAATCTACATGTAGATATGTCAATGAAGATCTTACTGCGGCTTAAGTGCGATGTTCCTTTGACTTGCGGTGTTCAAGTCATCTTGGTCATGGAGACTTATACTTTGACATCTTAAGCAAGCATCTCCAAGGAGGTGTGGACCCAGGATGATCGGGTATAAGCCGAAGTGCCCGAAGATGTTTGAACAGCCTACAAAGGATTCACCACTCCTTGCGAGGAGATGTATACCCAGGCCTATCGTCGGATTGTTACTCAAAGCCTCTGGCCAGAGCATATCATGTTAAGAGTGCGAGTCTCTTAAATACATGAGAGTAATTAGAAATCCAAAGGACGAGGAAGACACTACTTGGGCTAGGTGTGACGTAGTCAGCCTAGTGGGGACTGACACCATAGACCGTGTCCTGAACCAAGTGGGTATAAGGTGGTGAAGGGAATGAGACACGACTCATTAGAGCTGCTGAAGGGTTTCAGAATAATTTCTTCTGAGGTCAAACCGTTGATCTTTCGATTAATTGGGGATCATGATGTACTACTAGGTGCCACTCATGATCGTTCTATAATTAATGGGTTAATTATAGACGGCCAACATAAATCGAAAGCCTATTTAGTCACACGCAATACGAGTAATTCGAGGGATTTAAAACGAGTTGAAAATTGGATTTTCCGATCAAGAGAAACAAGTCGAATCTGAGTTAGTCAGAGGCGCAATGGAAGCCAAAAATGGCTAAGTCTTTTGAAGGCTTTTTGGGCGAATTAAATGAGTTTAATTCGCGGTTTATTGGGTTGGTTTTGGCCGGCCAAAGAGGGTGTTAAACCCTCTTTGGTGGCCGGCCAAATAAGAGGAGAAAAACCAATTTAATTGGTTTAATTAATAAAATAAATCTAGTGTGATTTATTTTATAAATTATGGATAAATAAATTTGTATAAAGAAATTTATATAAAAATTTATAGAAATTTATTCTTTTATGGAAGATTAAAATAATCCACGAATTGGTTTATTTTAATTTTATAAAATCAATTATGAATTGATTTTTCCATAATAAGAAAGTTTATAAATTTCTTATAAAAATTTATTCCATAATTTAAAGAGAAGAAGAATTAGTTTTATTATAAATTGGTTTATAATAAAGACTCGGTTTAAACGGAATAATTAATAAGAAAATTTATAAGATAAATTTCTTATAACTAATTCCGTTAATTCCGTTAATTCGGTTTAGAGGGAGACTTAGCAAAGGAGTTGCTACTATATAAAGGAACCAAAGGCTAGCCCTTATTCAGAACTAACTAATTAAGAGATTAAGAATTCTCTCTCTCTCTCTCTTAATCTCTCCTCTCCTCCTTCTCTTCTTCCTCCCTTAGGGCCGGCGCACCCTAGCTCCTCTAGGGCCGGCGCCCAACCACAACCAAGGAGGTGGTGCCGTGAGCATTAAAGAAGAAGGAGAACCCGAACACGAAGAAGATGAAGCGGATAGCGATTCCTCTCTTCCCGGAATTCGATTCCATTACTTCGTTGGTTAGTTTTTCCATTATTTCTCTTATTCTTCTAGTTGTGCCTTCCGAGAATCTAGTAGTTCTCGTCGGCACAAAACTCGTGACTTTGTGAAGTCATCCTGAAGAGAACTCGGCGTGGACGCGAATAGAGGCGGAGCTTCCAAGGGACGCTACGGTTGGATCTCGTCCCTTACTTCGAGTTACGAGAGGTACTTAGTAAATTAGTTTACTTTTCCGCAAAGTTTTATTTTATGATTATGTTAACACACCATAAGATTGCATGCTAGATACGAAGTTAAAATAATTTAGGAAATTATTTTATGCAAACTCTTCCGCTGCACGTAAAAATTTTAAATTTTACGAACTCGTATCCTTGTCGACATGCACCCGGTCCCAACAAAAACCTGATGAGCTATGTCAATGTCCAATCGTCTCTCTAAGGCATACATCAACACCAAATGAGGAAGACGAATCCTAGACCACCCCTTGGTAATGATTGGAAGAATGCAACCTAGAATAACCTTGTACAAAACATTACTCATTGGACTCATGTTTTTAGCATCAAAAATGCAATCCCTAGGACATCGAGGTCTACCAAAATAATGTCGGTGAATCTAATCTATGGTAACACCCGGCAAATCTAGAGGGTCAGCAACGGTAGGGAAGCATGTGAACTGACTATTTGACACTTTACACCTTAAAAATGATCGTAACACATCAGGTGTAAACGAATGGTGACCCCTTGGACCATTGACTCATATATCATGTTTTGGGCATTAGTGGATGTGAGGTTGGCGTAGAATTCTTTGCACACATCAAAATTGATGAAGTGTTGACAATAAATCAGTTGTTCCAACCCGAAATAAGCAATGATTTCAATGATGTAGGGAATTTCCTGGAAATAGGATCGATTGAGATAGCGGCAATCCATTAATATGAAAGCCTCATTCTCAAACACTTTTTGACACTCCTCGGACCTAAACCGAGGTCCCTCAGGATCTACTTATCCTTGGCGGGATGATCCCTCACCTTTTTGCCGTTTGTGGGCAACCCTAAAATGCAACTATACCCATGGATGTATCACACATTACCCAACAAGGAGGAAACACAAGAAAAACCATGCAAGAAGAAACAAATTAGTCCCAAACTATAAACTGACTGTGAAAGATAAGTTACACAAGTAGTTACCTTTTCTCCCTTCGGTGCATGGTGAATGGTGATGTTGATTGACTCCAAAGAGGGACTTTCTCTACCCTTAGGTGTAGATCGGAGATGGAGGAGGCTACGAGAGAGTTTCTAGGACGTGGGAGGGCCTTAGAACCAGAGAGGAGGTCGGGGAGAGGAAGATCTCGCAGGGGGTGGCATGCAAAACCCTAGGTTTTGGCTACCCCCGCGCGGCCTTTTCTATTAAAAAACTCGCGGATCAGTCGACTGCCCTTCGACTGAGAAACCAAACAGAGAGTTCAGTCGACTGCCCAAAGGTAATTTTGAAATTCCAGTTTCGAGTTTTCACTGGACCAGTCGACTATTTCTGAACCAGTCGACTGGTACCTTAATTTCAGTATCCCAGTCCTAAATTCAAAAATGCCTAATTAATTCCACAAATCTCCAAAAATTTTGAAATTTCATGGAGAGATTTGTGGAGCCTATGTCTACTTGAGAAAAAAAATATATTTTCAACCAAATCTACTCTGAATCCCAAGGTTGGCATGAAATTCAATCCTTCCTAAGTTGTATCATTGAAACTTATCCAAAAGTCCTAATTTTGGCCTTTCCTTGATGTATCTTTTCATACTTGACCATAATACATTTCTAGCATTGAGTTATATGACATTTACACATTTAAAACTAATTTTCTCCCAATATGATTCTATTTCCCTTTTTTTCTCCATGTAACTCCTTTTAATGTGCCAATTTCTTAAAATTAAGACCTACCTTAGTCTTCCAAACCCTTTGACACATTCCATAGTCCACTTAATCCCCTAGGAGAAATCCTCCTGAGATCCATTGACCATGGATCCCATTTTGGCTCCTAAAGCTCTCCCTTGAGCTCCTAGCCCTAGTTACCTCCCTAGGTAACTTACTTACAAATGCAAGCCCACACCGGTGTTACTCCGGTGCTTCTTGACATTCACCTACAACTCTCTTAAATCTATATACCTTTTTCTTGGTCAATTCTTCTTTTTTTTCTTTTAAATGGCTTTTTCTTACCATTTTTGGTCTTTCCTCTACCATAATCATAAGACATCCTTGAATATGATTTTCTACTAACATTTGACTCCCTAGAATGGTAGCCTAGTCCCGGCCTACTATTTCTAAGGTGTTGATCATTTTGTATCATACCTAGCCCCTTGGATCCCCTAATGAGTCTATCTAGGTTCTTTTCTAATTTATCAAGTTTTGCCCTCAAAACTTGATTTTCCTTTTTTAAATTTCTAACCGTAGTATCACCATGCCTACTTTGATCATTCCTAGATCTTCCCATTTTCCTAGGCATGTGTCTCCCTTTCTTAGGGTTGATGCCTTGATCTTTAGGTCTAGAAACCCTAGATTTATCATTAAACATAGAATCTTTGGTATTTTGGCACACAATAGTATTTTTATTTCTATCATGATACTTAAAATCAAAAACACGTATAGGCAAGCAATTGTTAACATTTCTAGCATTAATGAAGGCATTTGAAGCATAAGTAGAGTTAGGGATTACCTTCCTTACCCTTATAGTTCCCCCTTGATGTGAGCTCCTTTTCCTCTCTTTTTTTTCCCATCTCCTCAAATGCTCCATCTTGTTGAGCTCTCCTTTTCTTGGACATTGAGTGTGATAATGTCCTAGCTCCCCGCAAGTATAACACCTAATGTATTTTTTTTCTTTCTTTTCCCTACAACCCATATTAGATTTTAAATTAATGGACCCGGATTTAGGGTTTACCTCCTTCTTACCTAGTGGACACTTGCCCTTGTAATGCCCCTTCTTGTTGCATCCAAAGCATATGATGTGCTCTTTTGATTTGGCTTTGGTGGAGGTTGGAGCTTTTTCTTGTTCTTGTATGGATGAGGGTCTTTCCTCCCTCTCAATTCTTGAAGTTGACACCTCTTCTTCTTCTCTTGATGAGGTGGATGATCTCTCACTTGATTGTACCACTTCAATCGATGATGTTGACAATTCTCCTTCATTTTGGTCTTCTTGAACCATGGAACTTATTTCTTTGGATTTTTCACTTATTTGAGCTTGTATAGAGTTCTTATGATATTCTTCCAACTTGTTCCACAACTCATGTGCACTTTTATATTCACCTACACCACTTAAAACATTATTAGGCAAAATATTAACTAATATGCCAATTACCTTCTCATTTTCCCTAGATTGTTCTTGCTGCTCCTTAGTCTAATATCTAGGTCGAAGCTTCTTCCCGTGCTTGTCTCTTGAAATTTCAAAGGGCTCTTCTAGCACCACCATGCACTCCCAATCCATTCCAAGCCAAGTCTTCATCTTTATCCTCCAATATCCAAAATCTTCATGGTCATAGGAGGGTGGCGTGTTGATATCATCCCCTAGCTTGTTTTCCATCATTTTTCCCTCTAGCTTTCTTGCTCCCTTGGCGGTTAGTCCGTAGATGAGCGCACCAAACTCTGATACCACTTGTTAGATCGTGTACGTCTTGCTAGAGGGGGTGAATAGCAATTTCTTCGATTTTTCTTCCTACAACCGTTAGTGCGCAAGCGGAATAAACTAAAACTAAACTAAACAAGGAAGAACTCACTGATATACGTGGTTCGGAGATAAAACTCCTACACCACGACTGCCCGTAAGGTGGGCGATCCTTAATAATTCGATGGATGATTCCCTGGAGCACCTCCAGCTAGATCGCGTAGCTCCTTGTGGGTGGAGAAACCTCTCCATAGCTCTAGGACACTATCTGATCACACCAGGCTACTAACTCACTCTATCCAAGCAAGTTTCGCTAAAGAATAGTAGCCTTAAACGAGCTCCTTTAAATAGAGCTCGAGTGCTAAATGGTCGCTACCAATCGACTGCCCCTGGGGCAGTCGACTGATCCCACTTAGATTCGACCGTTACAGCCAATGTTTGAATCCCCAGCCACTACCAGCAGTCGACTGGTCCCCTTCTAAGCCTAGGGTTTCCTTCCTGAGTACATTTTTCTCCGCACTCAAACCCTCCCAGCTTAGTTCCTGAGTACAAACATTCACACTCGGACCCTCACGACCTGGTCGACTCTTTAATCCACAGTCTCGATCTGTTGCTTTCACACCCTCTTCGTCTTCGGCTCCTGTCCCTCGGATGTGTACACAAGCCTCCAGCTTGCCTCCATGCCATCCTTCATGTATGCCTCGAAGTCTGCGTCCCTCGGCTCATCGTCTCTGCCCATGGTCCCTCGGATGCGCACATAAGCCTCCAGCTTGCCTCCATGCCACCCTTCACCTAAAGGCATCCAACCAAGTCTATGTGTACCTGTACACCTGTACACTTACATACACATATTAGTCCAACAACAAATTCTAACTTAATCATATTGACCACACACATCAAAATCATGATCCTCTAGATCATACCCGGGCCGATTGCCCAACAAACACGAATGCCCGATTTTTAGAAGAGGACTATGTAATGAATCACAAGCCCATGAGTAAGATTGTTCTAGAGAAAATAAGAGGGGAAGTTCCTACTTCAGTACCAACGGTACAGGATGATATACCACAAGTGACTGCACCACGTGTCACAGATGATACATATTGGGGTATGGCTTGGCGGGTTTCCTAAGCGAATACTTGGTCATCCTTGAGAGACCTCTCCATGTCTACAGATTAAAAATTAATCCGAATGGAGACCCATCTCCCAAACGACCATCTCGTAATCGTATCAATCGGTTTGAATTACAACTTAGTCAATCTCAAAGATCGAGCCTTGTAATTCACCTAACCGATCGACCGCGGAAAGGACAACGAGTGGATTGCCGATTTTTGTGTTTATAATCGGGGTCGAATAATTAATTATTAACAATGATTAAAAAATAATCAAGAACATAATAATTAATTAACATGCCACATAAAATGATAGAACTAATCAAGGAGCCAAGAAAGAGATTTATACCTTCCTTTACCTCGTAGACTTCTACCGTATGTCCCTTCTCTCATAGACGTCATGTGGGCGACGAGCTACCACGAACCGGAATCACCAAGGGGCTCCAATTGATCTCTTCTTCACACGCCTAGCAAAACCTTAGAGATGGGTTCACTACCGGCCTCTTCACCTCCAACCTGTTAGTATTATGAAAGAAGTGTCCTAAGGCAATCGCCTTATGATTGTAATCATTTACTTTAATAAAAGAATATTCACTATTTGAGTATACATGTTCATGTATTTGATTGAGATCTTAAACTCATTTACTGAATGTCCGCAATACAATTCACAGCATGAGAGAATTTGTGATGAATTCACAACTAGTGATTATCTCTACATGTGCAATTGTGAAGTATTGAAATTGTCCCTAGTCGATGAATTGATAAATATGGACACTGTCAATTCTGTTGAGACTAGCATGGGTTATTCTCTAATCAGCTGATTCTCACTGGCTGGTGACATTGGAATATCCGGAGATAAACATGGATGCTAGTTAAGGGAACTAGTTCATTGGAGTGACTAGCTGTAAAACTTCATATGGTAATCTACATATAGATATGTCAATGAAAGTTCTTACTCCAGCTTAAGTGCGATGTTCTTTTGACTTGCGGTGTTCAAGTCATCTTGGTCACGGAGACTTATACTTTGACATCTTAAGCAAGCATCTCTAAGGAGGTGTGGACCCAGGATGGTTGGGTATAAGCCGAAGTGCCCGAAGATGTTTGAACAGCCTACAAAGGATTCACCACTCCTTGCGAGGAGATGTATACCCAAGGTTTATCGTCGGATTGTTACTCGAAGCCTCTGGCCAGAGCACAACATGTTCCGAGTATGAATCCTCTAGGAAACATGAGAGTAATTAGAATCCGTTGGACGAGAAAGACATTACTTGGGCTAGGTGTGACGTAGTCAGCCTAGTGGGGACTGACACACATAGACCGTGTCCTGAACCAAGTGGGTATAAGATGGTGAAGGGAATGGGGCATAACTCATTATAGCTGCTGAAGGGTTTTAGAATTATTTCTGAGGTCAACCGTTGATCTTTCGATTAATTGGGGATCATGATGTACTACTAGGTGCCACTCATGATCGTTCTATAATTGGTTAATTATAGACGGCCAACATAAATCGAAAGCCTATTTAGTCACACGCACTACGAGTAATCCGAGTGATTTAAAACGAGTTGAAAATTGGATTTTCCGATCAAGAGAAATAAGTCGAATCTGAATTTATCAGAGGCGCACCGGAAGCTTAAAATGGCTAAGTCTTTTGAAGGCTTATTGGACAAATTAAATGAGTTTAATTCGCAAGGAGACAGCTTGGTTTGGCCGGCCAAAGAGGGTCCCCACCCTCTTTGGTTTGGTCGGCCACAATGAGGAGGGAAACCAAATTATTTGGTTTAAATTATAAAATAAATCAAACGCGATTTGTTTTATAAAATTATGGATAAAGAAATTTATATAAAGAAATTTATATAAAGAGATTTATTTTCATGGAAAATAAAATAAACCTTGGATTGATTTATTTTATTTTATAAAATCAATTAGGAATTGATTTTTCCATGATAAGAAAAATTTATATAATAAATTTCTTGTGAAAATTTATTCCATAATAAAAGGGGAGATGTGTTTGTTTTTATTATAAACTTAGTTATAATAAAACTTGGCATAACGGAATAATTCATAGGAAAATTTATAAGATAAATTTCTTATGAAAATTTATTCTGTTAGAAGGGAGAATTGACGATGGGGAGGCTACTATATAAAGGAACCAAGGCAAGACTTGAATTCCGATCAAGAGATTAAGAAGCAAGCCCTCTCTCTCTCCTTCTCTCCCTCTACCTCCTCTAGGGCGGGCGCCCTCTACCTCCTCAAGGGTCGGCGCCCTCTCCCTCCTCTAGGGCCGGCGCCCCTTCTAGTTGCTGTGAGCCACATCCACCAAGAAGGTGCCGAAGAAGAAGAAGAAGCGGGTCGCAACTCCTTCCTTCCCCGGAATCTTGATTCCGTTACTTGGTGGTTAGTTTCCATCTCTCTCTCTTGATATTCTTGTCGTGCCTTTGGAGAATCTAGTAGTTCTTGTCGGCACGAAACTCGTGGCTTTGCGAAGTCATCCCGAAGAGAACTCGGTGTGGACGTGAATAGAGGCGGAGCTTCCAAGGGACGCTACGGTTGGATCTCGTCCCTTTCTACGAGTTACGCGAGGTATTAAGTAAATTAGTTTACTTTCTGCAAAATTTTAAATGTATGATCATGTCTCCACAACTTAAGGTTGCATGCTAGATACATGGTTAAAATAATTTAAGAAATTATTTATGCTAAACCTTCCGCTGCACGTAATTAAATTTTAAAATTACGAACCTGTATCCATGTCAACATGCACCCGGTCCCAACAGTGGTATCAGAGCCAGTTAGTGTTCGACATAATCATATAATTGTTTTACGGAAAACTTTGTCATGATCTCAATTTTGGAAAATTTTCCAATTATGGAAACTTTCCAATTATGATAAATTTTAGATTTAGGAATTTCAAAGTTTGGAAATCCTCATGAAATTTCGTAAACTTTTGAAATATCCTAGTTTCTGAAATTTTATGATAATTGTGAAAACTTCCCATTTTTGGAAACTTTCCAATTTTGGAAATTTCCTATTTTGGAAATTTTCCAATTTTGGAAATATGTAAGTTTTCTTTGTACCAGAAACTTACAATTATTCTGAAAACCTATTGTGAAATCTCGCAATTTTGGGCACTTTCTTTCAAGAAAGTCTATACAAATTTATGGATTATTAAATGACAATTAAATTCGAATTGGTTTTAAATTATTAACAAAATTCTTTATTTTGGATTGAGCCTCGGGGAGCCGTCCAATTTAAAGTTAGTTGTTGTAATTTAATTTCCTATTTTGAATAAAATTGTCATGTTTAATTTGGTTACGCCTCGGGGAGCGGACCAAATTAGATTTACAACAAATTCCTTTTTTTTGGGTATCTGAGTCTCGGGGAGCCACCCAAAGAAAATAATTTGTTGAAATTAATAAATCCATAAATAAAATATGTAATCAAATCTTGGAAATTTTGAGGTGATTCTCAAACGATAATTTCCTTATTTGATTTAAGAGGTGATGCTCTTACATATTGTTGTCTCCAAAATTAATTAGGAAAATGGTTTCCTATAGAGTTTTCTTAAATAAGATTTTCATGAAAATAATATGTGGTTGAATTAAGGGAATCTGTCTCTTAATTTAATAAGATTTGATTTAGAGAAATCAAAGTCTTAAACATATTATTTCCGAAATTGATTATGACAATTTAGGAAATTGTTTCCCAAAACAATTCCTTGAATAAAGTATGAAATTAGAATTAGGAAATCCGGTTCCTAATTCAATTAATGAGATTTGATAAATTAAGTCACATACATACTTTATTAAGGAAATCGTTAGTACATGACATAATTATATGTCATGAATGTGCTTAGAAAAGAAAGAATGAGACCCAAAACCCCTTACAAAATATTAAAGCCAACACCTTCCATTAATATGGTTAGAACCGGAGTTTTGTTTCTCGTTTGGGTTGATGGACACATCCATGCCCGGCTTGAACCTCAACATGTTCAAACCATGGAATTAGTTTATGATTAATATATTTGGAGTCAGAGGTCAATCCTTAGTTTTGGTTGTTGGACACATCCAAGCCTGACTAAACGGTTGAATGAACTCCAACCATATTAAAACTATTTCTTGATTAATGGGTCAGCCTTAAGCTTGGAGCATCGATTTGTTGTGCCACAGCCAAGGTCGATGTAAAGAGAGGTGCAGTTGGGTGCTATGTATATTGTTGCATACTTGTTAATGAGTTAACAACCCAATGATTTATGCAAACATTCAATTAGTTGATAGCATAAAGTGATAGTTACATATATGTGATATGTAATCGGTATAATTACCTACCTTCATAGCTAAGAATAACTTGATGGCCACAGCCATGGTTGTTCTTATCTATGGTTGGATATCAACCTATTTGGAGGTGTTCCTACGATCTCCCGAATTGATAAAAAGGGTTATTCAATTCGAAAAATAAATAGGATTTAATTAATGTATGTTGATGCATTCTTTATCATTCTTCTCACATAAGCTCAATTTATATTTCTAGGATAATCACTCGATCATGTCTTCTCTGAATTTGCGTTCCATTTTGGACACCAATAAACTGACTGGGCCAAACTTCATGGACTGGCTTCGAAACCTGAGGATAGTCCTCAAGGCAGAGAAGCTTGCTTATGTCCTTGAAGATCAACTTCCCAACCGTCCTCCAGAAGATGCAACTCCAGACCAGTTAGTGGCCTATCAGAAACATGTGACCGATTCTGAACTTGCGAGTTGCATCATGCTAGCCTCTATGGTACCTGAGCTGCAAAAGAAGCATGAGCATATGGATGTTTATACCATCATCTTCCATCTTCATGAGTTATTTGAAGAGCAGGCGAGATCCGAAAGGTTCGAAGTCTCCAGACTCCTCTTCACCTCTAGGATGCAGGAAGGCACTTCTGCCTCACAGTTTGTGTTAAAGATGTTGGGGTACATTGAGCGACTGAGCACACTCGGTTTTGCAATGGATCATGAACTAAGTATTGACTTAATTCTGCATTGTTTGCCCAAAAGTTATTCATAATTTGTGATGAACTATCGGATGAACAAGCTGGAGACTACCATTCCTGAGTTACTCAACCTGCTGAAGACTATAGAGCCTTCTGTAAAGCAAGATCAGAAGACGGTACTGTTAGTTGGTTTCTCGAAGAAAGATTCTAAGAGGAAGGCCAAAGAACAGAATAAAGGAAAGAAGAAAAAGGTCAAAAAGACTGAAAAGACACCAAAAGGCACTTGCTATCATTGTGGCAAGGAGGATCACTAGCGAAGAAACTGCAAGGTTTATCTTGAGTCTTTGAAGAAGAAGGCATCCGATGCCCCATCCTCTTCAGGTATCTTCGTTATTGAATGTCACTCTATTTCCTCAGATACCTGGGTACTTGATACTGGGTGTAGCTCACATATATGTAATGACATACAGGGGCTAAGGAATAGAAGAAGACTCGTCAAGGGAGAAACGAATCTGCGAGTTGGAAATGGAGCAAAGATTGCTGCTGTTGCCATCGGAACATATTTGCTAAAGCTCCCTACTGGACGTGTCTTAGAATTGGATAATTGTTATTTTGTTCCTTCGTTAATAAAGAACATTGTATCTATTTCATGTTTGAATGAAAAGGGTTATCATTTAACTTTTAGTAACAATTGTTGTTACATAACTTTAAATGGTGTTCTTTATGGGACCGGAACATTGTGCAATGGTATCTACACGTTAGATTTATCCGGTGACGTTTTCAATATCGAAGTTAGCAACAAACGTGCTCGAATAGATAATCGAATAGACTCCTATACGTGGCATTGTCGTCTTGGCCATGTAAGTAAGAAACGCATGACCAAATTACACCGATGTGGAATTCTGGAATCATTTGAACCTGGTTCATTTGATACATGCGAATCATGCTTAAAAGGCAAGATGACCAAATTACCCTTTTTCGGAAAAGGTAATCCAGTGGGAGAATTGCTTGGTCTAATACATACTGATGTATGTGGACCAATGTCAACTCTTGCACAAGGAGGCTATAGCTACTTCATCACCTTTATCGATGATCACTCACGATTCGGGTATGTGTTCTTGATGAAACACAAATCTGAAGCTTTTGAGAAATTCAAAGAGTTCAGAAATGAAGTAGAGAAACAGCTTGGCAAAAGTATTAAGATACTTCGATCCAATCGGGGTGGTGAATACTTGAGTCAAGAGTTTCAAGATTATCTTAGGGACAATGGGATATTGTCTCAATGGACTCCGCCGTATACACCACAGCATAATGGTGTATCTGAGAGGCGTAACCGAACCTTGATGGACATGGTTAGATCCATGATGAATCATGCAACTCTTCCAAAATCCTTTTGGGGCTATGCACTTAAGACAGCTGTTTACTTGCTAAACAAAGTCCCAACCAAGATAGTTTCTACTACTCCATATGAGACGTGGAATAGTAAGAAGCCTCACTTAACTCACCTTAAGATATGGGGTTGTCCTGCTTATGTGAAGCGGACTGTATCAGACAAATTGGATGCTAAGTCTGATAAATGTCTATTTATTGGATACCCTAAGGAAACAAAGGGTTACCAATTCTATCATCCCTTGGAACAAAAGGTGTTTGTTTCAAGGCATGCTGTATTTCTGGAAAAAGAATTTCTTTTACAAGAAAATAGTGGGAGTGGCATAGAACTTGATGAAGTTCAAGAAACTCCAATAGACATTATAGAGACACCTAGTCTAGACCCACAACCAATAACTCATAATGATGAGCTATCAGTTGAACCTAAAACAACAACATCTCTTCGTAGGTCTGATAGAACACGCAATATTCCAGAGAGATACGGATTTCTCATAAGTGAATCGAACGACGACGAACCTATCAGTTATGAAGATGTTCTGAAAAGTTCAGAAAAGGACAAATGGCTTGAAGCCATGAAATCGGAAATGGATTCCATGTACGAAAATCAAGTATGGGACTTGGTTAACCCACCTGAAGGGATTAAGCCCATAGGGTGCAAGTGAGTTTTCAAGAAGAAAACCCACATGGAAGGTAATGTTGTTACCTTTAAGGCTAGATTAGTGGCAAAAGGATATCGTCAGAAACAAGGAATTGATTATGACGAAACTTATTCGCCAGTAGCCATGCTTAAATCCATTCGGATGCTCCTAGCCATAGCAGCTCATTATGATTATGAGATATGGCAAATGGATGTGAAAACAGCTTTCCTTAATGGAAACCTGCTTGAGGATGTATACATGATACAACCTGAAGATTTCACATCGGTTGATAAAACCAAAATATGCAAGCTTCGACGATCCATATATGGACTGAAGCAAGCATCCAGGAGCTGGAACATCCGTTTTGATGAGGCAATCAAAGAGTTTGATTTCTCACAAAATCCAGACGAACCTTGTGTGTACAAGAAGGTTAGTGGGAGTGCAGTCATATTCCTAGTGTTATATGTCGATGACATATTACTTATAGGAAACGATATATCAGTCTTACAGTCGGTTAAAATTTGGTTGTCCAAAACTTTCTCCATGAAAGTCCTGGGAGAAGCAACCTATATCCTTGGGATTAGAATCTATAGAGATAAATCAAAATGGTTGCTTGGTCTTTCGTAGTCTACATATATAGACCGAGTGCTAAAAAGGTTTAGCATGTCGGAATCCAAGAAAGGTTACCTTCCCATCAGGCATGGGATCAACCTTTCAAAGTCTATGTGTCCGCGCACAGAAGACGAGAGGATTTGCATGAATAAGATTTCTTATGCATCCGCGATAAGATCTATCATGTATGCTATGTTATGTACTAGGCCCGATGTATCGTATGCTCTAAGCGTCACGAGCAGATACCAGTTTGATCCAGGAATGGATCATTGGGCGGCTGTCAAAATAATCCTTAAGTACTTAAGAAGAACTAAGGATGTGTTCCTAATATATGGAGAAGGAGATATGGTAATACGTGGGTATACAGATGCCAGTTTCCAGACAGATAAGGATGATTCCAAATCTCAGTCTGGATACGTATTTACTTTGAATGGAGGCGCAATAAGTTGGAAGAGTTCCAAGCAAGTCACTGTAGCGGATTCTACCACGGAAGCGGAATATATAGCGGCTTCGGAAGCAGCAAAAGAAGCAGTCTGGATCAAGAAGTTTGTCTCGGAACTTGGTGTGGTTCCAACCATTGATGAAGCAATACCGGTTTACTGCGACAACAATGGAGCTATTGCACAAGCAAAGGAACCAAGGTCTCATCAGCGATTCAAACACGTGCTTCGCCGCTATCATCTGATCAGAGAGATTATAAGTAGGAATGATATACAAATTGAGAAAATTCCCACTGAAAGGAATTTAGCGGATCCTTTAACTAAGGCCTTGCCTCAGAGCAAGTATGAGGGTCATGTTAGAGCCTGTGGTATTGGATACCGTAGCGATTGACATTAGGCCAAGTGGGAGTTTGTTAGTATTATGAGAGAAGTGTCCTAAGGCAATCGCCTTATGATTGTAATCATTTACTTTAATAAAAGAATATTCACTATTTGAGTATACATGTTCATGTATTTGATTGTGATCTTAAACTCATTTATTGAATGTCCGCAATACAATTCACAGCATGAGAGAATTTGTGATGAATTCACAACTAGTGATTATCTCTACATGTGCAATTGTGAAGTATTGAAATTGTCCCTAGTCGATGAATTGATAAATATGGACACTGTCAATTCTGTTGAGACTAGCATGGGTTATTCTCTAATCAGCTGATTCTCACTGGCTGGTGACATTGGAATATCCGGAGATAAACATGGATGCTAGTTAAGGGAACTAGTTCATTGGAGTGACTAGCTGTAAAACTTCATATGGTAATCTACATATAGATATGTCAATGAAAGTTCTTACTCCAGCTTAAGTGCGATGTTCCTTTGACTTGCGGTGTTCAAGTCATCTTGGTCACGGAGACTTATACTTTGACATCTTAAGCAAGCATCTCTAAGGAGGTGTGGACCCAGGATGGTTGGGTATAAGCCGAAGTGCCCGAAGATGTTTGAACAGCCTACAAAGGATTCACCACTCCTTGTGAGGAGATGTATACCCAAGGCCTATCGTCGGATTGTTACTCGAAGCCTCTGGCCAGAGCACAACATGTTCCGAGTATGAATCCTCTAGGAAACATGAGAGTAATTAGAATTCGTTGGACGAGAAAGACATTACTTGGGTTAGGTGTGACGTAGTCAGCCTAGTGGGGACTGACACACATAGACCGTGTCCTGAACCAAGTGGGTATAAGATGGTGAAGGGAATGGGGCATAACTCATTATAGCTGCTGAAGGGTTTTAGAATTATTTCTGAGGTCAACCGTTGATCTTTCGATTAATTGGGGATCATGATGTACTACTAGGTGCCACTCATGATCGTTCTATAATTGGTTAATTATAGACGGCCAACATAAATCGAAAGCCTATTTAGTCACACGCACTACGAGTAATCCGAGGGATTTAAAACGAGTTGAAAATTGGATTTTCCGATCAAGAGAAATAAGTCGAATATGAATTTATCAGAGGCGCACCGGAAGCTTAAAATGGCTAAGTCTTTTGAAGGCTTATTGGACAAATTAAATGAGTTTAATTCGCAAGGAGACGGCTTGGTTTGGCCGGCCACAATAAGGAGGGAAACCAAATTATTTGGTTTAAATTATAAAATAAATCAAACGCGATTTGTTTTATAAAATTATGGATAAAGAAATTTATATAAAGAAATTTATATAAAGAGATTTATTTTTATGGAAAATAAAATAAACCTTGGATTGATTTATTTTATTTTATAAAATCAATTAGGAATTGATTTTTTCATGATAAGAAAAATTTATATAATAAATTTCTTATGAAAATTTATTCCATAATAAAAGGGGAGATGTGTTTGTTTTTATTATAAACTTAGTTATAATAAAACTTGGCATAACGGAATAATTCATAGGAAAATTTATAAGATAAATTTCTTATGAAAATTTATTCCGTTAGAAGGGAGAATTGGCGATGGAGAGACTACTATATAAAGGAACCAAGGTAAGGCTTGAATTCCGATCAAGAGATTAAGAAACAAGCCCTCTCTCTCTCTCCTTCTCTCCCTCTACCTCCTCTAGGGCGGGCGCCCTCTACCTCCTCAAGGGCCGGCGCCCTCTCCCTCCTCTAGGGCCGGCGCCCCTTCTAGTTGCTGTGAGCCACATCCACCAAGAAGGTGCCGAAGAAGAAGAAGCGGGTCGCAACTCCTTCCTTCCCCGGAATCTTGATTCCGTTACTTGGTGGTTAGTTTCCATCTCTCTCTCTTGATATTCTTGTCGTGCCTTTGGAGAATCTAGTAGTTCTTGTCGGCACGAAACTCGTGGCTTTGTGAAGTCATCCCGAAGAGAACTCGGTGTGGACGTGAATAGAGGCGGAGCTTCCAAGGGACGCTACGGTTGGATCTCGTCCCTTTCTACGAGTTACGCGAGGTATTAAGTAAATTAGTTTACTTTCTGCAAAATTTTAAATGTATGATCATGTCTCCACAACTTAAGGTTGCATGCTAGATACGTGGTTAAAATAATTTAAGAAATTATTTATGCTAAACCTTCCGCTGCACGTAATTAAATTTTAAAATTACGAACTCGTATCCATGTCAACATGCACCNCTTGCCAAAAAAAAAAAAAAAAAAAAACAGGCCTATGGAGTCTATTAAGAGAGGTTTTTTTTTTGTTTGATGAGATTTATGATTTGAATAGCATGAGATGATGAAACTACCTGGGTAATCCTTGGAAGATCTGTGAGTTTCCTTTCTTTAACCAAGGTATAGATCAACTCTGTCTTCTCCTTCCGATGCTTTGAGCACATCACCTGCCACAGGCAGCAAAACTAATCACCGAAGCAATTCCAATATCATTGATACACCAAGATCTCGAGGAAAACCATAATAGTTATTGACAAGAATTACAATGTCATCAGAAATGAACAATGATTTAGTAATTCTGCTCATTATTAGGAAAAAATAGAGATCTATGAGTATGTGAATGACTTCAATTAGTGCTCAGGAAGAAACCGAGTTTGATGGTTAGGGTTCTTCAAACAAGAATATTTAGTTCAGCGTTTAGTTGAGAAAGAAATTGCTCGCCTGTATGTAATCCCGGAGGAAGCAGGACGGCAAAACCGGCGGCGGCCGGACGAAGGAAAGACGGACGAGCTGTCGGAGATTCTCCGGCCGCTGGGGCAGCAGAAGCTGTAACGCCTCCCCTATGTCCGATACGACGAAGAGCCCCGACACGAGATCCCGCTCCTCCAGGCACACGCCGGCGCCGCAAAGCACTACCAGCTCCACCGCGGCAGGATACATCGCCGCCAAGCGGTACGCCACGAACCCGCCATAGCTCACTCCCACGAGGCAGAAACGCCGGACGCCGAGAGCGTCCAGGGCGGCCGCGACGCAGCGAGCCTGGTAAGACTCGGAGCGATCTGGGCCCAGGGAGGAGGAAGCGCCAAAGAAGAGAAGGTCGGGGACATAGAGGTCGAATCCGGCGCGGAGGAGGGGGCGGATGTAGACGGACCACTGCCAGATGGCGGTGGCGCCAAAGCCGTGAATGAGGAGGAGTGGGGTGCGGGAGAGATCGGGGCGGGAGGGGACCCAGCAGTGAACGGTGGCCCCGTCGGAGAGTGTGGTGGAGGTAGGGCGGAGGCCTGCCGCGAGGAAGACGCGGCGGTGGCACCGGTCGCGGGCAAGGGTAAAGTTGAGGCAGTGCGGCATCCCGGCGGCGGCGGCGGCGGCGGCCTCGCGATCTGTCCGAGCGCCTCCATAGATGTAAAAGAGAGCGGGTAGCTTATCCGTATCATTACCAGCGCAAAAGTCACGGTTTTAGGTCCATCCACAGCGTTAAAAAAGAATATCATGATAAAGCAGTGAGGTGTCTACTAGCATAGGGATGAGAAATCACTTCCCTGTTTGGGCTAAACAGGGGATCTTACCAATTTTCCAGGTGCGGTACAGGTAACTTGCTCATTTGACACACCTCGTTTAACCAAGAGGTCCCTGTTCGATTGGCCAATCATTAGCAGGTATGATTAACGGGACATTTTCGATTCCGAGACATGTACAAAGTAACTGGAACATAACATTGTTAACAACGTATTTATATGGACAAACTGATCCTACGTGCGGCAGATCAGCTGCGCGCAGCAGATCAGCGTCTGATGAGGGAAAGCTTAAATGAAGGCCCACCCTACTCAACGCCGGAATCAATCCGGGTGGCCTATCTGGCCGAGGGTTACCATCATTGACGCTGATGTTAACGATAACAATTTTTTCTTAATTCTATAGTAAATTTAATATTCTATTTGAATAGAGTAGAATATAAAATACTATTGATTTGAATATTCAATTAAATTATATATATATATATATAAATTAAAATCTATTAATTATTTTTGATGATGTTAGTTTTAATATATTTTTTTAAATGATGATAGTTTGTTGAGAAGAAAAAAAAATTATGTAGAAGATATATAATTCTTTAATGGATATAAGTACAACAATATATATTCAATTTTCGATGGATATTAAAATAGAGAATGTAGAATCTGACTTGAACTTGATTTATTATCATCCTTAGTCGATATCGTCACTCCAGAAGTAGCTGACGTGAACATCATCGCCCTGGATTGCTTCCTTTTTTATTTCACGTATTTTTTTCTCCCGTACGTTAGAAATCTTAGCATCGTCGTCATCGAGCCCCCAACTATAACTCGGATAGTCTTGAACGTGACTCTGCTCTTGCCCCTGCTACTAAATCATTTGCCCCCTTAGGTTATGTTAGGATGGGATGAGAAAAGATTTATTGATGAGAGGGGAAGGAAAGAGAAGGGAAGTATTTATAGTCTACTTATGTGAAAGGGAGGAAAGGTAATCAGACATGTGTGTTACTAGTACAATCTTTTAAAATGAGGTTTTCTTAATTTTAGATGACTGATCCGGTCTCACCGGCCGTCAAGGTAAATCGGAAAGCGTTCGCAGTGGACGGTTTAGAAGTCCAACGTCCCAGGGTTCGCATCCTATTTGGAGAAAAAAATTTTACCAATATGTCATAGTTGGAAATCGAACCGTAGATGCCTGAGTTACTAGTACAATTTTCAAATTAATGAGATTTTTTCAACCTCGAGCGACCGATCCGGTCCTACAAAAATTTTCCGTCGGACGCCAAGTAAAGATGTATCGATGAGACTAAACATGCAACGGAGTTTATTTACTTATTTTCAATATCACATGGCTAACAGAAATACCAAATACATATTCCTATTACATTGGTAGGGGGTAATATAATCGGATCTGTAATGTAATCAAGTTTGTAATGCAATGTAATGTAATCTTGATTACATTGTTATGTTTGGTAACGAATTATATGTAATCTTTGATAACCATTACAAGTTGGATTCTTTTGTTTGGTGAGGAGTAATTCATCCTGTAATGTAATCAATATTGACGACCGACGATCGCCGCCGGCCGGCCGGTGACCTGCGGCTGGCGGCCGACGGCGGCCGACGGCAGCCAGCAGCCGACGATCGGCGACGGCCGGCGGCCGGCGGCGGCCGGCGACCGGCGACGGCCGGCGACCGGCGGCGGCGGCCGGCGACGGCCGGCGACCGGCGGCGGCGGCCGGCCGGCGGCCGGCGACCGCGACCGACGACCGGCGGCGGCCGGCGACCGGCGGCGGCCGGCGGCGGCCGGCGACCGGCGGCGGCCGGCGGCGGCCGGCGGCGACCGGCGGCGGCCGGCGATTAACGACCATCGCCGCCCTGCCGACAACTTTACAAGCTGTAATGTAATCCAGATTACAGAGGTTTTGTTTTGTAATCCAGATTACAAATCATCAACCTCTTTTGTAATCGAGATTATATTACATTACAATTTTAAAGTTATTCCAAACAAAGGAATCCAACTTGTAATGTAATCTTGATTACATTACAGGATGAATTACACTCTATCAAACGCAGCTTTAGTATACGGTACTCATTGAACTAAAAGAAAAAACTTCTACAATAAAATTTCTAAAAGATTCTTTACTGTAAACTAAAGGGATAAAAATGTTTCAGCTCTTCTAACCAAGGATTACCGTGACCTTTTCGCTATCAAGTCTATGCGAAAAGCTTTTCCATATTTTATCTGAAAAGAAGATCTCGGGGAGGAGAGTTTTGGACCATTTAACTTCGTTCCTCTTTCAAATATCAACAGCTAAAATCTGAATATTACATTTATTGTGGGTATATAAGTACTATTTGTATATTAGGGAAAATTCATCTTTTCTTTAATATAAGTTAGTTACTTTAGGAAAAGTATAACAGGTAAAGATGCATTCAAACGTGAAGATAAAAAACAAAGGAACCAAAAATGACTTCAAATATAAAATAATTATTGTGAATTCCCAGAGAATCCAAACGAAGGACAATTAGACCTGATTCATCTTCTTTTGCAAGTGTACAGATAGTCACCAAGATCCAGTACATATGCTGATTATAGGAAAAAAGGATTATCATTTGTTTAAAATATTTTGCACATTCTAGGAACTTTTCAAGAATTATTATTGACAATTTATCAAAAAGTATAAATAGGTTTCTGAATTTACCAAAAGATATATCCAACTTTATTAATTATTAAAAGACACACTCAATTATGTATTATTCTTATTTTACCTCACCCGTCAAATTTAGCTTTTTCTTCTCTTTTTCTCTTCTCTTCACGGTGTTCTTTTTTTCATTCTCTTTCTCTTTCCTCTCTTTTTACGCATGCATGTATGCATGAATATTTAAGGGCCTGATATGAAATTATATCAGGCTCATATTGGACCTGATATGAATCATATCAGGTCCAGTGAGATTTTTTTATCAATTCCTCCTTATTACATTTTAACATCTTGGAGAAGTCGAAATAAACAACGGATAGCATATTTAAACTCCTTGTAACCTCAGAAATTCATGAGAATTGAAATTTATGCAATCGGAACTCTCTAGGATTTCTGAGAGTTCCGATTGCACTAATTTCAATTCCCGTGGATTTCTGAGGTTACAAGAAGTTCAAATATGTTATTCATTATTTATTTCAACTTCTCCGAGATATAAAAATATAATAAGAAAGAATAGTTGAGAAAATCTCACATTGGGTCATTGGACCTAATATGAATTACATCAAGGTTGGGCCTGATATGCAATCATATCAGACCCAACATGGTGAGTTTTTTGTTGATTCTTCCTTATTATATTTTAACATCTTAGAGAAGTCAAAATAAATAATGGATAGTGTTCCCGAAGGAAACGACACGAATGACGAGTCACTAAAGCGCAACCCACGAAGACGGTGACGGGGAGAAGACGATCGTGTCCTGCGAGATTAACTTGAGCGTTAATAGGAACACACCGAAAGGTTTTCCGACGGAGCCCACTCCGACGCTCAAGTCAGGAATCTAAATTCTCTCAGGAGGACAATGAGGAATCAGAATTTTGTTAAGTTCGGAAAACTTACCCCCCTTACCTGGGTGTCGACGCACCTTATATATCTGAGGGTTTGATCATACGTGTCTTCATGTTCTCCTTCACGTTGCTTAATCATCAATTACGCGATATCTTTTAGGTAACAACCGCTGCGATCATTAAGATCTTAATTGTCACGTGCAACGGACAATAATTATCCGATGATTTTCCTGTTTTGGAAAGAGGAACGAACACTTGAAGTCGGACTCTCTGATATATTGATCCTTGGGCTCCACTCTCCCGAGTCGGTCTCGGGGTCTTCTCTCCCGAGTTGATATCGGGACCTTCATTTGTTTTACCGAGAGGATCTCGGGGCCTGACACCTGAGCCAACCCCCGGGGCTCTTACCGGTTCTCCCGAGATAGCCTCGGGAGCCTGAAGCCCGACCTGACCTCGGGCGTCTATCCTCCTGAGGTAGTCCCAGAAGCCTGAAGCTTGACCTGACCACAGGCGCCTGTCCTCCCGAGGTAGTCCCGGGAGCCTGAAGCTTGACCTAACCCCTTGCTTCGCATTGATCGGTAGTGGATTCTACCTCTGGCTATGATTTCATATCGATGTTCGATGCTTATCAGGGGTATCACCAGGTTCCCCTCGCTCGGGAAGACTAAGAGAAGGTCAGTTTCGTGACGGCGGATAGTACTTACCGTTATAACGTCATGTCGTTAGAGTTGCGTAATGCTGGGGCAACTTATCAGCGAATGATGGACAAGGTCTTCTGCCACCAGATCGGGAGGAACATCAAAGTATATGTGGATGATATCCTGGTCAAGACAGAGAAGGGGAAAGACATGATAACTGATCTAGAGGAAACATTCGCTACCTTAAGGGCCAACAAGCTGAAACTGAATCCCGCTAAGTGCTTATTCGGGGTGAAGAGTGTTCGGTTCCTCGGATACATGGTGACAGAAAGATGAATTGAGGCTAACTCAGAGAAAGTGCAGGTTATCCTCAGCATGTCATCCCCTCGCAATCTCAAGGACGTACAGCGGCTGAATGGCAGAATTACACTCTGTCCAGGTTCATCTCCAAATCTGCTAACATGACCCTCACTACAAGAAAAAATGCTTTTAATGACATTGAAAAGTGTCATTATATATTATTTATACTGACATTTTTGATATAGTGACATTAAGTTAAAATGTCCTCTATAGTGATGTCGTCTAAAGTTTTATCACTTATGACAATTCTTAATGTCACTATAAAATAAAAATAGTGACAACACTAATAGCATGAATAATTATTTTAGTGACAAAAAATAGTGTCACTATAAGATTTGTAATGACATTTATATATGTTATTTTATTATAGTAATGATGACAAATTTATATGTCCTTTAAAATTATTTATCTTGACAATTATAAATGTCTTGAATTTTATTTATAATCACAATAAAAAATGTCACTAATAATAGTTTATAAAGTTAATTTAAAATGCCTCGTTATGTAATTTATAGTGACACATATAAATGTTTGCTAAATTAGTCTATAAGGACATTTAAAATTATCATTAATAGTTATTTATTATGACATTTTAAAATGTCTTCATATGAGTTTTGTAATGATATTTTTATCTACATGATTTGGTGTTCTATTATGACATAAAAAATATCATATATTAGTAAATATCTCACTCATTTTCAATATTTTCATGATATAAATATTTACGCATATAACTAATTAACATAAACACAAATAAAATTTTTAAATTGAAATTAAAGTGCTAATCAATAATTGACAATTTTTTTGAAATACAAGACTGCCAAATTGGTAACCTCAAAAAATATTTATGCACTAATCACAATCGCAAATGTGACCAATGTATTTAGTTTAAGAACTAGCAAAAAATTAAATCTCTCCTAAAATAAAATATAACCAAACTTCCAAACTTTGCTGCATCTTCAATCTTCAACCATCACATCTTGAATAAAATCCAATATTCTTGTCACCTACAAAAAAAATCATATATTAATTTATGTAAATGAAATAAAATTAAAACAAACAAATTTCGACAGTACTAATATTGGCTATCCAAAAAAACTCATTGATCTTGATAAATGAAAGATATACTTCAGATTTCCATCCCCCTTTTTCCCATCTAGTCATGCATCATTCGATCAAGAAATAACTTTGATTATACTAGTTAAACAAAACAAAACAAAACAAAAGAAGTGTTCATCTTCAAGATAAGCATGTTTAGACGATTCAAGAGAAAAAGATAAACATAAAAATTTGGAGAAAAAAGAAAGACAACACATATCAACAAAAATAAAAATCTAACCTTATGCACGTAATAGAAGTCTTCTTCATCAACTGTTAACTGCAATAAAAAATTGGCAGTGCTAATACATGCATAACAAATAAAAATTGACATTCCGAAATGTAGAAGAAAGATGATAGAGTAAAAGTTCAAAAAAGGATAACAAGTAGAGGAGTCAGTGTGCACAAATCTTCACATTAATACCTAAAGAATTTGTGTATCTAGCTAGTTATGACTATGAGCAGATGAATAAGACATGGATAAATTTACCGAATTGGCCTATAAAGTAATGAAAAAAAGGATAAATTTACCGAATTGGCCTATAAAGTAATGAAAAAAAGTACATGAATACTACAATCTCGCTCACCACAATGGATGACATTTCCATACTTATCAGCAAGAACCTGAAAAGCCACAACAAAGACAAGTGCTGTAGTTAATGAACAGTGAAGCAAAAATTTCCCAGAGACGTTGTTAATCATAGAATTTATTAGTTACATATCCTAGAGTAACCCATACAAAGATTTTTTGGGAAAGAAAAAAAAAGTAAATACTGGAAAATAAGCAAACATTACAAAATTTCCTATATGTGATAGTTATCTATTATTTTCTTTTATACGGAGTCCTAAATGATAATACTTTCCATTAAAAAGGTTGAGGGGCTCATGATATGGACATCACAGTCGCAGAAGAAGAAATTTCAAGATGAAAAGCCACTGCAAAACAAGAAGCAGCAGCAGGCAGAGCAGTTGAACAGGAATTTTAGTTACAGGTGCAATGCTAGATGCTTCTGATATACCTTTTCCTTCATTCATGACAGTAAAGTTTTGTTTTACAACTTTGCTATATCGTAGAAACAAACTCTTGACCTTACTGATAAAACATTATGTCACGCCCCGAGACCCCAGGAGTCGCTGGTCCAATAGAAGATCGGACAGCACCTCCCCTGTCCGGCGGACAACTTACACATACATACAACGACATAAAACACAACCACGCAGTTAAAATGGCCTCAGGCCTCAAAACAAGACAGAATATAATATAAAAACCGGGTAAACCATACCTGACTGCGGACCGGTCCGACTTACAACAAAACACAAGCATAAAGGACTCACAAAAGTACAACTATACTGCCGTATAATATGACTAAGTCCAACGCAAAAGCAACAGCGGAAGAAAATAATAGAAAATACTAGCGACACACTAGACGATAAATCCCGAAGACATCTCGACAAGTACGCGACCTGGGATAGGCTGTCGGGCACACTCCAGTCAATCATCCTGAAATAAAAACAAGGAGCTAACGGTATGAGTAATAAAACTCAGCGAATATCTCCTCATATATATACAAGATAGTCAAATATAGCAACAGTGTAATAGACTACCGAAATCGTACGTGCATAGACAGTAATAAGAAGAGCTGCAAGAGAACAATAAGAACTACCATACCAATATCGCAGAGTCGCCAAGACCAGACATAAGGGTCTCCTGTAAGTGCATGTCAATCATATACAACATCAAGTATAAACACAAGCACAAGTAAGGGCAAAATAAACGAATACACAAAGTGCAATGACATGGTCACCCCTGCCGTCGGTCAGACATCGTCACCTATGTACGGGAGGAAGCTGGACGGAGGCCACCCTCCGACGTAGGGCTGTGACTGCCGTCCATACTCTGCCATCACTACTCCTGAGCGATCGAGTAGACGGGATGCTGCCGGTGTAACACCCCTACTCCATGGCCTATCCTAGCGAGGTAATTCATCAGCCTAAGGTCATCTGTGGAGGACATCTCTGTCTGAGTGTTACCCCTACCCCATGTATATAAATGGGGGAGAGAACTCTCCCTCTCATCTCCTGGTATCTGGACAACTCAAGGAGGGACATCTGCCTGCTATCACGCTCCGATTCACTGACCCATGAGTGCATGAGCGAAGCAGCACAGAGCACACTACCCATACTCCGTCAACCACTAACCCATGAGTGGCCGTATGGATAGGTCAGTATGACTGTCGACCTAGCTCACCCAAAAGGGGCCCCTGCTCGACAGTGATGCACAGTGCAGTATGATGCATAACAACGGTCAAATAGCATCCACTATCTAGTCCACCTATATCAACATGATATGCAGGATCGTGGAACATGCACCATATCCTAAATCCTACAGGTATAGGTATCACATATCAGTTGTGGCACAACCAGCATCGACAAAACAAATATAATAGTCATGTCACAATTCTATTACTCTATTGCTAGACAAGCATATCAAATATATATATATATCTGTGACAATTCTAAAAGAAGAGTCAGAGATACCCGCCTCCAATGTCGGTGCTCGTAACGAAAAGAATCCCTCGTCCAGAATAATATCCACAGCAAGAAAAATCAATCAGTGCTCTGTATCATATAATAAGATTATTTAACTATACAAATCATATGATACTAAACTAAACAAGTTAACCACTCAACTACAACTAAATCCTGTGTATCTAATTTAGCTTAATTCCCCGAGAAGACTAAACTAATCCAAAACTCGAACTCGATCTAGCCACTGATCTTATTAAGAACAACCCAATCCAATAATCCAACCAAACACAAACCCACAACACACGCTCATCCAAAACAGAGCAATCCCATTGCTACAGGTTGCTCACGGTAGCAACCAAGCACACTAATGTTCTGCTTAGATTCTCACCCGAAGCAAAACCCTGATACCATGCTCAACAATTCAAGTCACACACTGATACAATTTCCCTAGCCAACCCACCACACCTTTCATAACACAGAACCTTCCACAGTAGGACAGGGACAAGCTCGGAAGAAAGAACAAACGTAACCAAGCTATTTACAAATCAATCCAACTACTTAGACTACAATTCGATCACAGAACCGCTAAAACCAGAACGGATCAACATAAATCATCACCACGTCAAGGCAATCCAAAAATAGATCCGAGGATCAAAATCCAACCCATGATCAACAACTTCATGAAGCAAACTCTCGATAACCACAGAAATCAAATCCGACAATACAGTGGAGAGAAGAAAACCAATCGATCCCTTTCTCCCAATCCAAACTAAGCATCCAATTATCCTTACCCGAGACTTGGCAGCAACCGGCGACTCCCCACTCAGATCCGGCGTGATCAGAAGGAACAAGCAGGGATCCTCGGAAGAGAGCAGGATCTAGGGTTCTCGACGTCGCAAGCCCACCTCCGACTGCACCTTAGCATCGCTCATCATCCGCGCACGTGAGATCGGAAGGAGTAGTCGTCATCAATGGGATTAGGCTGTGATTAGGGCCTGCCAACAAATGGAAGGAGGGATCGGCGCTTGGCTGCGATCTAGGGCACGCGAGGGAGAGACGAAGTCGGTGCTTGGCTGTGATCTAGGGCACGCGAGGGATGGGAGAAGAGGAGGCGTGTCCCCCGCTAGGTCATGCGAAGAAGCAGATAAGGAGTCGACTAGGGCTGTGGCGCGTGAATAGAAGAGAAAGGAAAGAAAAATAAAAGGTTTATAAGTGTGGTAAGCTTTGCAATTAAGCCCAAGGAGTTTAGTTAATTACCATATCATCCTTAATTTGAGTCTTTACCATCATTTCCCCCTAAAATTTCATAATATTATCCAAATAGCCCTCCGAGTTTCGATATTTTAACATTCTGTAACGACATGGTCTCTCAACCCCTTTAGCGGCCAAATCAACATTTGGCGGCCCAACAACCTGGCCCCTCGGCCCAACAACCTGCCGGCCAAATCAACATTTGGCGGCCCAACTATGTCGTCGACCAACAACCGATGCCGACGACCAACAACCGTGTCGTTACTCACTAGGACTTCCCACCCCTGGCCAGTGGATTTTTGCCTTTCTCAGGATTCGAACTCTAGACCTCCAGGATAAGTACTAGAGTTTATGAATCCTGATACCAAGTGAGTTGCAGCTCACTTGGTATCAGGATTCATAAACTCTAGTACTTATCCTGGAGGTCTAGAGTTCGAATCCTGAGAAAGACAAAAATCCACTGGCCAGGGGTGGGAAGTCCTAGTGAGTAACGACACGGTTGTTGGTCGTCGGCATCGGTTGTTGGTCGACGATATAGTTGGGTCGCCAAATGTTGATTTGGCCGGCAGGTTGCAGCTCACTTGGTACCAGGATTCAGAAACTTTAGTACTTAGCCTGGAGGTCTAGAGTTCGAATCCTGGGGAAGGCAAAAATCCACTGGCCAGGGGTGGGAAGTACTTGTGAGTAACGACCGCCCAAGAGGTCGCCAAAGGGGCCGCCAAATGGGATTTGGCCGCCCAAGGGGCCGAGGGCCGCCTAGTGAGCCGCCAGTTGGGCCGCCCAAGGGGCCAAGGGGCCAAGGGGCCGGGTCGTTACACATTAAATATTGCCTAAACTTTTAGCAGTTCTTGTTTTCGCAATTGTATACATAAACTTTCTAATTTTTAACTGTCATAGCCATCAATATTTGTAAACTTCCTTTTTTTACCAATCTATAGGACTTAGTAGATTAACTGACCTTTTTTGGTAGTTACCACATTCTCAAGTTCCCTTGCATGATAGACTTTAATAAAGTATATAACATACAAAAACAAAAGATCAAATAAGAGTTATACAAAAGAAAACTATTAATTGCTTATATATAAAATAAGATTCTACCTCTTTCTTTGGCATTTCCAGTTGCGTGGTTGGTAATCAAAACTGGTGGAGTATTTGCCCCATCTTGAAGTTGAAAATGAGATTTTCTAAATTTTTTATTTTTAAAAGTCATTCCTATCAAAAGCAAGTTATATAGGATAATTAAAACATGAAATAAGCATTATACCAAGTTCATATTGAAACTTAATATTTTGAAATAAAATTTTCTAAAACTTCATATTTTTTTATATCTAATACCTTGTGTATCAATGTCTTTATGGTTTGATGCTTTATCCACGTGGTTATTTGATGCACCTTGTATGTCTTGACAATCTGCACAAATATCATTCTAACACAAAATATAAGCAAATTGAATTTTTAACTATAATCATGAATATTCTGACCTTTTTCCCTAATTTTCACGTTCTCAAATTCCCTTGCATGATAGACTTGAATAAAGTATATCACATACAAAAGCAAAAGATCAAATAAGAGTTATACAAAAGAAAACTATGATTGCTTATATATAAAATAAGATTTTACCTCTTTCTTTGGCATTTCCAATTGCGTGATTGGCAACTCGGGGCACTCTCCAGACATTGGATGTAAGATAAATATCAATTATTATGCATATTTCAAGTATATAGGCATTTAAATATTTAGTACAAAGTCAAAATGATGTCAGAAAGAAATTCAAGGAAAATACAAGGATTGACAAATGACGAATGACCTATCAATCACTATTCTAGAAAGTGTTTGCATAAGCCACTTACATGACTGTGAATCCTTATGCAGTGAGGCTGCCAACATCAGGACCTACTGGATTTCAGTACAGACAATACTGGTTCAATGGACCATTGAAATTGACATCAGGCCAGAATTTTAAACCTTGCTGCAAATTTGATATCATTCAGGATAATAACACCGAATCCAAAATTGCAAACAATTTAAAATTAAAAGACGTTGTTAATCATATCTAGTGCTAAAATTTTACTAAGGGTATGATCTAAATAAGGTTATGAAAAGAAAACAAGTTTTTCCCACAATTCAAGCCTGGTGACTAGCTCATCTATTGTCAGAAGAAGTTAGCAGTTGCTAACCCCAAAATTCATGCACTTGGACAAACAGCTAAATATAAATGACATATAAGAAGCAGATGGAAGTCCTAAACATCAACAAAATTTAACAACAATGGCTTTTAACAGAAAAAGTTGGCAAAAAAATACAAATCCTGAACCAAAGACAAATCTTACAACAAAAAGGAAAGGGACTAGAAACAAAATGACACTTGAATTAGAAGAATCAACAAAATGGAAAAGACCTAGAAACAAACAATGAGCTAATGACTCCTTCATTAGCCCTTCAACAAATTTTTTTTAAAAAAAAGAGTGATCAATCAAAAGGTCACAGAGATGGCAAGAGGAATCTTTAAATATCCCTTGAGAAATTAAAATCCCCATGGTAGCAGAACCTATATATATGCAATCAAAAATTAAAAAAAAACAAATATCATGGGGAAAAAACACAGGATATAAATTTGTAAGGCACCTTTATTCAGTTCACCAAAGCAACAACACAAAACTCCACAACTCTTGAACTCTTGCATTCAAAGAAAAGTCACATTAGTTCACCAAAATATCAACTTTCCCTTGATAATTTATCCTCCCCAGTAACAAAAAAAAGGTCAGTGCATAAGACAAAGAGCCTAAGACTCTAGCAATTTATCATTTAAGAATAACAATACAATTGTCAGGTTATAAAGTGTATTCCATAGATCTACGTATTTGTCGATCTAGGAGAATATAGAGTAAAGCACAGCATCAAAATAAACTAGACTTAAGCATATTGATAAAACAAATAAGGATGTTCAACACAAAAAGGATTTAAATGCACATGTAGAGTTGCAAGCAAAACATCCACATAATTGAAACAACAATTTTGGCAGGATTAATAGTCTTGGTAATTCCTTTAGAACTCTAATCTGTTTCTTAATAAACTATGTTCGACAACTAATCAAATCTAAGTTTTTACCTAAGTGAATTCCAAATGGATTCAGTACCTTAGAGATTTTAGCAATTTACCCTAAAGAGAGAATTGATGGTTAAACCAAGGGCAACATGAGTCATGTTGGCTTAGCTTTCAACTTGCATGGACGTAACTCATAATAAATCGTGTGGGTCGTAACTCGTAAGGTTAAGCAAGACAAGAACACGTTAATCCATCAAAATTTGGGGGAAATGGACAAATCTCAGGATCCAGTAGTGGCGTCGCTGTAGTTAGTCCCATTCACCGAGATCGAGCGGCATGGAGGCTGGAGATTAGGGTTGGGTGTCGGAGACAGGGAACCGAACCATAAATCCGCCGAGTATGGATGCGTCTGAGTCGTCCCTAGCAGAGAGCCATAAAGCAGAACCAGAGGGTGATTCCATACCCCATGAGGCGGCCACGAGCGTGAGGTCGCGGCGCCGGCAACAACGTCGCACAGCCCAGACCACGCTGGTGGAGGTGCGCTGGTTGGAGGCGCTCGCGTAGGGGGAGGGCTGATCGAGCAGGGAGCGAGGGCACGCTGGTGGAGGTGCGCTGGTTGGAGGCCAGCGCTCGGGTAGGGGGAGGGCTGATCGAGCAGGGAGCGAGGGCACGCTGGTGAAGGTGCGCTGGTTGGAGGCCGGCGCTCGCGTAGGGGAGGGCTGATTGAGCAGGGAGCGGGCTGCGATTTAGGGATCGCGCGTGACGGTGTAGGTGAAAAGGAGGGACGGCGCGTTAATTGGGATCGCGCGCTGCAATTTAGGGATCGCGCGCTGGCGGGGAGGCGAATTGGGCTGTAATTTTTGAGAGGGAATGAGATAGAAATAGAGAATATATTATGACAATAACTAAAAATGTCATGATAATATATCTAATCAAATTTTTATTTTATTAATTTTTAAAATTTTAATCAATGTCATCATAGGTATAAATTAACGACATTTTTTAACAAATGTCATTAAAAAAGTGTCAGGAAAACCATTTTTTCTTGTAGTGCCTGCCACTCTTCAAGATTCTGATGAAGGTTGTCAAGTTCAATTGGGATGATCAGTGCGAGAAGGCTTTCACAGATTTAAAAGCATACATCGTCGAGCTCCCCGTCCTTTAGAAGCCACTGGAGGGGGAAACACTATTCGTCTACCTGTCCTTGGCTGAACAAGCCGTGGGTTCTGCGCTCATTCGGAAAGAAGGTACTACTCAGTACCCAATCTACTTCTTCAAGCATCTCCTGAAGGACGCAGAAACTCGGTATACCACACTGGAGAAGCTGGCTTATGCTTTGGTGCTGATGACCCGAAGACTGAGGTTGTATTTCTTGGCTCATCCGATGGTGGTGCTCACCAATAGCCTACTTGGGTGCATCCTCACAAACCCAGAGGCTTCAGGACGGCTGATCAAGTGGACGGCAGTGTTGAGTGAGTATGGGATTGAATACCACCCTCATACTGCCATCAAGGCACAAGCTCTTGCTGATTTTATGCTCAAAGCTGTCCCGGAGCCTGAAGCCGATGGGGTATGGAAAATTTACGTTGATGGTTCCTCCAACCACAAGAACAGCGAGGTCGTAGTCCTGATGATTTCCCCAGGGGAGATGTATTACAACTATCTATCCGACTCCACTTCCGGGCCACCAACAACGAAGCTGAACATGAGGGGATTCTAGTGGGCCTACAAGCAGCCAAGCAAGTGGGACTCGCTCGGGTTATCTTGCACTCAGACTCTCAGCTTATCGCCCAAAAGATAAAAGGTGAGTTCGAAATAAAGAATGAGTGCCTTAAAAGGTATGTGGCCATCTATGAGCAGCTGAAGTTCTCTTTCACCGAAGTTATCCTACAGAAGATATCCCGAGTTGATAATGTCAAGGCAAACGAGCTAGCCAAACTAGCCAGCTCCATTACCTCATGGACGTTGGACAAGCCCAGCGCTACAGAAGGAACGGTGGCACAAATCGAAGAGGAGGTCGTTGACCCTGCTTTACCTGACTGGAGAGAGCCCTATGTGGAGTTCTTACACAGTGGAGCTATGTCGGCGAGCGATAAGAAAGTTCGACCCTTCCGTCACTGAGCCTCCAGGTTTACGCTGGTCGGGGAGCAACTATATAAAAGAGTCTTTGCCCAACCTTTGCTCAAATATGTTGGTCCAGAGGAAGTCGACTACATCATGCGGGAAATTCACGAAGGCATATGTGGAAGCCATATCGGAGGAAGATCCATGGCTAGGAAGATTATCCTGGCGGGGTATTTTTGGCCCATGTTGCAAGCAGATACCGTCAAATTTATGGTCGGATGTGATGTCTGTCAAAAGCATCAGCATATCACGCATCGCCCAACGGAACTACTTCGAGCCTCCACAGTTTCCTGCCCATTCGATCAGTGGGGGATGAAATTGTGGGTCATTTTCCAATCGGATCCGAGATAAGTAGGCCTGGTCATGGTGCTGAGGATGCCCGACCAGGAGGAGCATAAATTCCTACCATCTAATGGTGCCGCTAATGCCCTAGATGAGTAGGTCTGGTCGTGATGCCGAGGATGCCCAACCAGGGGGAGCATAAATTTCTACCATCTCGCGGTGCTGCGGATGCCTGAGATGAGTAGGCTTAGTCGTGGTGTCGAGGATACCCGACCAGGAGGAGCATAAACTCCTACCATCTCACGGTGCTGCGGATGCCTGAGATAAGTAGGCATGGTCATGGTGTCGGGGATGCCTGACTAGGAGGAGTGTAAACTCCTACCATCTTGCGGTGTTGCGGATGCCCAAAATGAGTAGGTCTGGTCGTGGTGCCGAGGATGCCCGACCAGGAGGAGCATAAACTCCTACCATCTTGTGGTGCTGCGGATGTTGGAGATGAGTAGGCCTAGTCATGGTGTCGAGGATGCCCAACCAGGGGGAGCATAAACTCCTATCATCTCACGGTGTTGCGGATGCCCGAGATGAGTAGGTCTGGTCGTGGTGCCAAGGATACCCAACCAGGAGGAGCATAACCTCCTACCATCTCGTGGTGCTATGGATGCCTAAGATGAGTAGACCTGGCCATGGTGCCGAGGACGCCCGACCAGTAGGAGCATAAACTCCTACCATCTCGTAGTGCTGCAGATGCCTGAAATGAGTAGGCCTGATCGTGGTGCCGAGGATGCCCGACCAGGAGGAGCATAAACTCCTACCATCTAACGGTGTTGCGGATGCCCGAGATGAGTAGACCTGATTATGGTGCCGAGGATACCCAACCAGGAGGAGCATAAACTCCTACCATCTCGTAGTGTTGTGGATGCTCAAGATGAGTAGGCTTGGTAGTGGTGCCGAGGATGCCCAACCAGGAGGAGCATAAACTCTTACCATCTCGTGGTGCTGTGGATGCCCGAGATCAGTAGGCCTAGTCTTGGTGCCAAGGATACCCAACCAGGGACTACTAAGCTTAAGCCTGACCCTGAGGAATGGCTATCGACATCAGAGATAGATTGGCCTGGGTGAAGTATTGAATAGGGTGAGTCCTGTCCTTGCCCGCACAGACGATTAGCCACACGCTAAATCCTCGTCTCTCCCCTGATGCTAGATATCACATGTGTAACGAATTCTATATGGGGGAAGAAGCGAAGAAAAATACGCAGCAGATTGGCAACGAGGTACAGAAGAGAAGTGCATCTTACTTATTTGTGAAGGTTACATTCAGCATCCATCCAATCAAACATAGAAAACAAACATAAGCTGGAATTATTGAAAAAGAAGAACACATAATACACGGGGAAAAGGTATATTTCATTTATGGGTTAATGTTACATTGAGGATTACATTCAAAGAAAATACAAAAAACAAGTACCATTGTAGGTACAACCATCCAAGAAAAGAAGCGGGGGATAAATACATATTCACATGAGGTACAGTCATTAAGCTCAGCAAGGGATGTTGGGAACTATGCCTCTCCTTCGCCCGAGCTCTCTTTCATTGTTGGGACTTTTCTTAGTCGCATCACCTTCTCGTAGTCGCCGAACTAGACTTCACCTCCTTGTAGTCGTCAGGCTAGATGTCACCTTCTCGTAGTTCCTGTCGCTCGTCCCTTCGCTGATAAAGATTATTTGACAAAAGTTACGAGAGACTAGACAGAGAGTACAAGAGATGAAAACAAAAAGAGATGCACTGAAAGTACAGAGGAAGGCAGAAGAAAAATATACTATTCACAAGCCTGGAGTATAGAAGGAGACAACACAAAAGTACTTCATTCAAAACTTTGGATTACATCTGAGGTACATTTGAAAGCAAAAAAGATGTACAATATATATATATATATATATATATATATATATATATATATATATATATATATATATATAAAAGTTAGCTCAGGTTTGGGAAGAGCCCTATAGTTCGTTGTCCTTAGCGGGGAGCTCATCCTAAACTTGACCAACGCTCATAAAGCTCAGGTACACATCCGACTTCAACACTTTGGCCTTTTGGAGCTGCTGGATGGCACTATTAAAACTTTGTTTTAGGCGCTTTAGGACTTGTCTAGCCAAGATGTCGCCGAATTCATCGGATTGTAAGAACCTGGCCTTGAGCTCTGCCTCGACTTCTACCTGTCTAGATGATTCGTCAACCTTGTGTTGTTGCAGTTCAACCACAGCTTCATCCTAAGCATCCTTCAGTTTGACCACCTTAGAGGACATCTAATCTCGATCTTCGAAGGCTTCCTTGAGCCGCTCTAAGGTGGCCAACAACTTCAAGTTGGCCCGGGCGACGTCCTCTTGTAGGTTGGATATGTGAGTAGCAGTTGCCTCTATCACGGTTTCTTTCTTGGACAGCTGGTGCGCTTGCTCTTGGATCCAACCATTCAAGACTTCTATAGATGACTCCAGAAGGTGGACGTCCCCGGATAGCTTCTTCTCCTGGGCTTGGAGTCGCTCCCACTCCTGGGCTAAGCGACGCACGTCCTCTGAGAGGGTTGTCACCTTCTCTGACAGTAGTCACTCCTGGTGGCGAGTGCTCAGGAGGGAGGCTTCTGAGGCATGCAGGGCGTCCAGGTAGTAGTCTATCTTAGCACGGAGTTCCCTGCTGACCTCCAGTTGCATCCGACCCCCCTCCTGAGCTCGGGAGACCTCCACCTCTAGCTTGGCCACCTGTTGGCGCAAGGGCTCAGTCTCCTGCTCAGGAGACATCAAGCGGCCCAGGGTGAGACACTCGGACGTAGCCTGACACCAAAAAAATAAAATGTCAGAAGATAAGACAATAAACTAAAGTGAAGATACAGAGGAATTTACCTTGAGAAGAGTCTCGTACAAGTTGGCGACAACCCCAGATGAAGGCACCTCTCCGAGGGGTGTGACGTGGTCCTCAGTGCTCCTCAGCACAAGGTCCCCGCTCCGGGGGATGGCATTCTTGGAGTAGACTCGGAGTCGCGAGGAAGCTGGGGTAGAAGACGCAATGGAGAAGTTGGTACACTGGATGGACCGAACGCTGTCGTCGGTGCTGGAGGACGCCTCATCGACCGGGCCTTTCCCCGTTGGCAGTTCCCTGAGTTGAACTGGTCGGCGACCCATGGTTGCTGCCTTCTCAGCCGCTTCTACCTTGCGGTGCAGACAGGCGCTGGTGAGCAGGGGCTTGCGTGCGCTCACCCCCTTGCCCTTGTGGCTTCTGGAGACCTCAGGGACTTCGGGGTGGATCTCAGCCTCACCCCGCTGGCACCGCAGTAGCAGGGGACACCCCCGGGTAGTGCGTGGAGAGAGGAACAGTGATCGGGCGGGTTCTTTTTCGTGGGTGCACCGAGAGGACAGTAGGCTTATGTCTATGGTCTTCTGGCACGTTTTCTTCTTCCACCCCCCCCCCCCCCCCCCCCCCCGCGCTCGGCAGGCAAGATGAGGCATGACCGTTTGGCAGGTGGTCGGCTTGCCTTCCCAGTGGGCTTTGGCGCCGACACCGGAGATTGAGCTGGCAGGGCCTTGTCGCCCCTTCCTCCTCAGCGGGAACAGGAGATGAGGCAATCTCCTGAATATTGGAGGCTTGATAGCATTCTGTTCCTCGCTGGGGACCTGCCTAGAGCCCTCAGATGACTCACCCACGGAGGAGGGAGCAGCTGGAAGAGGGGCCAAGGCTTGCTCGTTGACCAACTCCCATTTGAGGAGTTTGTTCATAGCCCGGGACAACATAATGTTCTCTGCAATACAAAAACAACAAAATATCAGTTAGAATCAATAAACATTCAATAAAAAGATAAACTCACTGAGGTTGCGGCCAAGGTTGGTGACTCTGGGACTAATCCCAGCTTCGTACAGGAGCTCCTCGCAGGAAATCAGACTGGGTCCATGAAATTCCATCCCGGCCAGAATAGTTCTGGCCCACTGGTATCCGGGATCTTGCTGGAAATCACCCAAGTCGGGTGGCGAGGGGTGATCCTCACGCCAACGGGTCGGACAAAACGGGTGCTCGGCGAGTTGAATGAAGAAGAAACGCTCTTTCTATCCCTTATAGGAGGAAGGGAGGCTGCCAATGAATTTATGGCTTGGACGAGCGGTGAAACTAAAGGTCCCTCTAAAAGCTAAGTTTGGAAGAAAGAAATAATGGAAAAAAGCAGGAGGGTCAAAGGAATGTTAAACAATTTAAAGAGAATAAATGCCCCCGCCCATCTGGCGAAGGCATTCGGAGCCTTCTGATGCAAAGGCACATCAAAATATTGAGAGATGGCTATGAAAAAGGAGGAATTGAAAAATGAAGGCCGAATTCTACTTGCCTTAAAAAAAGATGAAAAAAACAATGGAGGCTCTACGGGGGACTGGTCAAGACTGGGTACCCTAACCTCTAAGTTCGCCAGAATGTCGTAGGTCTCGCAGGCGGCTCTCAGAGTGGCGGACTTAAGCTTCGACGAGTTAGCCTCATACCACTCCGGATGATAAGTCCTCGCCTCTTCGGGCTTTCCCTTCGTATCTTGGTCTCTCTTCCCTTTTTCCTCCTTGCCCATGTCTTCGAATGAAGGAAGGAGAAGAAGGAAGAAGGTGAACGGAACTTATGGGTCAAGAAAAAACCCTAGCGAAGGAAGAAGGTAGTAGACGGCGGCGGGATGCGCGAGCACCGATAATCGACAATGCAAGAAGACGGGAGGACGCTTTCACCTCCCCTTTTATAGAGAAGAAGCCGCACTCGTGTGGACAATAGGGCACGGCATGTGGTCGATGATGGTCGCGCATCTCGAGGCGTCACTCCTCTTTATGGTCGTCACTTGGTATGGTTCTGCGGCGCGTATCGAAAGGAGATCACGGAGAAAAGAGCTGACCATGTGGCAATGTCGTACTCGCCAAAATATTTTTTCGCCATTAAGAGACCCTATGCGCTTTTAATGGATAATAGACAGCTATTATTGTCAGGTCTCGAAACTCACAAAAATTGTTGGACTAATTCAAAGAACTATCTTGGGTTAAGGGACGAATGTTTCGATTCCTCGGACCCAACAAGCCGCCAAAGAGAAGTAATGGTCATATGGACCCTGCTGACGCGTAGCTTCCTCTCGTTGTACGACTAGCCTAATTAATCAGCCACACTTTCTTCGATGAGACTTGAAGGGGGGACTTGTGATGGGAATAAGCATCCCGGGGTAGACACATGGCACAAGGAAGCTACATGGCAGAGCCCACCGAGTCAGAGCTCCAAAGTCAGACCGAGATTATCTCGGGAGAGTGGCTTCGAGCCTCCATGTCAATTGCCCATCGGGCTTTTGAGACCACCTCGGGAGAGCAGATCAAAGCCCCTGAGGTCAGACCGAGGGTCGGGCTCCCGAGACCATCTCGGTCAAACAAATGAAGGCCCTGAGGTCAGCTCGGGAGACGAGACTCCGGGACTGGCTTGGGAGAGTAGAGCCCAAAGATCAAAATAGGATTCAGAAGGCCCGACGTCAAGTAACCGTTCCTCTTTCTAGAACATGAAAGTCATCGGATAATTATTGCCCATAACGCACGACAATTAAGGCCTTAATGATCACAGCGGTCGTTACCAAAAGATATCAAGTAACCGATGATTAAGGAACGTGGAGAAGAACATAGGAACACGTATGACAGAAACCTCAGATATATAAGATGCTTCGGCATCCAGGTAAAGGGGGTAAGCTTTCCGCACTTAGAGAAAATTCTGATTCCTCGTTATCCTCCTAAAAGGGATAAGGCTTCTGACTTGAGCGTCGGAGTTGACCCTGTCGAAAAACTTTCCAGTGTGTTCCCATTAACGCTCGTGTTAATCTCGCAGGGCGTGAGCGTCTTTTCCCCGTCATCGTTTTTGTGGGTTGCGCTTTGGTGACTCGTCATCCGCGTCATTCCCTTCCGGCACATTATAGTATTAAATAAAAAAAATTCAAACTAAACAATTTTTTAGGTGTCTAGGGGGTGTGGATCATATATATATATACATATATATATATATATATATATATATATATATATATATATATATACCTCAGGAGTATCTTATAAGTTAATTTATTTTAATTTTTTTATATTTAATATTATAATTTAATTTTTAAATTTTAAATATAAAATCCTAGATGACTTATGTTTAAGTAAAAAAAACAAAAATAAAAATAAAAACTTGGGCGGCACACAGTCACTCACTGCGTGTAATAAAAGAAAAAATGGGTGACGCACAGGCACGCATACGCATAGTTCATCGCCCAAGATATTAGTTCTGCTGATTTCGTCCACGAAAGCATGTTTTAAAAAAAAAAATTGTATTTTTTTTTAGCTTGTAAGTATGTTGGCATTTCAATAAACTGTGGTGCAGGTAAATTTAAAAATTTCTAGTTTCGTGTGCATAATTTTAATATTCAAATAAATCGTATTCTCGAAATATTCCTCCTCTTGATTATACCTTTAATAATTTTAATTTGAAATGGATTAATGAATCTAAAAAAGACTCCAAATAATATCAAATTAAAACCAATATATTTTTGGAAGTCGTTTTAATATATTTATGTCCACGAATCTAAATTTAATAGTTTCTTTCATGATATAATCATAAATTTTTCTATATTTTTATTTTACCTATTCAAAATTCGTTATTTTCAATTTCAATTTACACTATTAAATTTAGATTTGAGACCATAAGTATTTTAATGAGATTTTCGAGAATACATTATTTTGGTTAGAAATAATTCATTATTAATGAGATTTTCAGGAATACATTATTTTAGTTAGAAGTAATTCAGAGTTCTAAGTAGATTGGTCAATTTCGTCTAAAACCAATTGATTGAGTTTGATATTTTTCATATCAAAGGAATCTTAGGGATTTGTGGGTGAAATTAGTCAGTATCATTATCCTAAACTTTATAAGAATTTGTAATAACTTTTATCAAGACTTTTCAATCCATCAACTAGTTTGATGTACTTCTTCCATTCGAAAATTAAAATATATTTTTCAAATTAAGAGTCTTAAAAACACGTTGATGGCATTGATTAATAAATATCGTTATCTTATAATGTATTTGTGATAAATTTTATCAAACTTTTATAATTTTAAAATATTATTATTCTTGAAGTGATTTAAAATTTTCTAAATTTATCAATTAATTTTTGATCGAAATGACATAAAAGAAAAATGAAGAACATTTCAAAAATATGCTATATGATTTAAGTATTACGAAAACCTACTCAGTTTAGTAAAATGTCCTATTATATCTATAGTTACTAAATTTATGAATGCATAAACGCCATTCTAAATTTGTGGTAAGATATATTATATGGTAAAAATATAATACGTAATTAATAGTCAACGTTCAAATTCAAAGGCACTCGGTAGGAAACGCGTTTGATTCTTCTTTTGTCAGGCACCCGTAGCCACGTCTACGGTCTGCCTCTATAGACCGTCCGATCGCAGATATTGATGATACCGTCGATCAGGTCGGACGCAAATGGAATCTTCTGTTCCATTTTTATCCCTATCCCGCCTGTCTCATTCTCCGGCGACGGCCGACAAATACTCCGATCATCGATCGAATATCATCGATGATTTTTAATCGTCGTTCCGAATGATATCCTGGAAGAACGGTGAACCGATCAGAATCGCTGCAATTACAATCTCATCGGATTCGACAGTGAATCTGACGAGATCGCAATTGCGACAATCCCGACGAATTCATCGTACCCCCAGAGTATAATTTTATTTGAGACGGCAGCCGGATCCGATCGTCGGTGGTGTCCGATTGATAATCGAACAACTGGCCGGAGAATGGGACAGGAGAACAATTAGAACAGAGGATCTGCCCGGAGAAACTTTTTCGGGGCCCACCTGTTGGCCACTTTCGTTCTCTCTCTTTTTCTCTGCTCTTCGATCAATCGAGCAAGTCGATCGCCATGGCGGCAAGCCACACGATGAGCATAACAAATTGTAACCCTTTCAAATTGTATTTGAAGGGAGGGAGATACTTTACTTACTGGAGTGTGGTTGTGAAGACTGTTCCGTGCT